>WOXC01000095.1:0-402770 GCA_011680675.1 Gymnobelideus leadbeateri
TTGGGCCGGAACATTTCAGTTTATTTGAATGGGACCTGGGATCATACCTTTGAAGAGCAACTGGCGAGCCTACGCTGGTCGATTTATCAAATAAATGGGACAAAAGTTAATTTTGATTGGACCCCAGTGCAGCCGATATTGAACTTTTGGCAGCGAATTGGGGTTTGGTTTCAGTCTTGGGGAACCTTTCTTGATAGGCATAGTGATTTGGGTTTGTTGTTGGAGACGGAAGTATTGGAATTATACACTACTAACCAGATGGGCTGTTGATTCTTTGGCCCATGATGAGAGACCTGACCTTTGGCTCCAGGCCTTGGAGGAGCGCCTGTAACACCCGGGATAAGACGGGGTGCCTCCATGACGGGCAACTTCTCCACATTCCGGCCGCCTAAGACAGGGCCTGAGGGTGTTGGGTTCCTAAGACGGGTAAGGTTCGTGACTGTGGAGGAGACCTAAGACAGAGGCCCCTGCTCCCTACTCCTTGTTCCACGGCAGGCCTTACTTTCTCCGGGAAGCATCCGGCCCTAAGGTTTGGTTTTTAGCAAGCCCGCTCCATTCTAAATTGCATAGGCTATATAGCCTCCTTTATTTTGCCTTGCTGATTTGTTATTTTCTTTTGGGTTTTTTCCTTTTTCTTTTGTTTTTAAATAAAAAGGGGTGAGATGTAGGGTATTTGGCGAGTTTAAGGTTTTCAGCTCTAGCCAAGGGAGCTACGTGGTGAGTCCTTGTTGACCATAAAAGGCATTTTATGTAATCTGGAGATATGATTGGTCGTTGGGGATCCCAGGGAGGTATATATGCGGAAGCATTGCGGAAATAAACACACACGCTTGCAACCTCAGCCGGTGTTCTGTCTGGTGATTTCCTCTCTGAGGCCGGTGACGACCGAAGACCCGGGATGGGTAAGTAGAGGCTCCAGAGTGGGGGGGGAACGTAACACCACACCAATACCTTTTAGTGCTTATCTATATCAACAGTGTGCTCAATTTCACCCCCAACAGACTTTAAGATCTTTAAGAGCAGAGATTGTCATGGAAAATGTACTTGTTTTTTACACAAAGCAATAGAGTAGGCAACATAATTGTGAGGTACCAAGATGGAGCAGAGTTGTGTTTTACAAAGCCCAACCCAGGTCCCTTTGCTGAGATTCAGTCCAGGGTAGAAAGTGGGATGGAATGTAGGTGTGACCTACTAAGAAGGGCAGACTAGGAGCATGCAGGAAAATCTATTGATTTTCCAGTTTAGGACAATGAAACCACAGAACCTACAAAAGAGTTGAGTAGAGTCTTTGGAGTAGTGACAGTATAGAACATATTTTTTGGGGGGGAAGGAGTCATCACAAAAATTTCTAGGATTTTCCAAGCCATTTGCTTTTTGAAGTCCCCCTCCCCCTCACAGGACCTCATGCTGAACTTGTATTTTGTGCTGATACCACGCCTGTCATAATATATAATATCTGTAAAGTATTTTGGGACCCAAAAAAAACAAACCCCAAAACATATTTTAAAAATATACCCACAGACATTTAGCCTGAAAAACCTAGGCAATTTGAGATGATTTGTAGACTCATCTCCTTGAAACACTACATTGACAATGTCACTTTTCTCCTCCCCTCGTTCTTCTCTATCTAAACTCTGTGTTCATAAGACCTTTCAACTTTATGACAGAATGCCTTATTTGTGTGCCACCTTCTGTTGTGTACATAAAAGTCCTTTTGCAGGAATTCAAGAAATATCCTTGTAAAGCATGAACCAGCTGTTTATCGAGTCATTTAACTTCCTGATTCATGGAGCACTACAGATAGTTAGTACTATGAATTACCCACGTAATATAAGGCAATATCCATTTGGTCAATGTTTCAAAGATAAAAAAAAATCTTTTGTGGGTAGAGGGAATTAATTTGGTACCTACTGTTAACTAGATAAACAATGTGTAACTCAATTGTACTCAATCTGTTCATGGCTATATTTATATAAAAAGATAGCATAAGATTAAAACAAATGCTATCTTAAGCTATTGGTCCATAAAAGTATTCCTGTGTCCTGGGTCCAAAGTGCTACAGCTTTATTGTTGACCAATACAAAAAATAAAGCAGAATGAGCCTAACCATTTACTATAAGCTCTCATAATTTACAAAATGTAAAAAAGGTTGAATACAAGTAGAGGAAATCCAGTCCTATCTGGTTTCTGAATGAAGACCGGTTTCCCTGATTATATTCAATGTTTTGATCACTTACCTTGGTAGGGTGAACATAAAAAATTCTTGACATCTGGTAGATAGGTGGAGTGAATATAAAGCCATTTGCTAATCAAGACAGGAACAGACTTGAGACTAAGCTGATAGCCTTCAATGATTGAGATTATGAAAAAAAAAAAACTGCTTTCTAATTTTTTTAGGTAATTCCCTTCTGCAGCAGAAGCAAAACATGTAAGCATATAGAATGAAGAGAACTCCCATTGATGATACTATTTATGTGTTTAACATAATCCCAGACATCTTCATTACCATCCCTCAGTGTTTTATCTTTCTAGTCTAGGAGACAATTATTATTTATATGCTTTCCCTATGAGAATCCAGGGACCTCTTTCTACACCTCCACACCTCAGCTCACACTGAAAAGGAATAGTGTCTACCTTCTCTTTAAAGGAATGAGAGGACCTCCTTTCTCTTTTTTCTACCTTAGCTTTCATCGTGGAGAATTAAAATGCTCCTGTCTTCCTTAAAGCAAAACAAACAAACAAAAAACCCATTTACTTCCCCCTTGTTCTCTCTACTGCCATCATTAACCAGACAAATCCAGGTTTGTGGTTGACAAATTTTCATCTATACCAAGGGGGGATAACATATAAGTAACAAGGAGGGGAGGCAGTTGGAGAAGACATGGTTTAGGGAAAAGTTCAAGCTGCAAACAACAAGGACAAAATAAGTCTCTCACCCTGAATTTCTTTCTTTTGTTGGAGGGAAAAGAACTGGAAAAAATACTCTAGTTCAGTGGATATATGAGCTTCTAATTTAACTCCCTTTAACAGCCAAGAGAAGCAAAAGCCCCCTGTTGCTATGCTATAGATTCACATATCACTCCCATTACTTTTTGGTAAGAGGGTCACCTACAATTCATCTAGATCAGGACTTGCACAACATATGGTCCATGGTCTGCTTGTGACCTGCCAATGGATTTCAGGCAGCCCACAAAAAAAATGTAGAGGATATAAAAGAAAGTAAAGATGCAACGAATGCCTTGTCTATGCCTTGCTTAACCTGCCTTCCACTAGTCACAACTGTGCCCATCATGTAACTTGGCAGCTGGGTTGCCAAGGCTCACTCTCTCCTGTTTGTTATGTGACCCACAGCAACCAATCATCATCAGTCTGTCTCTATTCTGAAAGGAACAATTTCATGACAAATAAAAATCTTAAGTAATAAGGGTAATTAATTAATATTAATTAAAATTTCCCTTTTTAAAAAGATGGTTCATTTTCAAAATAGTTTAATCATTAATTATACCTTTACTTGGAAAGTAAGCTGCTAAAAATCTGCAGCCTGAAGAAGTTTAGCCTATTTTAATTTTGACCCCTACCTACTGCCAAGTTGTGCAGGTCTGATCTGGATGAAAGGCCTTACAGGAAGCAGGACACACAGGAATAAGTTTTTTGTACCACTAGCCTAGGATGCCCATATCCTCCACACAGCTTGGCAAAATGGATTTTCTTCCTTCTCTTCTTTCCAAGATTTCTCAACTCCAAACTCAAACATTACCAATTCTGTTTCTTTTACTCAGAAGTGGGTCTGTTTGATAAACCTATATTTGGTTGCCAAAGGCACTTCCAGAAGCTTTGGTCTCTCTAAGAACTCTACCTAACTAGAAAGTCAAGAAGCCAAAGAATTACATTCCTCCCCAAGGCCAAAGAATTTGCTGTCCCTTGAAAAACACTGTTAAGGTATATTTGAAATCAAGGAATTTATATTACAAGTATCAAAAGAAACATCAGCATTATAAAATAAAAGGGATACTTACCCCTACTATATCAGGTGATTATCCCTTGGTCCTATTCACAGCAAATAGAAAACAAAACGTGAAATACACAAAACACAGTACAAAACAGCACTTGACAGTCTGCTTCAGTAACCAGATAACTAAATAACATGCTGAAAGACCAAATCAGCAACCTAACAGTACATACATATCTGATATAGAAGCAAATAATAAGGAATAGCAAATAAAACCAAAAAGTCACTAGTAATAAATCAATAGGTCTATAAAAAGAATGTGCATTAATATTAATTTATGTGCACCTAACAAGCAGCAAAAGTGTACATAATTAACAAGCAGATGTTGTAATACTACACATGCATAGCACTAGTACCCAAGCAACTAAGCATAAGGACAAACTAACAAAACTGAATCAGAATTCCAGTCATGCAGTCATTAACATGTGGATCTGTAAACAAATGCAATTTTAATCAAGGAATACTTTATTTGAGCAAACTATCTTATTGTCATGTGGCTATTATATGTGTATATGTCATATGTGGATTTTTATCTTTTATTACATTATTCAGAAAATGCATTAATTATTATACTGCTTAAATCTAACTAGAAATTTTTTGAGCCCAGAATATTTCCCTAACCTCAGTAATTCTTCAGGAATGCTGGAGATGGCTATGAGGAACTTTGGACACTCCCAGGTCCTAGAATCACCCCAAATATTATTATTTTCGGTCTCCGTACCCAGGCCTTGTTTTGAGTCCAACTAAGCTTGTGTTTTGGGTTCTCTTTGTGTTTTGGCTTTGCCCAAATTTGATTGAACGTTTACATCCGTTTATGTCCATCTTAATCTACCTTGATTTCAAGTTTTCTTCCTGGCAAAATTACTCTGATGGTACATGCCTCCATTTTATGGTGACCAAACAGTTCTCAAGACTTCCAGGTTGGCATTTGTGTGCAGACAGAAGATCTGCACAGGCCAACACTGGTGCATGTATTCAAAGAACATGTCTTTGAAAATGTGTTCCCATTTGTTTGACTATTGATCTCCAAATGACAGTAGATTTCAGAATAATTTTATTCTTGCCCTTTTATTTCTGATCCTCTTCAATTATGTTCAAATGAGTGAGGTAATTCAGTGGTTTAGCAGTAGCAGCATAGTTCATTATAAATGCTTCTTCTAGCCCTTCTAACACTTTGATTAGTTTCTCCTTATTTTCTTCTACAGTCTTTCCAAAAACAATGGAATTATCTAGGTATACTGCTATTTTGAGTCCTCTCTGACTGACTACTTTCTCCATTAGTCCCTAGAAGGCTGCAGGTGCTATTGAAATACCTTGGGGCATAATCTCAAACTGGTCACCTTGAGCTATACAGATAAAATAAGTCTCTTTGCTTCTTCTGTGATAGGAACCTGATAGTATCTCCTGGATAAATATAAATCCGAAAACTACTGGTTGCTCAATGGATAGTGCAAGACATCTTGAACTCTTGGCATAGTGCATGGATCCTCCTCTTTAGTTTTTCTGTTCAATGTCTTGTAGTTTTTCCTTTGTATCTTTCCTTTTTGTATATCTTTTCCTTTGTATCTTTCCTTTCTTCTTCTATATTATTACTATAGGTAAGTCATATTGCTGTTGGACACATGATGATTCCATTGACCAGTAGTACTTTGAGATAATTTCTCAAGTATTTCATGATAGATAAAGGAATCTTTTTTTTTCTTTTTTTGGGGGGGGAGGGCAATTGGGGTTGGGTAACTTGCCCAAGGTCACACAGCTAGGTTTGTTTGTGTGTGTGTTAAGTGTCTGAGGCCGGATCCGAACTCAGGTCCTTCTGACTCCAGGGCCTATGCTCTACTCACTGTGCCACCCAGCCGCCCCTAGATAAAGGACTCTTCCTAGATTATTCCCAGATGGGCCAATCCACACACTTATTCCACATTAAAATCACGCGAGGAGAATATGCCTATGCTATTACTAATTTTTTGTCTCACTTGATCCTCCCATTCTTCTGGTACCAAAGAGTCACCAAAATCAAATTTCTAGGAATCGCATATGAGTTTGAATAATCATCATTCTCATAATATTTGCTGCCAACACTTTCTGGAAGACCTGTGTTACCTCTTCTATTAAATGGGGATAATAATGTTTATTTATTAAGGGTTGTGGTAAGGATCAAATGAGATAATGTTTGTAAAGCACTTTGCAAACCTTAAAACTATATAAATGCAGAGAGCAGATTGGATGAGGGAATATCTAGTGGGACTGCTATTCTGGGGTGGTGGGTAGGGAAAAAATTGTAACTCAAAATCTGGTGGAAATGAATGATGTAAACCAGAAGTTAATAAAACATTTGTTAAAAAAAACTATATAAATGCTCTTCAGTATATCATAGTATGAAAGAAAAACTATATTCTGCATTTTTATCCAAAATCACTCAGAAACAATTTATTAAAACCCAATTAGTTCTACTTGAAAGGTGATCTAAACAGGCAGAGTTTACTCTGCTAATTAAAATTCTTCCAAGCAATGTCTACTCACATTTTATAGTGATCATGAAAAAAAAAGACAACTTAGTTAGTTACATTTACTCCAGGATTCTCTGATGCTTTTTTATATGATGACTTTAAGAGACAGCCTAGGAATATTGTTCATTAAAATTTATTTCTAACTACTTTCAATATAGTTACAATTTACTAGAAGGATTTCAAAAATTTTAGAATGTTGCCCCTCTATGGGAGCTGACAGGAAATGTCGCCTTATTTTTCCTAAAGTTATTCAATGACTATGATTTCTGCCTATCACTCCTCTCCAAGCTCCAACTCTACAAAAGGCTTCAACAATACATGTATATGTATCAGACATATATACATGCCTATATCCTTCTGACACACAGCACCGGAAATACGTTATAAGTGCTTCTCCCTACTTCTTAGTTGGAGGTATTATTTCCCTCCCTAAATTCTGTAACATTTTGTACCTCTATAGAGGTACTTATCATAATATTCTACTTTGTATTATAGTTACTTGTGTACATTTCTTATCTCTCCCACTAGATTGTAAGCTATTCGAGAAGGGACTGTGTCTTATTCATCTTTGTTTTCTGTCAACCCACCTGTTAGCACTAAAGCTGTATAATGTATTCAGCTTCTCCATGAAGGACATGGAATAATGGAGAGAATATCATTCTTTGAGCAAAAAGTTCTAAATTTAGTTGTCTCTGTAGCACTTGCTACTTGTGTACTATTGGACAATTATTTAACCTCTTTGACACTCAGTTTCCTTATCTGTTAAATGGAGAAGAAAAATATTTATACTGACTACCTCACAAGGGAAAGGAAAACATGCTTCAATCTACAATCTGAGTCTATCAGATCTCTACCTAGAAGGGCTTCATCATGGGTCCTTTTTACAAATGATCTCTACCTGCTAAATCTAGTGGCCTTTTCCCAGTCCTCATGCTTCTTGACCTCTCTGCAGCCTTTGACAATCTTAATCACCTTCTTTTCCTTTATAATGTTTTCTATGTAGGTTTTCACAAAACTGTTCTCTCCTGGTTCTTCTACTACCTGTCTGACCACTCCTTTACTCTTCTTTGTATTGATATCATACCCACTAAATATGAGTGTCCCCAAGTGTCTCCTAGGAACTCCTCTTCTATGTAAGTGCTATTTCACTTGCTGATCTCATTAACTACCATGGATTCAATTATCATCTCTATTCATATAATTCTTAAGATGTATTTATTCAGCTCTCTGGCCCTAATATACCTTCAGTCTCACATCAACAACCGCCTATTAGACATCTCAAACTTGACATCCCATAGACATCTTAAACTCGACATTTGCAAAACTGGACTTATTATTTTCCCACCAAACCCTCCCCTCTTCTAAACTTTCATACTTCTATTGAGGGTACCAGCTTTTCTCTAGTCACACAAGTTCACAAGCTAGGTGTGTCCTCAACTTCTCCCTCTCACCCATCTCACATTAACCTGCTGCCAAATCCTATTGATTCCACCTTCACATCTTCCCTCTGTATCTCTTTCTCTTCTCTGAGACTTGCAGTCCCTCCTCACCTAATACCTGAACTATTGTAATGACCTGATTGGTCTCCCTACCTCACAGCTCTCTCCAATTCCCATTCTTCACTCAGATGTCAGAGACCTTCCTACAGCACAGGTCTTAATCATGCCATTCCCCCACTCAATAAACTCCAGTGGCTTCTTATTGCCTCCAAGATCAACATAAAATACATTTTGGTTTACAAATGTTTCTTCTCTAATCCCCATATACTCTACCATCCGGCAACATTGGTCTTCTTACTGTTCCTTAGAGAAGGAGATGCCATCTCCCAAATCCGTGCACTTTTATTGGCTATACCCCATGCCTAGAATGCTTTCCTCCTCATATTAGCCTTCTGACTTTCTTCAAGACTCAGTTCACATCCTGCTTTCTTCCAGAGGCCTTTCCTGGTCCCTCCCTCTGCTATTCCTCTTCTTCTGAGATTTGTATATATCTTATAAGCACATAGCTGTCTGAATGTTTTCTTCCCCACTAGAAAGTGAACTCTGAGTGCAGGGATTATTTTTTGCCTTTTTTTGTCTCCCTAGTGCTTAGCACAGGGTCTGGTGCATAATAAGTACTTAATAAATATTTAACTGGTTCACTTTATAGTAGTTGTTGCTAAGTCTTGTGTAATCCTAACTTAGTTCCTTAGTATTTAATCCTTTTTTTCCTGGAAGCTTGAATTATTTTTTTCCTTTGCCCAAAGTATCTGGATTTTGGCTCTGGCACTTCTGGGTATGTTCAGTTTGGGATATCTTTCAGGGGAGTGACCAATAGATTCTATTTTCAATTCTCCCTCCATCTCTAATAATTTGGGGCAGTTTTATTTTATGATTTCTTACTGTGTGCTATCCTAGTTGTTGGGTTTTTTTGGTCATTGTTTGGGGGGAGGAAGAATGCAATATGTCTTAAATTATCTCACCTTGTCTTGATTTTCAAGTCAATTATTGTTGATCCTAGACTTTTCAGTCCATTGATTTTCCCCCCAATATTTCATGTATTGTTGTTCAGTCATCTGCACTCATGTCTGACTCTTTGTGATGCCATTTAGGGTTTTCTTGGCAAAGATATTAGAGAGGTTTGTCATTTCCTTCTCTAGCTCATTATACATACGAGGAAATTGAGGCAAACGGGGCGAAGTGACTTGCCCAAAGTCACATAGCTAGTAAGTGTCTGAGGCCAGATTTGAACTCATAAAGATGAGTTTTCCTGACTCCTTGCCTGGCATTCTATCCACATTGTCACTTAGACTGTCAGTTTCATTGGCATACAATTGGGCAAAATAGCTCCTAATTTAATTTAATTTTAATTTCATCTTCATTAACAGTGAATTCACCCTTTTCATTTTTCATGTGGGTATTTCATTTTTCTTTCTTTTTAAAATAAATTTAAGAAATTATTTTTCTATTTTATTGGTTTTTTTCATAAAACCAGTTTTGAGTTTTATTTATAAGTTCAATTTTAAAAATATCTTTCAATTATTTCTCCTTTGATTTTCAGGATTTCCATTTTGGTGTTAAATTGGGGATTTTTAATTTGCTGTTTTTCTAGTCTTTTTTAGTACAAGGCCAATTTCACTGATCTGCTATTTTTCTCTAGTATTGATGTATGTGTTTAGAGATATAAGTTATCCCCTAAATATTGCTATGGTTGCATCTGTAGCACCAATGTGATATTTACAGTGCCCACGATCATAATAAAGACCGTGACTATAAGCATCGCATGACGTTTGATCACAAAATATACCAGATTCTCCAGATAGAGGATAAAACTGAAGAATTTATTTAGACACCAGAACACCAAATCCCCAAACCAGTAAGCCAATTCCATCATAGTACCAAAGATATTCAGAAGCCATAATAACCGCTGAGCGCCACAGCATTCTTTAGCCTTCCCACAAACAAATATAAGATCAATATTTACCCATGAACTTATCTGACTCCTTGCCTGAGTGTCCTCTCTCTCCCCCACCTGTCTGACTAGCTCTGAACCAGCTTCCTGTGGGCTCTGCTTCCCTTCAGTAAATTCCTCCCAACATACTCTCCATTTGACTACATTCAGCCTATTAGGGGGCAGAGTTTACTTTCAGAGTAGGGGAGGTCTTCAAATTCCCCCCTAGGTCTATTAAGGGACAGGGAAGATCTTCAAATTCCCATTCCTGTTAGAGCATCCCACAGATTTTGGTATGTTGTCTCATTGCTGTCATTCTCTTTTAATGAAATTATTAATTGTTTCTATTATTTGTTCTTTGACCAACTCACTCTTTAGGATTATTTAGTTTCTAAGCCTTTTAAAAATCTATGCTTCCAAAGACCTTTAATGAATGTTATTTTTATTTCATTATGGTCTAAAAGGGGAGCACTTAAAATTTCTGCTTTTCTTCATTTATGAGATTTTATGCCCAAATACATGGTCAATTTTTTGAAGGTGCCATGAATAGCTGAGAAAAAGGTACACTCCTTACTGTTACCATTCAGTTTTCCCCAGAAGTCTATCATATCTAATTTTAAAAGTAATTCACTATGGTATGTGTAGAAAGAGAATTGTGCTTAGCTATTGGATTGTATAGGTTTGTGTCCCAAAGAGATAAAAAAGGAAAAGGACCTGTTGTTCAGTTGTTTAGTCATGTCTGACTCTTTGTGACTCTGTGGACCACAGCTCACCCGGCCCTTCTATCCTCCACTGTCTTTCAAAGTCCCTCCAAGTTTATGTTTCCCTGACACTGTTCATCTTATTCTCTGCTGTCTCCTTTTCCTCTTGCCTTCAATGCTTCCTAGCATCTTTTCCAGTGAGTCTTGTCTTCTCATTATGTGGCCAGACTATCTAAGCTTCAGCTTCAGTATTTGACCTTCCAGTGAATAGCCTGAATTAATTTGTTCAAGTATTGACCAATTTGATTTCTTGCTGTTCAAGTGACTCTCAAAAGTCTTCTCTAGCACCACAATTCAAAAACGTTAATTCTGTGTGCTCAGCTTTCCTTATAGTCCAACTCTCACAGTCATACATTCTATTGGAAAAACCATATCTTTGACTATATGGACCTTTGCTGGCAAGGCGATGTCTCTGATTCTTAGTATGCTGTCCAGATTTGCCATAGTTTTTCTTCTAAGGAGCAAACATCTTTTAATTTTGTGGATGCAGTCATGAACTGCAATGATCTTTGTTTGAGCCCAAGAATGTAAAATCTGACACTGTTTCCATTTCTTCTTCCTCTATTTGCCAGGAAGTGATGGTACCAGTTCCCAAAATCTCAGTTGTTACTGTTCTTTTTCAATGTTAAGCTTCAATCCAACCTTAACACTCTGCTCTTTCACCCTCATTAAGAGGCTTCTTAATTCTTCATATTCTGCCATCAGAGTGCTATTGTCTGCATATCTGAGATTGTTGATACTACCTGACAACCTTAATTCCAGCTTTAGATTCATCAAGCCTTGCATTTTGCATGATGTATTTTGCATATAAGCTAAATAAATAAAGTGACAATATACAGCCTTGTCATACATACTCCCTTTCCACTCTCAAACCAATCAGTTGTTCCATGTTTGGTTCTAACTGTTGCTTCTTGACCTACACACAGGTTCCTCAGGAGACAAGTAAGATGATTTCTTACTCCCATAGCTCTTTGAGGACTTTCCACAATTTTTTTTGCAATTTGCAATCCACACAATTAAAGGCTTTAGTGTAGTCAATGAAGCAGAAGTAAATGTTTTTTCTGGAATTTCCTTGCTTTCTTCATAATACAACCAATATTGGCAATTTGGACTCTAGTTCATCTGACTCTTCAAAAACCAGCCTGCTGGTATTTCTTGGCTCACATAATACTGAAGTTTAGTTTGCAGAATGTTAAGCATAACCTTGCTGGTGTGTGAAATGAGTTCAGTAATTTGAACATTCCTTGGCATTGTTCTTCCTTAGGACTGGGATGTAAACTGATCTTTTCCAATCCAGTGGCCACTACTGAGTTTCCCAAATTTGTTGGAATATTGAGTGCAGCACTTTAACAGCATCATCTTTTAGGATTTTAAGTAACTGAGCTTTAATTCCACAGCTCCCATTAGTCTTATTGTTAGCAATGCTTCCTAAAGCCCACTTAATCTATATGTATAAAATTATGATAGCAAACAAATGGAAATTGAGAGGATGTCCATTAGTTGGGAAATACCTAAGTAAGTTGTGGATTATATGATTGTGATGGAAAACTACTGTTCTGTAAGATATAATGAGGATGGATATGGAATCACAAAAGTGAAGTGAGCAGAACCAGGAAAACATTGTACACAGTGACAACATATTGTAAGGATATCCTTATAAAAATAATAGTTAATAGTCAACATTTGTATAGCTCTATATGCCAGGCACTTTGCTTTACCACTATTATTTTCTCATTTGATCCTCACAACAATCCAAAAAAAGTCAGTGCTATTATTATCCTTATTTTATTTTTATTTTTATTTTTTTTTATTTTAAAGCAATTGGGGTTAAGTAACTTGCCCAAGGTTACACGGCTAGGTTTTTTTTTTTTTTGTTTGTGTGGATTAAGTGTCGGAGGCCGGCTCCGAACTCAGGTCCTTCTGACTCCAGGGCCGGCGCTCTATTCACTGCGCCACCTAGCCGCCCCTTATCCTTATTTTTTTTTAATTAATTAAACAAATGCTTTATTAACTTCCGGTTTACATCATTCACTTCCACCAGATTATGAGTTACATTTTTCCCCCATTTTTTCCCTATCCACCACCCCAGAATAGCAGTCCCACTAGATATCCCCTCATCCAATCTGCTCTCTCCCATATCTTCTCCCATACCCCCTTCGACTTTGCCATTAGGGCAAGGTGAATCTCTGAGCCCCAATGCCTGGACATCTTATGAAGCATTTAATTTTAAAACTTCGATTTTCAGATCCATTCCCTTCCTCCCTTGTCACCCACTCCCTCTGAGAAGATAAGCAATTTAGTATGTGCTGTACATGTATAGCTATGCAAAACATTACCATAGTAGATATATTGTAGAAGACTGCTTATATTTCCCTCCCACCCATCTCACCTCCCACCTGGTCCATTCCCTACTTTGATCCTATCCCTCTTTGATAGTGGGTATATCCTCATTTTTAAAAAGAGGGAAACTGAGGCAAACAGAGGTTAAGTGACTTCCCCAGGGTCACACAGCTAGGAAGTACCTGAGACCAGATTTTAACTCAGATCTTCCTGACTCCAGGCCTGGTACTCTATCCACTGCACGATCTATAAAAATATTATGTTTAAAGAAATCATAAAGAAAACTGCTTCTTGGAACCAGAGAACAAAGTGAAAATAAAAAGACTACCAGTCATTTCCTAGAAAATAAAATTTAAAAACAAACAAAATTAAAATCTCCAGGAGAACTAAAGTCAAAAGCTAGTTCTTTCAGATCAGAGATGAAATGCTACAAGCCTTCCATAAGAAAGAATTTATCTACTGACAAGAAACAGAATCATAGAAGATGTAGAAATCACCAATATAAAGGAGCAGAGACCTTGGAATATGGTCTTCCAAAAAGCAAAGAATTTATAGGTTTACAACCAAGAATAACTTATGCAGAGGGAAAAATGAAAAGAGGATAAATACTACAGGGGGAAAATCAACCTTTAATGAAATAGAAGACTTGCAAACATTCCTGATGAAAAGATTACTGCTGCAGAAAAAACTATGAAATATAAACACAGGAGTATTCAGTGGCACTCCCTCCCACCACCAAAACCAAGATTACTACTTCCTACACCCCATCCTTTTTTCAGTCTCTGCCTATTTCCTCACTTACTTCACTTCTGACTCTTTTCTTCCCGAGAGACCACAGGAAACACATTCCTCTCGTTGCTTGTCCTACACTTCACCAGGGCACATCATATCTGCCCCTCTACCTCCTCTTCCCCTCCCCACCAGACCCATTCCTTTTGTTATTTAGTTCTACAAAATACATATTATTTATTTGGTTATTACAAGGTTCTATCCCTAATGTCTCAAGTCCCCCTCTCCACCATCACCTCCACTTGACTTCTGTCTCCCCTCCTTCCATCCTCTCCTCTTTAAATCTTTTCCTGGTCTTTCTACTATTGCTGTTGCTGTCCTTGTCTGCTGCACTCATTCACTCCTGAATTTCTGCTTTCTGGGGTGTTTAAGAAGCCAATGATCTCTATAGGTCTGGTTTTCTTTCTAAGAATTTTTTAATGTCTCCTTATTTAGATATATGTCCATCTACTTTCATTTATGCTTAAGCTCAGATTTGCAGGGCATGCCATTGAGTTCCATTACTCTTCAGAATATATCATTCCATTCCCTCCTGCATCTAATTACTGCAGAACATTGTGTTATTCAAATTTATTCCCTTTTGTTTGTGAAGGTCTTTCTCCTGGACGCTTGTAGATTTTGTTTTTTTCTCAATGGAATTGCTAAATTTAACCACTCTCTCTCTTGGAATTTGAGGTTATCAATAGATTCCTCCAATTGTCACTTTGCTTTCTGTGTTCAGAAGTTCTGGGGGGTTTCTTTTATTAGTTCCTGCATTATGGTGTTCAGGTGGTGTGTTCTTGCTGTGTTCTTCTGAGACACCTACAATTCTTAAGTTGTCGTTGTTTATTCTGTCCTCAAAATTAATATGCTTTGATTGAATAGAGAGCATCTCTCCTCCCAGATTATCTTTCTCTTCCACATATTGACATTTGTAATCAATTATCCTCTTTTTTATTTCTTTGGTAAGATTTGCTGCCACCACCAATTCACATTTTCCTATTCTTCCAATTATTTGTGCTTTTTTCCCCATAAGTTCTACTCTCACAATTTTCATTCTCTTTTAAATCACCCAGGAATAATGTGTTGTGTTTCCATGTTCTCCTCAAAATCCACAGGGTCTTCTACCTCATCAGGTATTGAATGTTTCCTTTATTTTTCAGTGTTTATTCACAGACTCCTGACCTCACTTATTAGCTCTGGAAGCCATATTTCTTTTTCTGTTCATGTATTGATTTATCTGCTTATGCTAAAGGTCTCTGAGTTTTCTTCCTACTGAAATTTTTGATAATTTTAATGTTCTTTACCTTATCTTCCCCTATTGCTCATTCCCCAACTCCCTCCCATTTGATGGTCATTTCCCTAGGCACTGGATCTCAAAGTGCCTCAGCCTCTTCCTCCTATGATAGAAAATCCATAGTTTACCAGTCTAAGTCTCTAGCCCAGTGACTTCTGGAAGGAAAAGATACTGGGCTATTTCTCTCAAGTAGTCACATCCCACACATAGGATGTCCTATCCATTTCTTCTGTTCCTCAATGCCTGGAATCACGAGTACTGTCATACCAGTGCTATTGTAGCTTGAGTAAAATATCTGCTGTTTGGAGTTTGGATCTTCAAGGCTCTGGGAGGGCAAAGGGTCAGGGTATGAGGGTGGTTTCCATTGCAAGCCCAGACATATGTCCTCCATCTTTCCCTCTGTTCCTCTGGTCTCAAGTAGAAATATTTTTCCAGCACAGAATGCTGCCACAGTGCTGGCTATCAAGGCATCAGCAAATTTTTACAGTTTGAAGCTTGGATTTCCATGGCACTGGAAACATAGAGGAAGTCAGGGTGGGGGGTTGTATTTTGTTGTAAACCAGTGGATTAGGTGAAAAATGTAGAGATCCTGCTAGTAGTGTGATGGGTGGTGGGGGAGAATATGCTAAATGAGTATTGGCTAGGTATTAGTTTACAAGTTTTTAATCTTCTGTAGTATTCTTAGTGTCTGGGCAATCATAAGGGACTAAACAAGAATGAAATGTTTATATTATAATAGAGAGCCTAACTGAGTATCCCAGAATCATAATATCATCAGGAGTGATAGAAGGAGTTAAGTTGGTCATATCTTAAAAGGAGAAAGAAGAGGAAAAAATACATTAAGGTTAAAGGGAGGAGATAAAGGTTAGGGAAAATTATCTCACATAATCGGGGTGTGCAAATAGAATATAATTCAAACAGGGAAGAAGGGGATGAGGGGAGTGGGCAGCACTTGAATCCCACTTGCATCTGAACTAAATAAAGGAGTTGGGTGCAGAAATATATTTTACTCAACAGCAAAAAAGAAGGGATAAAAGGAGGAGGGAGCAAGGATGAAAGACAAGCAAAAGTGAAGGATAAGCAAAATGAATTCTAACCATGGAGATATAATCACAAAGAGGGGTTTGAAAGGAAAGAAATAAAGGGTAATAACCTGTAGTTGTTCTCTGGGAGAGGGAAAGAAAAGAGGACCCAGGGAGTAGAAACAGATTCCATCAAACTTAGAGCACTTGGGATAGAGACCTACACTGGTAAACCATGGACTGTCTAGAATAGGAGGAGGTTGAAGCACTTTGAGATCCAATGCCCAGGGGAATGACCATAAAATGGGAGGAAGTCAGAAAATGAGCAATAGGGGAAAATACAGTAAAGAACATTAAAATTATCAAAGATCTTAGGAGGAAGAAAACTCAAGGACCTTTAGCATAAGCAGATAAATCAATAGGGAAAACATACTCCTTTTTACTCACCATCCTCTTTTTTCAATATAAAATGTGAACAGGAAATAAAGAGAAGATAAAACATAAAAGAGTAGAATGGGAGGAGGGGATGAGAAAACACAATTAATTATTTTTGACTGTGAATTTGAATGGAATAAAGTGACTCCTAAAAGGGAAAATGACTATAGTGTCTATCAGAAAGCAGAATCCAACAATATGTTGCTCACAAAAGCACACTCAAAACATAAAGACTCGCACTGAGTTAAAATAAGGAACTGGACCGAAATCTATTATGCTTTAAATGAAATTTAAAAAAAAGGTAGGATTAGCCATCATGTTCTCAGAAAAGGCAACAGCAAAAACAGACCTAATTGAAATAAACAGGGAAACTGCATGCTGAAAGGTACCATAAATGATAAATTGATATTATTACTTTACATATATGTACCAAATAGTATAGCATTTAAATAGTTAAAGTAAAAGTACATTGAGTTACAGGGAGAAATGGAGACTAAACCTATAATAAAGGAACCTCACTGTACACCTTTCAGAGTTAGCTAGACAAATCTAACCAAAAACAATCAAGACAGAAGTTAAAAACCCAAATGGAATTTTAGAAAAGTTAGATATACTAGACCTCTGACTATTAGTGAATAGAAATAGAAAGAAATATGCATATTTATCAGCTGTATATGGTACTTTTATGACCATGTATTAAAGCACAAAGGCCTCATAAGCAAGTGTAGAAAAGCAGATATAGTAAAAACATATTTCATGAACCATAATGATGAAAATTATATTTAATAGTGGGTCTCTGAAGAAGCAATGAAAATTTGTTAAAGAATAATTTAATTCTAAAGAACTGATCTAAGAAAAAATTATACAAACAATAGGTGATTTTATTAAAGATGATGACAACAATGATACTGATTAAGAAATAGAAAGATTGATAAGCAAATCAGGCACATAATATACAGGGGAAAACTACAACCAAGCACAATAGTTTAGTTTTTGATAAATCCAAAGAGGCCACATGTTGGGATAAAAACTACTATTCAACAAAAACTTCTATTGAAATTGAAAAGTAGTCTGGCAGATAAAATAAGTATAGACCAATATTTATCTCACACTATACCAAGATATACTACTAGTGGGTGTATGATTTGGACACAAAGTGTGACATTATAAACAAATTAGAGGAGCAAGGAAAAAATTTTATTTTAGTTTCATGGCTAGGGGAATAGTCCACAAAAAAAAGCATAGAAAAAAATCATTAAAAATGAAATGGGCAATTCTGAGTATAGAATATGTTTTAAGTTTTTACAAAAACAAAACCCAATGCAAATAACTTGGGAAAATCTTGGCAACATGTCCCTCTGATTATGGTCTACTTTCTAAGATATTATATGGAAGTTATTAAAATTTATGAGATCACTTTATAAATGGTCAAAGAATATGAACAGGAAGCTTTCTAGGGAAGAACCCAAGCCAGGAACATATGAGAAAAGCTATATTAAAAATGCTTTGAATCATTTATGATTTTAAGCAAATCTGAGCTTCTACCTCAAATCTGTCAGATTGGTAAAGCTGGGGCAAAAAATAAATAAGGAGAATGATGAATGCTGGAGGAGCTGTGGTAAAGTAGGTACATTAATGCCCTGCTGGTGGAGCTGTGAACTGGTTCAGCTCTTCTGGAAAGCAATTTGGAATCATACCCAAAAGTTACTAAACTATGCTTACCTATTGACCCAGTGATAACTCTAATAAATCTATTATACAAGAGATCAAAGAAAGAGGAAAAGGGCATGTATACAAAATGTACATATATACAAAAATATTTATGAAGCTCTTTTTTATGGTAACACACAAGAAAAGTTACAATTAACTAATGGAGTATTCTAAAATTTTAAGAAGGTATCAGAGCATGACTCAATTTCATTCATTGTGTGCACATGTGTGGAGAGAGGGAGTAGTAGAGGGGAGAGACAGAGAGACACACACAGAGAGAGACAGAGAGAGACAGAGAGAGAGAGAGAGACAAAGACAAAAACAGGGACAGCATTTTATAAAGGGGATGTCACAAAAGCCAATACAACATTAAAATGCTTGCGTATCACTGGATTAGAAGTAGCTATATACTGAGAAAATGAAAAAGGAGGGTGGGTTAGAGAAAGTCAGAGTAGAAGGCAATGGACTAGAAAAGGAATTGTGGGGAGAAGAGAATAAAGGCAGAAACAAATGAAGATGAAAAACTGAAGTATAGCAATTTGAGAAACACATATGTCAGACTTTACACCTCAAGAGGCTGCTTAATGGAGAACAACAAAAAGTAGATAATAGTATATCAAATTTCAGGTGCTTTCCTTTTTTATAATGTCTATTCCTAAATTTTGTTCATTAGAAGCCATAAATGAATAGCTGCCCCATTTAAAGGTCTTAGGTATTTCCAATGTCCAAGAAAACACATGAAAATATAATGGTGAGGGTTAGCTCTTCGGGGGTGGAGCAGGGGCAGGGCAGGCAAGGCAATGAAATGCAATGCAAAAACAAGAGGGTAGGTGTTTCACAATCTAGAGAGATGTGCTTTCAGGTTTGGCTAAGGATCCTGTTTGCACAGTAACATTTTCTTCTGTAGGGAGTTCCAATCCAAAGCACAGAAGCCAAGGAAGTTCGTCGCAGCCTCTTGCAGAGCTTATGCTTAATGCCTCTTATTATATTCCTGTTCTACAGGGTGGCACCTGGCCAGTAGCAGACTAAAAAACTTGTCCATTTTCCTTCCCTTTTCAAAATTACAACCTATTTTCCAAATGACAAAATAGAACAGGACTCATGTATTGGAAAGATCTATTCTCAGGATACCACTGACTTGCATCACCAGAACTTTGCATTTAGGCTTCAGGAATCTTCCCCACCCCTTCCCTGTTCCCTACCTTCTTTAATACTCTCCTCCCTCCTTTCATGCCTACCACTTTCTTTTTTTAAGACTTCCATTAAATTAGAGTAAGACTAAGGAAGGCATTTTTAAGTGCTAATTTCTTTAAAATTTGAATCTTTTCCAATGCTTCATTTTTGAGCCTGAATCTCCCTCCTTTTAAAAATTAAAATGTTGAAAAGTTTGCCTTCCCTACCTCAAAACAACCAGGACCACAGTATACTCAATACAGAATGTTAGAGAACATATTTATTTAGGATCTGACTCAAGATCTACAATTCCTCAGTGTTTTTGGCTCTGTATCATATATAAAAGATGCATTAACTACTTCAGAGTACGTTTAAGCCCATGTACTAGAATCTGCAAGGGAACATTTTGCCCATGAGGGAACAGTCCCATACTGGGTTACAAGTACAAGTACAAGGACAGGAACAAGTTTATCACTTCAGTCCACTTGCTTCACATAACTGAATGAATGATCTTTTTTTCTTGGTAATTTAGTCTAAATAAACAGTTCTCTTATACATCTTACATTAAAGAGAAAGACCCTCAACTTTTGGCAAAGGTTTCTTAAGCAGTGAATTAAAATGTCAAAAAAATCACCATGTGTTGCCTGTCCAGTCATATAGGGTATAGTTTCAGATTTAAAGAAACTCCTGAATTCACAAGATTAAACTGATTAAAGTAAAACAAGTGACAAATCCTGGACCCAAAAAGACTTGACAAAGAATTAAACTTGGCCCAGTTTAGTCTGTCACTACAAATTTTGATAGAAGAGTTCTAGTTCCTCCTTTATTTTAGTTCAGTTAAAAGGCAGTGGTAAATGATATAAATTAATTAATATCATATTTTTCCTTTAAAAATAAGCTTTAAGTGATAACCATATATTTTTGAGGTGGGGGCATTGATATTTTTCACATAGAGTAGGAAAAAAAAAAGAACGAGCTGATTGTGTAGTGAAATGCTAGGGATAAATGATGGACAAACCATGTGTTCAACTGGGTGAAGGATATGCATGAGAGAGTCCAGGGAAGAGTAGCCTAAATAAGAAGCCATGGATGTGAAGCAGGGGTGTGACTGTGAATGCAAAAGTTTTCTAAAACAAAACTGGGATGAGTGACAGAAGGTCCACTCAGGGACCATTCTCCCACCTCCACTGCTTACTCCATATATTCTCTATCTCCATCTCTCTGTCTCTCTATCTCTGTATCCCTCTGTCTCTGTCTCTCTGTCTGTCTGCCTGCCTGTCTCTCTGTCTCTATCTCTGTCTCTGTCTGTCTCTCGCAGTTCAAAGGCAATCTAGCAGATATGCTCTTGAACAATCTCAGAAATTACAAAATACAACTATCTAGTTGCCTCTGACTCCCCACATTTTCTCCATAGGCTAGCTTCCCCCTCTCACTTCCAGACCCTCAAATTCAAAAGATTAGATAAAAGTATTGTGAATGTTCATTTAATTTATCAGCAGTATCAAGTAGCATAGAAAATGTAAATAGACATTAAAACCATGTAGAGCAGTCTTCAGTAGTGACTGCAGTCAGGAGTGATGTTTTCTTTCTTCCTTCCCTTTCTCCCAGCCAGTCTTGAGAGGGCCACTGAGAAAGAAAAAAAAGGATTGAGATCTAAATCCTGGGTGGAAATTTCCCCAGTTCTGTGCCCTGGGGAAGCAGGTAAAGAAAGGAGCTAAGGACTGACTGGACCTCCTTTGTTCTTACAAAACTGCTTTTGGCTCTAGTCCCATAGACTGGTCTCTCTCCCTGTTCTCTCCTCTTCTGCCCTTACCCACACATGCCTTGCAAAGAGATCTCATTTACTTTCTTTAGATTTCCCTGACTGGGGTTGCAAAATGAATCCACATCCCCTGCCAGATTTTGCTTAAAGTTCTCCTTCTTCCCCACTTTTGCCACTTGGAACCCAAAACACTAGCAGAAGTTCCTTCAGTCTCCAGTAACACAAAAGACCTAACCTCTCCTGTATGCCTATGTACATTCTAGCCCAGCAAGAACTCTAAATCCTAGTGAGATCCTCCAAAGTTTCCATGACAACCTGTCTATAAGGGGGTGGAGCCATCAAATCCAGGTCACAGGTGGATTTCAATTTGCATTGTTGTAGGAAATACCCACATTGACGAAATCACAGATTCACTGAAGTATCAGAAGAAATAGCAAGCAGGAGGGAATTCCTAAGCAGGTCTTTAATTCTGATAAAGAATAAGGGAGTTTGGTGTAGCAAAACTAGAATATGAACCATCCATCTGAGTACAATATTAATGTTAGGATGAGTTGAAAGCAAATTCCTAAAAAAAATAATACTATTTAAGTAATACTTTAAGATTTATTAAATACTTTTGTCCCAAAAATCACACAAGAAAGGTATTGTAAGCATTATTGCCCCCATTTAAAGATTAAGAAACCGAGGCTCCAAAAATGTAAAGTTGACTTACCCAAGCTAATAAGTAACCAAGTTAGGCCTTGAACCTGAGATTTATTTTTCCGTTGTTCTTCACATTCAAGTTCCATTGCTAAAGCAAAATGTGAATATTGAGGTAATAATGTAGCCAGTCATCCTCCCTTAACTACTCTAAAAGAGAGAACTTTCTCAGAATTACCCTTTGACCAACTAATTCCATCTAAAAATATGTATATTTATAAGTAGGGAAGTGCTGGTAAGCATTTAACAACCAGCTCTCTGAGAAACAAAAAGTATTGCAAAATACACTTTTAAGTTTAATCTGCATTATTAACATTTTCTCCATCATTTTCCTAGATCTAGAGACAAATTATCAAGACAAAAAAAATCAAGCTCTGATTTGTAGTGTTTGCCAATTTCCAAGGCGTAAATGCTCACTCTGAAAATTCAGCAACCGGCTCTTACAAACTTGTTCTGGCTCACCGCTGTCTAAGTGTCCAGATTGACCAACTTGAGAAGTTAGCAAAGAGATGACAGAACAGATATTTGACTTTAAGAGTTTACTGCCAATTACCATATATGACTTCCACTTCAAGGTGTCGATTCAGTACTAAGACAGCATAGGACTGAGTCCAAGTTCTAGGGAACCACTTTTCTTAACTCCTAGCATGTCCAACTGTTTGTAATCCCATGGACCATAGAATGCCCAGCCCTTCTATCCTCCACTATTTGCCAAAATCTGTTCAAACTCATGTTCATTGCTTTTCTGACACTTATATCCCACTCATCCTCTGCCGTCCCCTTTTCCTTTTGCCTTCAATCTTTCCCAACATCAGAGTATGTTCTAATGAATCCCTACTGATTATGTGGCCAAAGTATTTTCACTTCAACTATTTTAATCTTCATTGTCATCTCAGGTAACAAGCCTTATCACATCTGCACCCCCAAGGCAGGAAATAAGAAAACTGCAACAGCTTCCCCAGTGATTCAAGTGCACAGTCTGGAACCAAATGAAATCTCAGTGGTTCAGGGAAAATATTTGGGTGTTCTTGTTTCACTTCAATAGTTACAGGAACTGCTCGGGGGAAGTTTTGGTTCAAAGTGGTTTATTAATTTTTTTTGAGGGGTTTGGGCTTTAGGCTTTGGTTGTTGCTATTGTTTATGAATAAAGGAATGACTCCTTGGGTGAGGTTTAAGTAAATTATCATGATTAGTTCTAATCTTTTTGTTCATGCTTAAGTTTTTTTTTTTAATTTCAAGTGCAAGTTTTTATTTCAAGTTTTATTTCAAGTTCAGCATGAACTTGAACACAACCCATTATCCTTCCAGTCCCCCAAGATTCACAACCCTGATGTTATCCTCTACCCCTCACTTTCCCTCACTACACATTAGCTGCCAAGTGTGTTAGATTCTATCCCACTGCCTCTTGCCCAGAATATTGCAATTGTCTCCTAATAGGTTTCCCTGCCTTAAGACTCTTTCCTCTCCAAATAAACCATCCTCTATCCAGGGCTTCCTAAACTTTTTCCACTGTGACCCCTTTTCCCATTTTGGCAGCATTCCTCTGTGTTGCATGAACTGAGGGCATGCACGGTGCAAAGCACACATGCTTTGTGTTGAGAAGCTGGACTGCAGGAAAGTTGTGGGATGCAACTCGGGCAAGTACTGCTGCCAGAAATACCTTGGATCCATGACATGTTTGATTTTGAATTAATTTTTGGTCACTGTGCTTTCAGAAACCTTTCAGGGTCACCAGATTTTTCATGACCCAGCATGGGATCAAAGTGATATTCCCAAAGCAGTTTTCATTGTGTCACTCCTCTGCTCAATAGATTCTAATGACTCTCTACTGCCTCTGAAATCAAATACACATTCCTTGGTTTTACATTTAAAACCCTTCACAAACTGGCCCCCTCTACCTTTCCAGGCTCATTAATTTCCAGGCTTATAACTAACTGCCTTCATGTACTCTTTGGTATAGCCAAAAGTAGTGGCCTTCTTGTTATCCTTCACATATGACACTTCATCTCTTGTCTTTGTCATTGCACAAGCTGCCTCCCCCTCCTGGAATGCATTCTTTCTTTAACTGCATTGCTTAGAATTCTTAGGTTCCTTCAGTTCAAATCATCTTCTACATGACCTTTTCATCATTCTCCTTGATGCTAATGCCAATTTTCCACCCCCTAAAAATTACCATTTTTTGTTTTGTATATATGTAACAAGTACTAGGGTTCACTGTACCTCCTCATGCTTTAGGGATATCCCTGAGGGCTTGGGTTATCTCTTCTCAAGTGGCTCATGCTCTCTCCAGTCAGGTTCCACTCCACTATCAAATGCCAGTAACCAACTAGCATCTCTGTAGCATTTTGTCAGATATCGTCAGCTAAAGAGTAAAAGTCCAAATAAAAGATCCACTGAAAGAGCAGCAGAGGAGAGTGAGGCAGAGGTTAGCTGAGGCCTCTGGAAGGTGCTGCCAAGTCCAGTTCTGCCAATGCAGCCATTCAAAGAGGCTGCCATTCACCACAGAGTTAACAAGCTATAACCAGTTACAGAATGTGTATGTATGCTCCAGTCTCCTCAAGACACTTCCATTACATAGCATCACAGAATCAATGTAGGTTCATGAAAGCTTGCCCATGTTGGTGGAAGGGGCAGCATCAGAGGGGGTCTGCACTTCTGCTAGCTCCCCTCTACACTTGCAAGTTGTTTCCCTTGACAGGATGCATGTGCCTTGAGAACAAGAGATGCTTCATTTTCACCTGTATCCCCAGTGCTTAAATCAATGTTTGATACATCATCAGCATTATGAATATAACACAAGTTACCAAGGATTCTTTTATCACCAAATCCAGTGGCTTTTTCTCATTCTCTGTCTTTCTTGTCCTGTCTGCATCTCCCCTTTGTGGGGTCCATTAAGCAGATCACACTGTTTTCCTTAATAATCTCTTCTTTCCTAGTTTCTCTCCTACCTGTTGGACTATGTCTCTGTCTCCTTTGTGGATCTTCATTCAGATCATTCCCACTAACTACAGAAATACCAGAGGGCTCCATACCAGGCCTACTATTTTATATGGTGATCTCATTGATTGATGAATTAAATTATCATCTCTATACAGATGGTTTTCAGGTCTATTTATCCAACCCGTGCCTCTTGCCTAACCTCCAGATTCTCATCTCCCTTTACCTAGTAGACATCTTTAATTGGATGCTGCATAGATAGCATAAACCCAACATGTCCAAAGCTGAACTCATTATCTTTCTCCCCAAGCCCTTCCCTCTTCAAACTTTCTTTTGTTTTTTGTTTTGTTTTTGGAGGGGGGAAGGCAGGGCAATTGGGGTTAAGTTACTTGCCCAAGGTCATGCGGCTAGTAAGTGTTAAGTGTTGGAGGCCAGATTTGAACTCAGGGCCTCCTGACTCCAGGGCTGGTGCTCTATTCACTGCACCACCTAGCCTCCCCTTCAAACTTTCTTATTACTGTCAAGAGCACCACTATTCTCCCAATCACCCAGGCTCACTACTTAGGTGTCAGCCCCAAAACTTCCTTCTCCCATTCCCTAATATCCAATCTGCATTACTTATCACATAGGATTGTTTTAAGGATCAAGTGAAAAATACATGGAAAGCCCTTAAAATTCTATCTGCAAGTCAAATTTGAGGTACCTTCCACCTCTTTGACTGGATGATTATATGGATTTAACACATGTGTCTTTGTTATCTTAAAAGGACTGCCTGGGTCAAAGCCAAAAACAATTCCAGTCTTTAGAGTGATAAGGATCTTAATATGGCAGAGAGAATTTTATTCTGTCTTGCCCCCTGAAAAGGAAAACATTCAGCTATCTAATGATAGACCTAGTTGAGTTCAATAAGGAAGATCCCCTGGTAAACTTATAGAAACACAGAGGCATCCTGCACATAAGTGTTAGGGGGAAAATGTCTTTATTCATCCATGAACGTTTCAAATTTTAAGTTTCTGGATATTGTTGATTGGATCCTTGATCAAGAATCAGCGGTGGATTAATTTTAATCTCTTGATTTTCTGAATTTTGCGGGGTCCAGTATATATTGGAATCCAAACTTAGTGGCTTGGAACTTGGTTTAGAGAATCAAAGACAGGCTGAAACCATTAGCATGTGAACCAGAATGCAAGGATAATCAAAGCTTAAGCTTGATTGGAGCATGAAAAATTACTGGATCTATCATGGAGGTCATTAGGACAATGTCTCATATTTGCCCTTTAAACAACAACAGCAGAAATAATGAATCTGAAATTCTATAGTAATGAAATGAAACTTGATTTGAGCTTTTGTACACACCAAAGGTAGCTAATATATACCCAATGGAAATTATACAGAAAAGATTGTTATTTATTCAAGAGCCATAGAACCACACATTTTGAGCTGAAAAGGACCTTAAAGATATTCTAGCTCAACTCCTTCATCTTACAGATGAGGAAACTGAGACACAGAGAATTATCACCCAGATAGAAAGTAGAGTCAAACTTTGACTTTTATTTAAAATTGAATCCAGGGCTCTTTCCACGATACTGTTCTGTTTTACATGTTTGTGAAGAATATGGGGGTGGGGAGGGGAAGAGGAGATAAACAGCTACTTAGAACCTACTATGTGCCAGGAACTGTGCTAAGCTCTTTAAAAATCTTGTCTCATTTGATCCTCATGACAACCCTGTGAGGAAGGTGCTATTATTGAGAAAATTGTAATTGAGAAAATTGAGCCAGACAGGCATTAAATGACTTACCCAGGGTCACACAGCTTATGAGTCTAAGAACAGATATAAACTCAGATCTTCTTGACTCTAGATCCAGAGCTCTATCCACTATGCCACCTACCCACCTGAAGAAGAGTGGAAAAATATATATTTAATTTTTAAGTCATAATTTTAAAAGCATCATATTTTATTCTGGTGATTTAGAAGGTATCACATATCATGCAGAATGGCAAGATGACTTTTTGAGGTCAATATCATAGAAGGAAACTACCATGGTAATTGCATAAAAAGTCCCTTGATAGTATGGTCAGTGACAAAACACCAACAAGCTATCTTTCAAGAATGTCTGATATATCATCCAAATGAGGCTAGTTTGCTGATTCTGTCTTTGCAGATGCAGCTGGTCTTAAACAATGAAAATTTCTTAGTCACAGGAGGGAAGGAGGAGGTTGTTTCTAGACTTCAATTCCAATTTCTATGAAATCATATTTTCTGTCACCTATGACGTTAGCCTCCCTATTTTCTATACTCCCCAGAACTATAAAAAATAACTGTCTCCCTCATTCAGCTTCTTAGCTTTTCTAGGGAATCTGAGATACCATTTACTGGTAAATTTGCACTTTACTAATAAATTGATCATATTCCAAACTTTAGGCCTCAGTATACCTTAATTTTAACTCTTCACATAGATCTTCCCATGGTTCTTTCTTTGATCATGACTTTCAGGTAGTCCAGTATTTCTTAAATTATCTCTTTGATCTATTTTCCAGGTCAGTTGATTTTCCAATAAGATATTTCCCATTTTCTTCTATTTCTTCCATTCTTTTGACTTTGTTTTACTGTTTCTTGATTCTCATGGAGTCATTAGCTTCTACTTGCCCAATTCTAAATTTTAAGGGATTGTTTTCTTCAGTGATGTTTTGTACCTCTTTTTCCATTTGGTCAATTCAATTTTTTAAGGAGTTATTTAGTACTTTTGTACCTCTTTTACCAATCTGTTCATAATTTTCTTGTATTAAACTTATTTCTTTTCCCAATTTTTCCTTCCACTCTTATCTTTTTCTTTTACTCTTCCTGGAATTCTTATTGGGCTTGTGTTTAATTAGCATTTTCTTTGAGGATTTGTTTGTAATTGTTTTCACATTGTTGCTTTCTTCTGAGTTTATCTCTTGGTCTTCTTTACCACTGTAGTAGTTTTTATGATCAAATTCTTTTTATTATTGTTTGCTCATTTTCCAGTCTATATCTTGGCTTTGAACTTTTTATTAAAGTTGGGTTCTGCTTACCTGGGGTTACAGAGTCACTGTCCCAAGCTTCAGGCTTTTTTTGTGCTACTGCTTTCAGAGCTAGTCTGGGGGATCTGCAAGTTTTTGGTACTTCCCACAAGGTGGGGTGATTGTGATAGAAGTATGATCACTGCTCTCCTGGTCTGTACTCTGGACTTTACCCAGGAAGAGCCCTGGTCCCCTGCAGCCATGATCACTAGCACTCTCTTTGCCTTGGAACAGGGACCAGGACCCTTGTACCTTGTGACCAAACTCTAGTGCTTCTCTACCCTGGAACTGTGACTCAGAAATGACTATGGGAAATAGAATTGTCAATCAGTACCAGTTGTGTCCACTGCCAGCAAACAGTCCCCTTGTAATCTCTCTCTGACTAGTTTCCTAATCCCTTAGCATCTCTGAACTGAGAGCTCCAGAAGCTGTAACAACTGCTGCTGTGGTCACTCTTGCTGCCACTATGTGTGTGTGGACTCCAGACAGGCTTCTAACCCTGTGTCACAAACTTCTTCTACTGACCTCTTAAGTTTTCTTAGGCTGGGAAAATGTCTCACCCTGATCTTTTGTTGGTTCTGCCACTTCAAAATTTGGTTTGAGTTGTTATTTTAAAGTTGTTTGGAAGGAAATGTTGAAAGAGTTCAGCTGAGTTACCTCAATTCCACCATCTTCGCTAAGTGCTTTACAAATGTTATTTCATTCAATTCAAAGAGTAAAAAGTGTCAGAATTTAGATTTAAACCCAGGTTTATAATTTCCTGTCATACAGTAATCATTGTGAGACTTTATGCTAAAGGTATGGTCAGAGAATACAGACATAATATAGATGCAGTAGACTCAATATTTTTAAGGATTTACTTACAAAACTTTTTAAAAAAGATTTAAAATTGATGGTATGTTTCTCTAAATGTTGCTACTCCCAGATGATAATGCATAAACTGCATTGAGTTTCAGAATATTCCACAGCAGAAAACAAGTACACAGAAACAGGAATGAAACTAGTCTCACCATCCATACTGGAAAAACAGTAGATGAAAAATGTATTTTGCCCAGATTTTGAGAGGCAGCTATATAAACAACCTGTCAAATTATTGGCAAATATCTATCTATCTATCTATCTATCTATCTATCTATCTATCTATCTATCCATCCACCCATCTATGTATCTGTCTGTATCTATGTGTTTTTCTCATTATCTATCTCAGAGAGGAAAATGGAATAGACAATGAGCTAGTGAGCTCTTTGAAAAGCATAGGAAAAAGAAAATGGCTTGCACTGCATTTAGGAAAAACTGCATTATTTCCAATTATCCCAAGATACACACCACTGTGAAAGACTATTTCTTAACAAAAAGACATTCAGAAGGGGCTACAGAAGCAAAAAGAACAATTTGTTACTCTCTTTTTGCATGTAATATATTTTTTGAAATAAACAGTGGACATCAGCAAAGATTGTGGAATAAGTGGAAGTAGTATATCCCAGCTCTCTCACAACTACTTGAAAAAGACTAAGGAAGAGCACCAGACCAAAGAGAAATAGGAACATCCATGGAGAAACCATGATAGACCCATATGTACAAAAATATTTATAGTAGCTCCTTTTGTGGTGGCCAAGAATTGGAAATTGAGAGGATGCCCATCAGTTGAGGAATGGCTAACTAAGCAAGTTGTGGTCTATGAATGTAATAGGTTACTCTTGTGCTATAAGAAACAATGAGCAGGCAGACTTCAGAAAAACCTGGAAAGACTTATATGAACTGATACTGAGTGAAATGAGCAGAGCCAGGAGAACATTGTACACAGTAACAGCCACGTTGTGCAATGACTGACTTTGATAGACTTGGCTCTTCTCAGCAATGGAAGGATCTCAGACAACTCCAAAAGATTCATGATGGAAAATGCTATCCACATCCAGAGAAAGAACTTTGGAGGCTGAATACAGATGGAAGCATACTATTTTCTCCCCTTTTCTTTTGTTGTTTGTTTTGTTTCTTCTTTCTTGTGGTTCCTCCAATTAGTTCTAATTCTTCTTTACATTATGACTGATGTGAAAATATTTTTAATATGAATGTATAAATCGAGCCTATATCAGAATGCACACTGTCTTGGGGGGAGGAGGAAAGAGAGGGTAAGGGAGAAAATTCAAAACTCAAAATCATATAAAAGTGAATATTGAAAACTAAAATTTAATTGTATATTTATATATACATATATACACATATCTTTATGTGTGTATATCTATATATCTATATGTATATCTATACATGTATAAACCATGATAAATCATTTTTCAAACCCAGGTCAGCAAGAGACACGTAATAGTAATGGGAAGTTGAAGATCTTCCCTGCCCCTTAATAAGCCTAAGGGAATTTGAAGATTTTCTCTGATGGAAGATCTTCCCTGCCCCCTAAATAGGCCAAATGTAATCACATGAAGTCTGTGGTGGGAGGAGCTTGCTGAAGGGTGGAGCAGAGCCCACAGGAACCTTAGAGTCAGAGAAGCTAGACAGTGGGAGAGAGAGGACATGTAGCCAAGCAGACAGCTAGGTGTGTGAGTATTTGTTTTCCCCCTGCTGTGAAAGCTAGGTTTGTGAGTGGTTGTTTGTGGGAATACTAAAGAATGGTGTGACTCCCTGCTATGGCTATGGTGTATGAACTTTGTTACTACAGTGAATTTGGTTTCCTGGTGTTGGGATTTGGCTCTCTGGTGTCCAAAGAAATGTTTTGCTTCTGTCTTCTATGTGGAGAGTCTGTTATATTTTGCAGTTGAAAACTATGCTGGCATATTCAGAGTCATTATCAGTGCTGTGAATATTGCATTAGTGTTATAGGACATAGTCTACAGTGACTGGGGAAGTGATCTAGCCAGGGATATCTTCACAGAGTCTTCTACTATGAGAGTAGGATGGGGGGTGGGCATGTGTGAACAATGATTGGAGACAGGGTTAGGATAGCAGATACAACAAATGCAACTTGAGGCTATACACCTGGCAGGGAGATCGAAGGGCATCCATCAGGTGGCTCAGTCACTTTTATTCCAAAGGTGTGATATTAATACATCATAGACTGAGGCTGTACCTTTCTTGCTTTTTTTTTTTTTGGAGGGCAATTGGGTTTAAGTAACTTGCCCAAGGTCACAAGGCTAGGTTTTTGTTTGTGTGTGCATTAAGTGTCTGAGTCCAGATCTGAACTCAGGTCCTTCTGACTCCAGGGCTGGGCTCTACTCATTGCGCCACCTAGCCGCCCCCGGCTGTACCTTTCTACTAGAGCAAGGAATGGTCAAAGATCCAATGCAAACTATGACTGAGGCTATGCACTAGGAAAAGAGCAAAAGTGAGCAGTAGATGGGTGGCTCTGATCCTACTGCAGGGTCCCAAATTTAGTTCACACACCTGAGCTAGAACCTGCAGCTAAGCAATAAAATGAGGAGGAATGAAGACCAAGAATGAATCTCAAATTCCATTGTTCTCAAGCTATAGAGTCTTCCACCTGAGTGGCAGGAGCTGGGACCAGTCTACTGGCCATTGTCTATTGGAGGTCCAACTAGGGTCAGGTCTGTAGTTGTGTTACCTGCCTAAACCAAAATTTAAATCAGAATGTTATTAAGTTCAGACAGACCATTGATTAGATTTCACCCTCAATCAGACCATTGAGATTTCACTGAAAATTTGCAGATACCCAGCTGGAATAGCCTCGGAGATCTTTGAAGAATACAGTACTCAAAAACTGGAGAAAGTTGGCACAGGACGCTAGAGAATACAGAGGACCAAAAAAAATTGCAAAGGTTAACACAAATTTTTAAATTAAATGATTAATCTTTACAGACATTTTAAAAGAGCTATTATAGAACCAGGATACCCAAAACACAAAACTGGAAAAAGAGAATAACTCTACAATATTTAGAAGCAAAGCCTCAAAGAAAAACACAGTGTGGCAGAAGGTTAACTATACTTCCTTGAATAAATGAAGCAAGGGTTTTTTTTAAAAAATAATTATAAATGAAATTAGATTACTAGAGGAATGAATTGAAAAAGAAATAACAATATCAGCAGAAAGACTAGGAAAGAGAATTGACAACTTAGTACAAGAAACATGAAACCTTACCCAAGTAACATAATCTCTAAAAATTAGAATGGACCAAACATAAGTTAATGACTCCATCAGACAAAAAAAATTAAAACAAAGAAAAGACTGAAAAAATAGAAGAAAATATAAGGTATCACATCAGAAACAACTGACAGAGCAGGTCAAGGAGAAAAAAAATCTAAGAATCACTGGCATACCTAAATTGAGAGAGAGAAAGAGAGAGAGAGAGAGTGAGTGAGTCTGGATACCATATTCCAATAAATATAAATAAAATGACCCAGTCCATTTAGAACCAAGAAGCAAAGTTAAAACAGAAAGACTCTACCAATTACCTCCTTTAAAAAATCCCAAGATGCAAACTCTCAGAAACATCACAGTCAGAACCCAGAACTTAAAGATCAACCAAAAAACTCAAAAAACTAGAAATATCCTAAAAGAAAGACTTAAGTACCAAGGAATCATAGTTAAGCTCATACAAGATTTGGCAGCTACCATAATATGGGAGAAAATATCTTGTAATACAATCTTCCAAATGGCAAAAGGTACAAGCTAACTTCCAAGAATAACTTGTTCTCAACATCACAAGGATGCCCTTTCAGGGACCAACCTAACCTACCAGAGATAAGGCTATTATACTCATTTACATTGCAAGTAACCTGAAGTTTAGGAAGGTTAAGTGATTTGTCCAGTTTCACAACAATTTGTATCAGAAATAGGATCTGAATCTAGATCTCTCTTGACTCAAAATCTAGCATTTTTTTTTCCACCATGCTATATTACCTCTCCCAGCACTAGAAAATTCTAGAAACTCATCCTACTTTGACTGCTATCAATTATGTAACACTGATCTGGAGATCGCATAAAACTTCTATACCTCAGTTTCTCCATCTGTTAAGTAAAGTTAAAATTGCCTAATATCTCTAACATAGAGTCATTATATAATGAAGATTTGTAAGAAGATTTGTGAATAAGTGATATGAAAAATGCTGCTGCTGCTGCTGCTACTGCTGTTGTTAACTGGGAAAAAGAACAAAAAAGTAGGAATACCTGTTGGTTTCTGGAGTAGACTACATCTGGAATCTGTAGTTCCAACATGAAATATATTCAGATATTAATTAGTACAGGGACTTGCATATTGCAAATGCTTAATAAATATATCTACTGGATATTAAAAATAGGGAAAGGGGTACCTGGACCAGAGACCCCAGGGGATCCTGACAAGTATGTTTCTAATTTAACAAAGCTTCTGGCAAAGCTTCAAGGGGCTAGGGGACCTAAATCTCTAATGACATTCCAGAAATTGTATTTCTTCCCAGCCTTCCCATCAAAACTGAAATGAAATCCTTTAAACTCCTGGTATAGTAGAACACTCCACCCTCTAGTTCTGACTTTGCATTGTTGTTTTGTTGTTGTTACCTTTCTCTTTTCCTCAGCTCAGAAGAAATACAACTCCCTGCAACTTTGGGGCAGCTAGGTGGTATAGTGGACAGAGTGCAGGACCTGGAATCAGGAAGATCTGAGTTCAAATATGACCTCAGACACTTACTAGCTGTGTGACCCTGGGCAAGTCATTTAACTTGCTTGCCTCAGTTTTCTCATCTGTAAAATGATCTAGAGAAAGGAACTGCAGATCACTTCATTATCTTTGCCAAGAAAAGCCAAAAAAGGGGTCATGAAGAGTCTGACATGAGTGAAACAACTAAATAACAGCAACAATAACTGAGTCTTTAGTGACTTCTTTCCCTTCACAAGGCAGCTAATCTAAGTCTTACGAGGAAGACTACTGTACTACCCATTGCTTCAAGGAGGTACGTTGCTTGTGGGAAAGCACAGGGGTCATTGGTCCTAGCACACTACCTATTCTCAGAAATACATGTAGAAACAATAATTTATACTACAGACTTTACATGTTTGTTTTTATTTTTTATTCTGAATTTATCAACCACCAAAAATACACCCTCCCAAATTTTCCTTATAAGAAATAAGAGAGGGGCAGCTAGGAGGCTCAGTGAGTAAGAGCTCTGGCCTCGGAGTTGGGATGACCCGAGATCGAATCCGGCCTCAGAAAATGAGTACCCACACACAAATAATGACTAGCCGTGTATAACCTTGAGCAAGTTACTTAACCCCAATTGCTCTAAAAAAAAAAGAAATAAGAGAAAAAGATGATTATAGGTAATCCATAAATCTATTACATACCACTTACTTTTTTGTTTTTTAAATTAATTTATTTAATTTTAGTTTTCAATATTCACTTCCATAAGTTTTTTGAGTTTTTAATTTTCTCCCCCTATCTCCTTACCCCCTCCCCACAACAGCATGCAATCTAATAAAGGCTCTACATATATGGTCTTATTAAACATATTTTCACATTAGTCATATTGTAAAGAAGAATTGGAATAAATGGGAGAAACCATGAGAAAGAAAAAAAACAAAACAACAACAATGAAGAGAGGAATTAGCATGTTTTGATGTGTATTCAGGCTTCATGGTTCTTTCTCTGTAGAAGAATAGCATTTTCTATCATGAATCTTTTGGAATTGTCTTAGATCATTGCATTGCTGAGAAGAGCTAAGTCTATCAAAGTTAGTCATTGAACAATATGGCTGTTACTGTATAATGTTCTCTTGTTTCTGCTAATTTCACTTAGTATCAGTTCATATATGTCTTTCCAAATTTTTCTGAAGTCTGCCTGCTCATCATTTACTATAGCACAATAGTAACCTATTACATTCATATACCACAACTTGTTCAGCCATTCCCCAGTTAATGGGCATCCCCTCAATTTCCAATTCTTGACCACCACAAAAAAGCTGCTATAAATATTTTTGTAAATGTGGGTCCTTTCCCCATTTTTATGATCTCTTTGGGATACAGAACCAGAAGTTGTATTGCTGGGTCAAAGGGCATATAGAATTTTTATAGCCCTTTGGGTATAGTTCCAAATTGCTTTCCAGAATGGTTGAATCAGTTCATAATTCCATCAACAATTCATTAGTGTTCCAATTTTCCCACATCTTCTCCAACATTTGTCATTTTGCTGTTTTGTTATGTTAGCCAATCTGATAGATGTAATGTGGTACTTAAGTGTTGTTTTGATTTGCATTTCTTTAATCAATAATGATTTAGATCATTTTTTCATATGCTCTTTCAAGCTATTATAGATAGCTTTAATCTCTTCCTCTGAAAACTACCTGTTCATATCCTTTGATAATGATCAATTGGGGAATGACTTGTATTCTTATAAATTTGACTCAGTTCTCTCTATATTTGAGAAACGAGGCCTTTATTAGAGACACCGGTTGTAAAAATTCTTTCCCAATTTTCTGCTTACCTGCTAATCTTGGTTGCATTGGCTTTGTTTGCATACCACTCACTTTTCAAATAATATCATGAATTCAACCTTTTTCATTCTAAGCTGACCTGATCATCTGTGTTTTTCCTCTGAACCTCTTCTGTTCTCTTTTGTGCATTAAAAAATGCTTTCATGACTCTTTTTTTCTTTCTTTTTTTTAATCTCTTATCAATAGCCTCCTCCCCCCTAACAAATCATCCCTCCAATAAAAAAAATACAAAATAAGTATAGTGTTTTCACACACACACACACACACACACACACACACACATTTGTCATGTCCAAAAACATATCCCTCATTCTATACCTTGGATTCATCTACCCTTCTATAGAGACCTGGGTAGCATGCCTCATCATCAGTCCTCTGGAATCATGCTTGGTCAGTGTTCTTAAATGCAGAACTTACTTCCTCCCACTCCTTCCCACCTACCCCATCCCCCATGAACACTTTGCTTTTCTTGGAGGTAGATCCCAACATGATGAGAAAAATATGCCCTCCAGCAGTGTCCATCCAAAAGTGAGCACAGTTGTCATATCTAACTGATGAAACATGTTGCAGAAGAAACCTAAGCTCTGATGAAAAATGCAATCCAAATGACCTTTTTTAATTCAAATGTCACTTGGAATGATGTCTTTATTTAACCAAGACAATTAGAATGATAGACTTCCAATTAGTAGATATGAAATTGGAATATAATAAGATTGCAGCAGTAGATTGGATTTTAAATGTAAAGTTAATTGTAAGCAGTCCATAATCAGGAATTTTTTCAGATGTGGCAAAGAGAGAGTGAGGAGCCTATCTAAGAAGTGTCAGCCTGGGGACAGAAAGAACAAGGGGACTGCTAAGTTTTGAATTTGTCTAAAGCCACTGATGGGAGTGGTGGGGCAGAAGAGGATGCACTTAAGTGAGGATGGATTCCCTGACCCAGGAGCACAGAAAATAGGGGGGGGCAGCATATCTCAGAATGAGAAAGGTCACTGAGGAACGGACCAAGTAAGGGAAAAACTCCTTTGAAGTGTTACTGATAGTGAGGAGGAAGAGCCAGGGGATGTTGCTTTGGTACCTCTAAATTTCTGTGCTCTGGGACAAAGCCCACATGGCCTTGCCCTACTTATAGTTCTAACTTTAGGATATAGAGAAAAACCAACCTTGTGACTGGGCAATTTCCTCTTTGGGGTAATTTTAGTTTTTCTATAGGTTCTATGTTAGATATATGAATATCTTCAACACTAAATAGAACTATGCAAATCCTGCCTTTGCCAGAAGGAATTTTAATAGTTTATCTAACAGAGTTCTCTGTCCATGTTTCACAGATACATGATGTCCCTTGAGAAGCATGTCTCCTTTCTCCAGCACCTTGACCACCAATGCATTTGTACAATTTGTCTTTAATCTTATGGAAGAAACACTAAGTTGGCAGAGCTTAGAAAATAATATTGACTTAAGCTGATTCCTAGAATACCATGAGTCTCCAGGACAAAGAGTCATGTAAAACACTCAAAGAGAAGACCTTAATAAATTCTTTAAAAGTCTGTATCAATGTAATCTGACAATAGCCAAAGAATATAGTTCCCTTAACAAAGTAATCTTTCCAATCAGGTAATCAACAAATACTTAAGGAGGACCTCCTAGCTACCTAGTGTAAATGGTAATGTAATCTGAATTTGAAGATCCCTTTGTGTTGGCAAAGGTCGCAGGTACTTAGCACTTAATAACTGATCAAGCCTCTGTTGGGGAAACAGAAGGTATGAACTCCTGCCTCCTGTTACTGACATAGCAGGAAGGGGTTGGCTGAAATAGGAAGCTAATGCTGTGTGTATATAAGGAAAAGCCCCAGAGAGGCAGTCAGAATTTCTTGGGACCAGCATCTGGTGGCAGAGCAACTACAGAAGAGAGAATGAAGAACTGAGCTAGAATTTCCCGAGAACTTGTGGTGATGGAGCTTCTTCTGGATGGGAGCCCAGGAACCCAGGAAAAGACTGAGGAAGCATGACCAGGATGCTGAGACTTTGTCTGTTTGTGGCTTGGTTGAGCCTTGAATTCCCTGGAGCAGAAATGGTGAAGGATCTGACATGGACCAGACCCTGTGAACTTCAGTGTGGAGCAGAACCTACCCAGAGAGCTGGACAAGGAACTGGGAGCTGTCTGCCTTTGAACCCAGGTGACAGTCTGGTGAATCCAGGTAGAATCTGGAACCATGGAAGGGGATCCAGGGAATCTGAGAACCTGCCCCAAGTCAAGATGAAAAGACCTCTCCTTAGGTACTGAGTAGTGATGAAATTGTAATTTACTAGTGACCTAGGGGTGGAGGGTTTGTGTTTGGTACTTAGTAATTGATTTCTGAATAAGTGACTGATTGAGTTAACTTAAGTGTGCCCAGTGAGTAGAAGACTTTGCCCCATGAGTGGAAGACTTTGACTCATATACTTGTAGATGATTGTTCTTTGTTCTAAATATTGTGACCACTTTGGTGAAAACTATGTGGCCATTTTAATGATAAGCTGTTGAGAATACTAAATTGTGATTTTCTGTGAATATAAGTTGCAATATTGTGAATGCTATACCTTGATTTTCTGTGGATGTTTTGCTTTGATTTGTTATGGAATAAATAGAGTGATCACTATACTGTGTAATCAGAACCTTAAAAGCTGTTCACAATAGCATTCTTCTGGAATGCTTCTGTGCATGTCATTACACCTAGCACTATGCTAAATGTTCTGGGCTTCAAAATATGGCTATTAGAAGAAAGTATTAGAACTTCAATTTCTATTTATTTCTTATTTAAAATCAAATAAAAAGCTTTATTAATATCTATGTATTAACATCAGTTTATTTATGGATCCAAAATTCAATTGGCACATCAGATTGTCATATGGTAGGCCTTTCATAATTTATAGCAGGATTGTCCATCTCTAGAAACCCAGGTAAGTTTAGAATGTAAGACAGCCTTTTATACTACCTGGATGCCTGGGCAATAGCAGCTCCAGATGGCAAAGGTAAGTTGGTCTAGTCCCTCAGTAAGCAGAAGAGACCATCTTTACCCTTCCCTATCCAGATCATGAGGCCCCAAAGGGCCCCAAACCCAGCACCCTCCTCTCTCTTCTCATTCCCATTCTTACTGCCTCAAAACAATGCCCAGGGAATAGGGAACTATGCCACAGTGGTACCTGGGACTGGGCTAGAGTGCATGGGACTGGATTGGGTTAGGCCTGCCTCCCTGGTAGCCCATGAGGGAGAGATATTGTAAGTCCTTTGGCAGGGAAGTGAAGACAAAAGGTTGATTACAGCAGTGACGTGATAAGAGGTTGGGTCTCATTGGGAGGGCCAAGTAAGTTCTAGTGAAAGTGGATTTGAGCTAAAATGGGGACATCTTTGGTTTTCCTAAATCTCCTTTCCTTTAATGGCTAAAAAAATCACCTTTCCCTCTACTTGTGTTTATCCTTCCTGTACTCTACTCACTCTAATAAGCTTTATCTACTAAAAAAAAAAGTTGGGCCTGGTTGTTTTATCTGTAAAATAAAATTGCTTTCTGTTCCAGGTGGATTGGAAAGGTATAGTGGAAACGGTATATAGCAATGTCCCTGTTGGTTTGATCTATCACAAGCCTAACCTTTATTTATACACAGGGTGGAAACTGATTATTCCTTGGTATTCATGGTCATTTATTTGCTAATATATGCACCTAGGCAAGGGCTTCTCTATAACAGAGGGGGAAATACTAAGAGAAATACAGGAACTCAATTTAAAAAGCATTTACTCAGCACCTACTATGAGTTAGGTACAGGCATTCTTCATTTTGTTATATTTCACAGATACTGTGTTTTGTTTTTGTTTTTAACAAATTGAAGGTTTGTGGCCACTCTGCTTCTATAAAGTCTACTGATGCCATTTTCCCAATAGGATATGCTCACTTTGGATTTCTGTTTCACATTTTGGTAATTGTCACAATATTTCAGACTTTTTCACCATTACTATATCTGGTATAGTGATCTGTGATCTTTGATGTTATCATTGTAATTTTGGGGTATCATGAGTTGTACCTATATAAGATAGTGAACTTAATCAATAAATGTTTTGTGTGTTTCGACTGCTCCACTGACCAGTTGTTCCCTGGCTCTCTCTCCCTCTCCTCAGGCCTCCCAATTCCCTGAGACACAGCAAAATTGAAATTAGGCTGATTAATAACCCTAGAATGGCCTTCCAGTAATCAAGTGAAAAGAAATGTCAATTGATGGGGCAAACTTCATTGTTGTTTTATTTTAAGCAATAGTCACAGCCACCCCAACCCTCAGCAACCACCACCCTGATCAGTCAACAGCCATTAATACTGAGGTAAGACTCTCTACCAGGAAAAAGATTACAACTTGCTGAAGGTTCAGATGATGTTCAGCATTTTTTAGCAATAAATTAAGATATGTTTTTTAGATAATATTACCACACACTTAATAGACCACAGTTTAGTGTAAACATAACTTCTATATTCACTGGGAAACCAAAAAAATTGTGTGACTTGCTTTTTTGCAATATTTGCTTTATTGCAGTGGTTTGGAACTGAACTCTAAATCTCCAAGGTATGCTTGTGGTTATTAAGACAAAAGCCAAACAATATAAGTAAATGGGAAATACATTTTTTTAAAAGTAATTAGAGGCAGGGAAGACTGGAGGCAAAGTACTAACAATCTGGAAAGGGAAAGGAGGTGGCATTTCTATGAAGTAAGGACTTTTTTTATTTATAAGGTTTTTTGAGGATTAGAGAAGAAAACTTCTGTATGTAATAAGATAAAGAGTGAAATAGTACTTGATATACAAGTTATTCTGTCACCTTTAAAATGGTAGTTTGTGGGTTCCGACAATATTAATCTATCATTTCTTCCCATTTCAGCTATGAAAGTCATTAAAACTAATTATCAAAATAAACTGAATTTAAAACCAGGGTATTTGGTTTTTGTTTTTGTTTTTGTTGGTTTTTTTTTTTTTTGGAGGGCAATTGGGGTTAAGTAACTTGCCCAAGGTCACACGGCTAGGTTTTTGTTTGTGTGTTCGTTAAATGTCTAAGGCCTGATCCGAACTCAGGTCCTTCTGACTCCAGGGCCGGCGCTCTACTCACTGTGCCACCTAGCCGCCCCAAAACCAGGGTATTTGAAGCAATGTATTGTATTAAACCAAGATTTTCAAAATATTAAAACATCTAACCACAATGCTCTCAAAAAGAAACTTTACTGCAAATAATATTTTACAGAGTAAAAATTTCTATATGCTTAATAAATAAAATAAAAATTATGCTTAAATATTATTTAATCTTTATCAATCCTTTTAATTTATATTTGGGTATGCTTTATAATATGCATAATATATTAATACATTAGTACATATATATACAATTTATAATAAATTTACACATACGGTAGTACATGTCCAAAAAAGGTTGGCTGGTTATTGTTTTTTTACTATGAGGTATGATTTTAAAAATTTAGAGATCACTGCACTAATATATATTTTAAAAACCAAGCAACCTAATACATGGTCCTACTCTGAGAAAAATTATAATCAGGGTGAGTTTCTCCACACAAATAATGTAGTTAAGTCATTTGAAGTATTATGATTTGAAGGAGCCTTATATATCATTGAAAGGTTTCACAGCACTTGTCTCACAAAAACCCTAAAAAGGCATATGTCAATAGCACTATTTTATCAACACATAACCTGAGGATCAAAGAGGAAGCTACCACTACTACTATTACTACTACTACTACTACTACATCATCATCATCATCATCAATCATCATCACCATCATCATCATCATCATGACAAAACCATGACTGAATCCCAGGTTTTCTGATTCTGAGCCTAGTATTCTTTATTCTATACTATGTTCAAAGTAGAAAACTGGAAAATCAAGGAATGGCAAAACAGGAATGAGTGTTGGGGGAAAGGAACCCGGAAGATTATGGAAGAAAGAATTGGTAGGCTTTTGGAAACAGATTCTAGTTTTGCCTCATAATTGCACTTGCTTGCCACCTAGGTGGGCAGACAAAAACACAGATGAAACAATTAGAGGAAAAAAAAGGATGAGGAATTATATTACAGAATCCTGAAGTATGTGGTATGGACTAGAAATGCTATGCCTGCTGAATCACTGCCCAAAGAGTGAAGATAGATTTTCACTGACACTGCTACATTCACTTTCCTGGCTCCCTTTGTAACCAGAACACACGTCTATGAGATGCCTGGGCTAGGTTAGGGGAAACGGTTGGTGTCCGGGAAAGGGAGGTGGAAAGGTAACCAATCATCTCAGGGATATAGGTTATGTTAATGAGGTCATAACTTTGGTATTAGCAGCATAACCAACCAACCAAACAGACCACCATAACAGGAAGGATTCTTTCAAGCTTCTGGACGCCTGAACTTGCATCTTGCTATTGTAATTCTGACTTACACTGTTGTGTTTGTTACTGATTCACAGAACATCTAGACAAGAGCTGAGTCATCCTGGAGCACAGCCAGAAACCTCATGCCTGCAGCAAGAAAATAAAAAGACCATCTTCTATGGAATGCAAACAAAAGGCCTCCACATCTTATTAATTTTCTCAGGAGTTACTGTTAAATATCCTAGCATTTTGATGGTCCCTGAAACACACATAGATAAGGTGAACAAGGCATCTATCCACTGCTGGGTACTTAGAATCATTCTGTGACTTAAATAAAATATTGCAAAGCTTTTTGATGCCCTGTTATATTTAACTGAGACCACTTTTTTTTCTGAGTACACAGGGTCAAACATGGATTTACACTGTGTTAGAATAGAAAATTAGTGCTTGTCCTGAGCTCTAGCATGTATTTTCCTAAACATTATATTTTCAAACTTCAGGTTCCTATTTGTCTATTTGTAGAAATTTTCCTCATTATGTTCAATCATTATATTGGTAATATTACTATTTGTCATGTGATGAATATCAATAGTATCTCAGCAGGTTTTAAAGTATATAACAGATAAAGGAGGTAGGACTATTCCTACTCAAGAAATACATGACAGGAGTTTAGACAAAGCTTGTTGTATTTTGCATTATAGTTATAACAGTAGTGGGAAGCAGGTTATGATCAGTGATTGGTCCTATCAGTGGTGACAATAATGGATCATACCATCACTCAGTCCCACCTATCACGTGCTTTATCCAGCATCAGAGGGCACACTGGGGTATCTAATGTATGCCTTGTCCCTCTCTGAGGCACTCAAAACAGATGGTTGTCACTTGGGGTGTAAGGGGTGCTCAGGGAGGACTAGCACTCTGGTGTGAGGGCTTACCAAATCTTTTTTCAGAGTTTCTCATCCACCTTTGTGTCTACCTTTCACCTACCTCTCATATCCATATGTAGAACAGCAAATGGTTACAGCAAATGGAGAAGTTTTGAAGACTGTGGATAAGTTAACTTACCTTGGCAGGGTACTTTCTAGGATGTGCACATTGGCAGTGAGGTCAATGCACACATTGCCAGAGCTATGTGCCAGTGTTTGGGAGGCTCCGAACCAAACTGAAAGTCTACAGAGCTGTTGCATTGATCTATGTTGTAAGCTTGTGAAACCTGGGCAGTATACCAGTGCCACACCAGGAAACTGAATTGCTTCCATTTGAATTGCCTTAGGAAAATTCTGAAGATCGCCTGGAAGGATAAGACCTCAGACACTGGGGTTCTTTCTTCAACAAAAGTGTCAAGCATTCAAAGTCTACTGCGGAGAGTGCAACTCCGATGGGCTGGCCATGTTGTTTGAATGTCAAATGTAGGCTTGCCTAAAAACTATTTTATGAAAAACTCACACAAGGCAAGTGTTTACATGGTGGTCAGGAGAAGTGACATAAGTACACTCTCAAGGTCTCTCTTAAGAGCTTTGGTTTTGATTACATACGATGGGAGACCCTGGCACAGGACTGCCCAGCATGGCATGCCCTCATCATGTGCTCTAAGAGCAAAGCAGAGCCGAATTAGCTCAGAAGAAACGTGAGACGCACATTTTTGAAAATCTACCCGCAGTGTTCACATGAACTACTGTGGTGGAGCATTCTGAGCTCATATTGGTCTAATCAATCATAGTTGTACACACTGTAACTTGACCCTAACATAGTGATGTCATTTTGGTTTTCCTTAAGAATGAAGGAGGGGGGCAGTTAGGTGGCACAGTGAATAGAGCACTGGCCCTGGAGTCAGGAGGACCTGAGTTCAAATCCAGCCTCAGACACTTAACGTGTACTAGCCATGTGACCTTGGGCAAGTCACTTGACCCCAATTGCCCTGCTCTCCCCCCTCAAAAAAAAAACCAAACGAGAATGAAGGATAATAACCAACCAACCTGCAACTTCAAGAAGCTGTAGATGTGCGGTAAAACTGTCTTGCAGATGGGTTAAACCAGGTTGAAGGTAACCAACAGGCCTCAAACCCATGGGTTTAGGGGTTATCTACCCCAAGCATGTGAAGACTTCTCCCAGTAGAATGGGCAGATGAGAACAATTTGTTCCAATGGCTATGAAGGTGGGCACTGTGGAGTGCTTAGAGCTTGGTCAGACATGGAAGACACCAAGGGCACCCACGGCATCCCCACTTATCACCGCTTGTCCTGAGTTTTGTCTTGCCACTGGACTCTGATAACTCTGGAAGAGAGACTGATGACTTTATGCAATTCTGCCATACTTCAATCCAATCTGTGTGCAAGTCAAAACATCACCTGTGAGGCTATTGGTTCTCTTAGAAACGGAAGATAAACAACACAACACAGTTGTCACTCACCTCTTGGCTCCACTTCTTTGAAAGTAGTATTGATGCTCTTATGTTATTCAAAGCCTGTATCATCCAATCAGACTTCATAGTGCCAGTCCTCATCCTATTGAGGAAAACCCCTAACACTTGTTTTGTACCCACAGTTATCATTCAAAATACATTGAATACAGAGGTAATTAAAATGGCATTTTCCCAGATCAAAGCTCAGTTCCTTTTCAGATCTTCAACCCTTAGCGTTCTCTGTCATGCTTTCTCTCCTTCACTGTGCTTGCCCCAAAGTATGTATGTAGGCGGGGCACGGGTGCCTCCTTAATATTTATGTGTATATGTCATATTCTGCTATTAGTCTGAATATTCCTTGAGAGCAGGAATTGAGTCATCTCATCTTGGCCCCTACTTTGTCCTTTCACAAAGTCCTTCGTGGATGCTTCCTTGTGGCATGGAGGTGACCTGGGCTCTTAAAGATGTCACCAGTGGAGCACACACTCTGGCAGGCTCTCCCATTCTGGAAGAGCTTAGAGCAGTGGTTCTTACAGTCTGGTGGAGCACACAGACTCTCTTCTCAGAATAATGTTTTAAAATATGTGGGATTATATATGAAATTAATTATATTGAAATATAGTTATCAAATTTTTAAAATTTTTTTGCTTTTTGAAGGGGAGTTGGGGTTAAGTGACTTGCCCTAAGTCACACAGCTAGTAATTGTGTCAAGTGTCTGAGGCTGGATTTGAACTCAGGTCCTCCTGACTCCAGGGCCAGTGCTCTATTCACTGTGCCACCTAGCAGCCCCCCAAAATATTTTTAAAAGAAGTTCATGGATTGTAGGCTGAGAATCTTTCTGGCTTAGACTATGGTCCTGACAATAATAGAAAATGTTCACTTTCTGATGATTTGCCTAGGGAGGGACTCCTCACCAATAGGCTGATCATTTGGATAAATATTTTAGCCACAGAAATTGTAATAAGACTAACATCAACCAATGTTTCACCACAAGATGGCTAGGACCACCATTCCCTCTTTTCTTTCTAAAATGGGGATTCATTTTCCTGTAAGAGAAAAAGCAGTTTTAAGATCTTATTGGCTCCTGATTTCACGAAGAAGCTCCCTGGTCACATAAGGGTTTAAAAAGCCACGAAATTGGGAACCTCTGATTATTTGGATTTCTGAAGACCACATGAGTCACCAATTTCATTCACCATTTCCTGCTTTAATTCATTTCCATATGGAGATTAGGGATGCTGTGACCAGAGAAGCTAAGTGACACTGTATTCTTGTTGCATATACTCGCTGTGTTAGGGCATAATAAACCTCTTTGTGTAAACTGTTCAATGACTTATGAATACCTCATTCTATCCCAACACTTAACTTGAACCAAGACAGTGTTGGTGTTAAAACTGCCTCCAACAGAAAAACAAAGAAAAATTAAGATGTCCTTCACTCCTATGTGTCCCTCTTCTATTTCTGCAGTGTCAAGGGTAGAAAAGGGGGCAAATAATACTAAGAATTACATCATTTTTAAAACAACTGTGGGGGCGGCTAGGCGGTGCAGTGAGTAGAGTGCCGGCCCTGGAGTCAGAAGGACCTGAGTTCGGATCTGACCTCAGACACTTAACACACACAAACAAAAACCTAGTGTAATGGAAATGCAAATTTAAAGATCTTCCCTGCCCCTAGCTTAAGTGCACCTGGAGCCTGTGGTGGGAGGCTTGTTTTTCAGGAAAGCCCACACCTTGATACTTTGTGATTGGGCAGTGGGTCCAGAAGGTTGTTACATTCGCTGAGCCAGGAGAAGGCTATATAAACCTTGAGGAGAGGCTTTGCTTTGGGGCTCACTTTGAGAACTGTTGTGTGATTTGACCAGATGAGACTCAGGGAAGCCGTTGTTGAGAGCTCCCCCAGCTTTGAAAACCCAGATGTTGATGCTTCCCTCTCTGGTAACTGTGATTTGGTATTGATATAATGGTTGGACAGTTTGGAAGCCTGCCTGTTTGATCTGTAAGTTCTGTAACTCTGAAGTTTGGGGTGCTGACCTTTTTCCCCTGAACTAGGTAATATATGTTTGTTTGATTAAAGTAAGCCTGTTAACCCATTTTGAGTTGCTTTCCTTTACAAAAGCAGATCTAAGAACCTGTGTTGGCAGCCACTCTGGGGATGCTAGGGTGCTTGCTGATACACCTAGCTGTGTAACCTTGGGCAAGTTACTTAACCCCAATTGCCCTCCAAAAAAAAAAAAAACCCAACAACAACAACAAAAAAACTGTAAACTTTAACTCAGCTATTAATATGCTAATATATATGCTATATATGTGCTGTATAATACCTAGTAGGCCAATTATGAACTTCTTGTTCAGTGGTCATAAAATAGACATAAAAATGAAAGACTAAATCATATTAGTTTTGACATTCTCACTATAAAAAAAATTACAGCTAAATAGCAGGTTGGTTCACAGGTTGTGCATGGAGGGGCATGTAAAGAAGCTATTGGATTTGGTTGTACCATGCATCTCAAGATGAAAAGAAATGTTATTCATTAGAGGGTGGGCCAGATCACATATGGCGTTCTAGGTCCTTACGTGCAACCTTTGGACTGAGTCCAAATTTTACAGAACAAATCCTTTTATTAAGGGGATTTGTTCTGTGAAGTTTGGATTCAGACAAAGGGCTGCACTTGAAGACCTAGAGGGCCATGTGTGGCCTCAAGGTCATGGGTTCCCCATCCCTGCACTAGACCATTTTGTCAACTTATATTGCAATGCTGTTGATAAATATTTTCAAAGATCATCATATGATGACTATAGCTTATGGACAGAGATTACAGATGTAGAAAAATTCTAGAATTAAGTTGATAAATTCTTCAAATTAAACCCATATGCTCAGGTAGGTAAATAGGGAACAGTTTTTAAAGACTTGTCAGAAAACATGGAATTAAAAAATAAGAAAGACCAAAGAGTCCCTTGTAGACTATAAAGAAGTCTCAGTTCTATATATCATTTTCCCCAGGCCTATGAATCTTTTTATTTTTCAAAAATGTGATATGGAAGGAACCAGACATAGCACTATATAACATAAGAAAAAAATGAAATCAGTTCCATTCTGACAGGAAATACTTGGTTGCTAACATGGAACTTATTCTGGAATCAGCTGGTTTTGTTGTTTTATCACATACTTATTTGAGTAAATATCAAAATCAATAGCAAATTAGGAAGCATAAAAATGGAAAGATATGGGTGTCCCATTGAGGCAACTCCAAAGTGACCTATTTAAACAAGCTATGGAGGCTGAATAACTGGGAAACAGATAAAGAACAAACATTTACATATGTTATTACCATTTCTTAAGGTCATTTAGTGCTATAAATGATTCTCCACACTGAAGAAAACAAAAGAGCCTAGAAAACTGACTCAGCCAGCAAACTTTTAATCTCTTTACCATAAGAAGAGAAATAGCAGCCAAAGGCAACACCAGTTTATAAAATAAGCTTATTTGTAAAATCTTACAGAGGGAAATAGTGGAAGATTATGAACAATATCACCTCATAAAACAGCAGAAAGAAACAGAGGAAAAACAGGTTTACAAAAAGTTTGATGACACATTCAACTAATCCAAGTATAAAAGGGCTTTAGAAGGAAGAAAAGATTTTATATTTGATCTTGAAAGTAACAGGTAGCTACTGGAGTTGATTGAAAGGGAGGGAGGGCAGGTTTCACATGATCAGACTCGAACTTTAAGAAGATCAGTTTGACAGTTTCATGATCTTTTTCTGGCTTCATTAAGCAGTAAATGAAAGCAATTAGTGGGGCTCAGCAGGGCAAAATCAGTGATAAGATAATTGTTCAAGGGAGTCCAAAGAAGAGGATAGTGTGGAGTTGAACTTGTTCACCAAAGTGTCCCCAGTGTATGGTGTGATAGTCTGAGAAAGAACTTGGGAGTAAAGCGATTGTAGTTCATGGTGAGGATGAAGAAGAGGGTTAGAGATCGCAAGGTCAAAGGAAAGATGTAATGATAAAAGATTATGATCAGGGAAAGAAATTTCAGAGCTTGTGAATATGGAAGTGGTACCCTTCATAGCAAGATGAAGGCTATGAGTGCTGAATAAATGCTTTTACATCGCTTTCCAAATGATTTATTATTTTGTCTATCTCTATAAAATGATTGGTATAGCATTAAATGTATATATTAATTGAGTTAGTTTCATTATCTTTATTATGCTTTTACTCCATAAAAATTTCTATTACAAACTCCTGCATTGATTACATTTGAACCATTTACATTTAGATTCTAACTTCACTTAGAATACTCTACAATTCCAGATATATTGCATGAAGAAGCAGAAATGGTACTAAATTATTTAAATGATATGAAGACTAGATAAGCTAGAACAAGGACACATACAGGAGGGCCATGCTGTGGGTGGCAACTTGTGGGCATTAAGGGATCAGATCCCAGGAGATAAGAAAGAAAAGGAGATATAAAATGCTTGGAAAAAATTAAGGATCTTATTGTTACCAAAGGAGGCACCTAAGAAAATATCAATAACTATCAACTATTAAGTGTGAGTGGGGGAAACTTGCCAAAAGTGTCTGCCCCTTATGGAGGATGTCTAGACCAGATTTCAAATAGGAGGAGAAAGGAAGGAAATAAGCATTTATTAGGTACCTACTATGTACCAGGTGCTGTACTAAGCATTGTACAAATATTATCTCATCTAATCCTACCAACAAAATCCTGTGGGGTTGGTGCTGTTATTATCACCATTTCACAACTGAGGAAACTGAGGCAGATAGAATGACTTGCCCAAAATCATACAGCTAGTAAGTGACTATGTCTGGATTTGAACTAAAGTCCTTGATTCCAGGTCCAGGGTTTTTTTTTTCCAGTTTGCCACCTAAAAGCCAGGATTCCCTCTTAATGATAAAATCTTCTAGATGCAGAAAGAGGGAACAGAATGATAGAGTGACAGAGAAAGAAAGAGAAGAAGATAAACAGAGATAGAGAAATTACAGATTTTGACAGTTGCAAGGGATCTCAGCAGCCATCTATTCCAACTCCTACCTGAAAAGAGTCTTCACTATAGCACACAAATGGTCAACCAGTCTTTCTGCTTGCTGACTACCCACCCCTTGAGGCAAGTCATTCTGCTTTTGGACAGTTCTGCTAGGTTAGTTTTCCCTCTGATATCAAGCCTCTATCTGCCTATTTTCTGTTTACAGCTTTCATCCATTGCTCCTGGTTTTGCCCTCTGGGACCAAACAGAAGTCTAATCCCTCCTCCACATGACTGTCCTTTAAATGCTTGAAGACAGCTCTTCTCCCCCACCTCATCTCTTCTCCATAAACTTAGCCAGTAGCTTCAAGACCCTATGACACTTTGGTTGTTCTCTCTGTACACTCTCCAGCTTATCAACGTCCTCCTTAAATCACAGTGCGCAAAAGCAAATGTGATCCCCCAGAGAAGGTGTGACGATGGAAGAGTACAGTGGGATTATCGCCTTCCTATTCCTGGAAATTACGCCTGCCCCTCTTAATGCAGCCCAAGAGCTCTCTGACTTTTTTGGCTACTATGTGACACTGCTGAGTCATATCAAACTTATTAATAATGCAAGGAAGAGGTTGCTCTATTGCTTTGGGCAGTTAATTGCTTTTTGCAGAGAAAAAAAATCTGGACTTCAGAGGGATATGGCCAAAGCTCTGCAAAATCTCAAGATAGTAAGCACAGCTTCACTTAGAGGGGCTGTCCCATTTGATTGATTAAGCTGCTGTCATTTTGCTTGGTAGAGGAGTACAAATGTTGTAAGACTGGGTCAGCTCATTATTGCCAACCACTTACAGTCAAACTAGACCCTCATTTTCACAAAGAGTAAATGCATTCTTTTGAAAAGAGGGTAGAGGAGACAACATGGAATTCTTATTGGCTGAATCATAGATCGATGTAAATTGAGTAGACTGATGCCAATTATGAGATATCTTTTAATTATCAGTCATGTTTAAAAGATTTTTTTTTAAAAAAAGACAGTTCTGGGGGCAGCGAGGTAGCACAGAGCACTGGCCCTGGAGTCAGAAGGACCTGAGATCAAATCCAGCCTCAGACACTTGACACTTAACTAGCTGTGTGACCTTGGGCAAGTCACTTAACCCCAATTGCCTTGCCTTCCCCCCGCCCTCCAAAAAAAAAGAAAGAAAAAAGATAGTTCCACTAATATTTGCAGGGCCTAACATTTGTATACTGATAATCTGGGACTTTCTCAGGTCTGAAACAAAAGGAGGTTGCCAGTTTATAGAATTGTATTCCACTCGCTGTGAAAGGTTCAAAATTTAGGAAAGGGAGAAATTTCAATAGGTCTAGTGGGATAGAAGTCACAAGTGAACTCATTTATGAACCATTTCAGAATACATAAATATAAAGATCCTGGTCAAAAAAAGAGGACTCATTTTCTTTCCCCAAATGCTAGGATCATTTAGCTCTAGAAGGAAATGAGTGTGCAGAAATCAGACCCATTTAAACACATAAATGTTTATTATCTCATCAGTTATCCCTTCTGTAAAAGAACAGAAGACCGAAAGAAAAAAATTGTGAAGTAATCAAAGAAAACAAGATTTTTAAAAAAGTTATTGTCAAACATAAGGGACTGACATTTTGAATGACAGGAGAGAAAACCAAATAGCAACCCCTTTAGTCCCATATGGCATCCCTGTTGGATGTTTACCATGAAGAGGCTGTATTGGTTAGATCACTGGCTGGGTAGATATTAAACTTGGTTTCCATTTTGAATCCTGTTAACATATTAGCCACTCAATTGCTCAATACTTTCTTATCTGTAAATAAACATAAACAGAGATGTCCTGAGGTATCAAGTACACTAAAAATAATGCTATAGTCAGGAAATCTGGGATCTGTCCTCAGTTCTCTCACTAACTACTTATGTGAATTGGGACAAGTTTCTTGACTTCTCTATGCTTCAGTTTCCTCTGCCATAAAACAGGGGGGATGATGTCTCCTTTATAGAGATGGTGTGAGGATCAAATGAGATCATGTACTTTAACGTCTCCAGTAAAGGGTGATAAGCCCTTAGGCACAACTAGACCATGTGATAAGGGTAGGAGTAATTCATAGCAAAGAGAGGTGAATATTTTACTGTTCAATGTTTAGAGCCTGTGGCACTCAAACTTGATTTTATTGTTCAAGGAGTAGTTCACCCACTACTCTAGGACCTAGGAAGAATCCAGGTGGAGATTAAGAGAACTACAGGTGTTCAGAGCTGAAGGAGACTTCAAAGATCATCTAGAACCAGAATCTCTTCTCTAACATCCCCAACTAATAGTCATCCAGTCTTCGAAGAGGACCTATTATTATTCCCTAAGCAGTCTATTACACTTTGCTATAGCTCCAATTGTTCAGGAGTTTCTTACTACTCTGTAATTTCTACCAGTTGTTCCTAGCCCTATTCTCTAGGGCAAAGCAGAACAAACAAAATCCACTTTCCAAGACAGCAGCTCTTTCAGTACTTGAAGGTGGCAGCGGCTTTCCCTGTTTTCCAGGTTAAGCAGTCTCATTTCCTTCTATCCATCTTCATATGGCATAATCTTGAAGCCCTTAACATCCTGGTCACCCTCTTTGGATACAGTCTAAGTGAGGAAAGTGAAATTAAATAGTGTGCTGCAGATCACATAGGGAGTGTCAGAGTTTAGATTCAAATCTATGTTTTCAATGAGGAAACCTGGAAGGTAATGTGATTTGTGGGGGTCACATAGGGAGCCTTGTTGCTGTCTTTTGACCACAAAGAAGAGTAGTGACTAGAGTAGAGTGAGCCTGGGGTCTCTGCTCTGATTGTGACAGTGCTTTTTGGTCAAGACTGGCAAAGTTGTTCTGACTAGGGATAGAGAGAGCTTTCTAGACAAGAGACACAGATTTTGACTGACTGCCTAAGAGTAGAGCTCAAGGTGCTGCTTACCTACAGAGCGGCCAAAGGACTGTAAGAGAGGCAGATGAAAGAGACAAGCACAGGTTTCTGAATGGTGGACAGGACATCTATATGGAGTTGTAGCCATATGGGGAAGCCAGTCTTCCAACATATCCTTGACTTCCAGTGTCTCAACCCTAGAGTCTGCTAAAAATGGCCATTCGTCTCCTGTGAGATCATTCTTTCTCTCCTAGCTGGAGCTGAGAGCTTATTAATTCATTTATTGTAATGTGTATAACTTCCCCACTTCTGATGACTGCTTACTTTAAAGGATGTTTGTGTAAACAGCATTTGGTGGGAAGGAGCTAAATTGAGACTTAGAATTCCCCTCTTCCTTGGGAACATCAGGGAAAAACAACTATTATTCTGAACCTATTATACCCGGGACTACAAATATTTGTGGTAAGGTCAATAAATATATTTCTATCCCAGTTCCCATCTTGGAGAGAGGCAAATTGAAGTACACAGTCAGAGTCCTCCTCTAACTCCCTGCAAAGGAAAGAATTTCAGTCTCCAAAGATCAGATATTTATGTATGCTACCCTTGGGCCTGTTGTATTTATATTAGACAGCAACCACACATACTTTATGTATTAGATGTCATATCCTAGCTTCACCTATGACTAAGATTTGAGAAATTCTTGCCCTTCTTCTAATTATGCAGGCTTCTTGAATTCACATTGGAAATAAAGTTTCTAAACTATATGAAAACTTCGGGTAAAAACTGATAAGCTAAATTAAACAAGGCCTTCATTATTTTATTTTATTTTAATTTTATTTTGCTTTTTGGAGGGCAATTGGGGTTAAGTAACTTGCCCAAGGTCACACGGCTAGGTTTTTGTTTGTGTGTTAAGTGTCTGAGGCCGGATCTGAACTCAGGTCCTTCTGACTCCAGGGCCAGTGCTCTGACATTCATTATTTTAAAAGAACAGTGAGTGACCTGTACCTTTTTGTACCTAACCACTATTGACACTGGTAGGCAGTTAGATGGTACAGTAGATAGAGCACTGGATCTGGAGTTAGGAAGACCTCAGTTCAAATCCTGCCTTAGACACTTACTAGTTATGTGCAGGTCTCTTCACCCGGTTGGCCTCAGTTTCGTCATCTGTAAAATGAGCTGGAGAAGGCAAGCCACTCCAGTATCTTTGTCAAGAAAACCCCAATTTTGTTTTAAGAGAGTTGAACATGACTAACAATAACAAAGTCCCAGCAATCATGCCAATAAGCAGAATTGTAGAAAATAACGTCATGTTTAAGAGATGGTGATATGCAGAAATAGAAGACCAGTCACACACGGTCATGTACCCCTTCCATATGCTTAATTGCTTCCTCTCTGTCACTACAGGGCTACAAGGAGAAATGGCTCCGAAAACCAGACAGTACAATTTAGACAATGTGCTCATGATTTTTATAGTCTCTTTAACAGATAAGCAATGAGAGATGTAGATCTAAGTTCAACTTTTATAAGTGCCCTAATTATCCATTTAAACAATAATCATGTGTTCAAGCATATGGTCTGCTCGTAAAGAATTATGGTTTACTATAATGCAAACCAGGGAAGGTTCAGTAAAATTCCTCCTGAATCGAAATGTTTAACCAGTTTATTCATTCTGGCCCAAGAGAGACAAACCAAGCAATGGAAAAGGCCACTGTCATTTCCCTTTGTCTCGTGTGCTTTGGTTTGGTAATACTGCTGGGGTTTGTCAGCTTTTGTCCTTTTGTTTTCCACCTGCCTGAATAGTCCAAGGATTAATTGAAACTAAGATCACCACTACTGCTACTGGTTTGGAAAGTTTTAACTTTAAGTACTATACCAATAGCTATTATATAATCAGAAACAACACCTATGGAAAAAAACTATTAGGTCATTGAGTCTATCAATCCCCCTGCTGATTAAGAAGCAGCAATTAAACCTTCAGTGCAGGGTAAACCAACTATACTTGACATTCACAAAATAAATTTGCCTTTTGCCAAATTTACTGCAGTCAGAGATATAATTTTGACTAAACAGTCAACACCCAACAGTCTCTAAAATTCTTATCTATGCTGTTTTGAATTTCCTTAGCATGCTGAACCAAAGGGGAAATGTTTTATTGTTTGCTTTTGTATCTCTTCCCCCTGGGGGGGATTAAGCAGCAAGAGCAACACCTGGCCAAACCCGGAGACGGGGAACACTCCCCAAGGAGAGAGTCTGACCACATCAGCACAAAGCCTTCCCAGTCACAATGGAACAAGGAAGGCAGGTCTTGACTTGTCAGATGACTTATGATTTATTTCCATTAGACTGGTGAAGGATGAAGCTTCCTTGAGAGATGCAGTGCATCTGAAAAATGCTACATCACAAAAGCACTTGCGTGTCCTTGCCTTTCAAAAGTACAGAAAATGGGATTTAGACTTGAAGAAGAGGGCACAAAGTGACTAAAAAAATTTGCCTTAAATTCTGCCCAGAAAAATTAACCACTGAAAAAGTGATTTGTGAAGATAGTCATTTCTTTTCTGCCCCTTTTGAATGCATGATGTAGTTACACAGTTAAGACTAAAAGCTGAAATTTATTTCTGATCTTACATACTAAGACTAGTCAGGCTTCATAGGGTTTTGACATGATTTTTTTTAATGGACTGGGTATTTTATTTCATTGACTAAGGAAATTCCCTATGACCAATGAAAATTGGTACCTGTTCTGTAACTCATGGTTCTAGAAAATTTCAGCATGTCAAAATAGCTAGAGATCTGGATTGAAAATTAAGACGTTTCTGAAAATCTTCAAGCACTATCTCTGAACCCATTCTGATTATGTGACCTTAGACAAATCAATTAACCTTTCAGTGCACCTGACTCATGAGTTATGATAGAAAAAGGAAGAAAACAATCTGTCTTCTTTTACCCACTTCCACTGTCTTGGACTCATTGACACTTTATTCTGTAGTTTTTCCTCATATTTGCTTTGCATATGTTTCATCCCTCCCCAACAGTTGTAAATTCCTAAAGAGATGGGATTGTGCTGCCTTTTCTTTTATATCTTTGACCCCAGTCCTATTTAACTCCAAGTGGGATCACAAGAAGTCCCTTGATTTTCATTGCCCACATCTAAGGGTCGATGGTTCTTCCTTGGGCAGCTAAGTGTTGGAATTAATAAAATGCTGGACTTGAAGCCAGGAATACCTGAGTTTGAATCCTGACTCAGACCCATGAAAATTGGGCTAAGCTGAGTAAGTCACAAAGCCTCTCTTAGGTTCCATTTCCTCATCTGTAAAGTGAGGGGAATAATTAGCACTTACTTCACAGAGTTGTTGTAGGACTCAAGAAACAATAAATGCAAAGTGATCTGCAAACCTTAAAGTGTTAAATAAATGTTAGCTACCTCTATTTAACAACTGAACAATAACAATAACTTTTATTTAGAGGAACCAGGTGGCACAGCAGAGTGCTGGGTCTGGAGTCAGGAAAACCTGAGTTTAGATCTGACCTAGGATACTAATTGTGTGACCCTGGAAAAGCCATTTAACTTCTGTTTGCCTCATCTCCTCAGAATGGAGTGAATAATAGCATTTACCTTCCAGGGTTGTTATGAGAACCAAAAGAGATAATATTGGTAAAGTTCTTAGCATGATATCTAGCACATGGATAGGTACTTAAGATTTGTTTCCTTCCTTTATTCCATAAATTTTCCACTGGTCTGGTTGAGTGTTACTTTGCTGTAAGCAAGACACCCATACAGGATTGTGATTATGTCACAGTCTGTTGTTGGGGAAGGGGGCATCATGCTTCTATGGATGATATGCCTGAGTGTTGCCTGAAGCACATAGAGGTCACACAATTAGCTGTATCAGAGGTCAAATTCGAACCACTCCAACATTAGAATTTCTATGCCTTGCTGACTGAAAAGGAGGCTTTAATAAAAAGAGTATAAATGACATGCAGGTAAGCAATTCCAACCTTATATAGAAGACATAAAGTGAATTTCAGGGAAAAAATACATATACATTTATATCCTACTTATGGATCCTTCAGTATAAATACTTCTGACTCACTTATTCCTGGTCAGGGTTGGTAATTTCTTAAAACCTAGCATGTTTTCCTTTTAATTCCATGGCTTCTACTCCCAGTCTGGGCTAAATTTCCTTCATCTAGCTATCCAGGCAAAATATTTCTTCTTTTCTACAGTATTCCCATTCACAATCAGTTATCTCCTGATTGAGGTACCCTTGCTCCCCACAAAATATGATTTTCTTGTGCTCTGCTTCTATTGAACTAAATAAAACAGCGAGGCCCAGCAGGGGGAGAGCTCTGGATTAGGAGTCAGGAAAACTGGACACTGGTCATGGTTTTGTTGTTATCTTGCTACATGACCTTAAACCACTTCATCTCAGTTTCCTCATCTGTAAAGTGAGGGGTATCAGGTTCATCTAGATTAGAGGTCCTCCTTCTTGTTTTGTGTTACGGCAGTCTTGTGAAGACTTTGGCTTTCTCAGAATAATGTTTTTAAATGCATACAATAAAATAGGTAGGATTACAAAAGAAACTGAAATATAGTTATTCCCCTCCCTCAAAAAAGTGCATGAACCACAGGTCAAGATGACCCTTGGACTAGATGACCTAGATGACTTAAAAGTCCTTCCAGCTCTATCATTCCAGAACCTTTTTATTTGCTTATTTTTCACCTCCCATCTGGACAGGTGCTTCCTTCTGAGTTACTGTTTGTTGATGCACAAAACAGTCTACCTCTCCTGTATTCGCCCTAGAGAGATTCTTTGTGTAATAATTAACCCTTTAATTACCTAAAATCATTTAACATAACTTATAAGATCAACTAGATTTATAAATGCCCTAAATTTATAAACCACAAATAAAACATGGGAGTCAGTGTGGTAGACTGCATAGAATATTGATTTGGACTCAGTAGACCTGAATTAAAACCCTGACTCTGCCATTACAACCTGTGTGAACTTCGGCAACTTACTTCAACTCACTGGGGTTCAATTTCCTCATCCATAAAAGGAGAAGGTAGGTTAAATGTCTTTTAAGGTCCCTCCTAGCTGTGGATCCTAACTATGAACTAGAAGAAAAGAAAGTTGCCTCTTCTGTCCCTACTCCTTCCCTGCAGCAGGGTGCTCAGCAGGGCTCTTTAACACAGATGTGCATATAAAAGTTAGTTTAACTAATTACTTGGCACATTAGTAACAAAGATGCATGCCCAACATTCCCATTGGGAAATAGACAAGATAGGATCAGTTTAGATAAATGAAAAATGAGCCTCAAATATTGTCTAAAATGCAAACCACTTGTATTTTGATACTTAAAACAGTTTTTGCCCCCTTACCTTGGATGAACTCAAACATTGTAATATACAGCAATGTAAGCTTGGGAATGGAGTAGAGAAAATTGTTATAGATCCTATGTCTTATCCCCTGTCCAGAAAAAAAGCTGGACTTATGGTACTAGAGCCTGCTGCATATAAGAATACCTCATGAGAGAAAATTATCTAAGAAACAGTGTGCTAGAAAAAGATGCAGGATGTGGTGTCAGAAGCTCCTCGTTCATTTCTCAGTTCTGTCTCTTATGACTTATTTGACCTTAGGAAAGGCATCTCTGGCATCAGATTCCTCACCTATACAGTGAAAAAGTTGGACTAAATGACCTCTAAGGTTCTTTCATCTATAAATTGATGAAACTAAAAATGTTTATTCTAAATTTGCTGTATTGATTATTGGGGTTCACTTGTTTATTCAACAAGAAGTTACTTGAAGATCACCTGATTACATCTGACTTTAAGGCATTTTCAATCTAGATATAAACATTCAAAGTTGACTAACTATTAGAACTAACTAATGAGTTGCCCTGAAAAGTAGTGAGTGTATTTCAGCAAATGTTCAATGGTCACTTGGGAGAGGAATATTTTAGAGGGGAATTTTCAGTTGGGTATGGGTTAGAGATCATGTGAATTTTAGCTATAGCACTTGGACACTATAGGAACATAGAGTATTTAGGAGTATAAGTGACCCTAGAGGCCACTGAATTTAGCCCTTTTGCTTTACCCTTTTTATATTTTCTTTTCACTGGACCATGCTGCCACTCAAATCAATCCACTTGGCTAATTCAGTGAGTTAACTTTTGTACCCATTTTGAAATAAAACATGATACCTAGGTTAGTTAAAGAGAAGAAAGAAGAAAATCTTGGTTTTAGAACACAGAATTTTCTTGTAAAAAGATTATTTAGCATATAGTAAGGCAGCTGTTGTTTAAAAACAACAGAAAATATTTTCTTTTGTGTAATCAATATATCAATAGGGTTGATCAGGGGGTTGATGATAAATTGAATTCACCCAGAACGATTGACAAAATTATAGGAGGTAAGGAAAAGGCAGGTGATAAAGAAAATGAGATGTAAGAGTTCACCTCTTTCTGATTTTAATTGGTCTGTGTAGAGGAAGTATAAAGAAGTGTTTATACTTTTTTGTTCCTTTAGGGGATTTGAAGGAATTTCTCAATCCTTAGTTCCTTAAAGCAAGGCAGCATGGATGGGTGGGTTTAAGCAGTATGATATAGAGTGCTGGTCTGAGAATCAGAAAGACCTGGATTCAGGTCCTACCTCTGTCACAAACTGGCATTGTGATCTTAGACAAATTCCTTAATCTCTCACTTATCAGGGCAATTCTGTAAGAGTCTAAGTCATGAAGATGCTGGTTTGTATTAGTATAAGGAGTTTTCTCATCCAGGGAGATCTCTATTCTAAAGAAATTACAAGCATAGTACATATCCCTAAGAGAGGAGAGCAAATGGAAAGGGAAATGAAGGAACAATTTTTATAAATAAAGTGTGCCAGAGGAAGAGTATATAAATACAGAGAAAGGGGTTAGAGGAGTAAGCAGTTCATGACCTCATTCTTATCCGAATCAGACAAAGAGGGATTGAACACACACACACACACACACACACACACACACACAGAGTTTGCTGTACAAATATGCTAAACAACAGGGAAATGGAGAGGAATAAGGGAGAAAAGGGCTTGAAAAGGTGGAAAGAGTTGAGGAAGGGAGCAAAAAGAGAACAAAGTGTAAGAACCAGAGATGGCATTTTGTGAGGAGCCGGAGACGGGACAGAGAAGTAGTTGTAACTAATGCTTGAAGAGTCTATCTGGAGCACTAGTCCGTTTCTTGACCGCTGTTGGATTGGGGAGGTGGAGATTCAGAATCCAACCTTTTCTCCCTCTCCCCACCGGTGAGATATTTTTGATCTTCAGCTACACTTGTGGCTGTTTGACCCTTGCCATCAAACATCATGACCAGCAATGTCACCAACAAGACTGACCCCCATTCCATGAACTCCCGTGTCTTCATCGGGAATCTCAACACTCTGGTTGTTAAGAAGACTGATGTTGAAGCCATCTTCTCAAAGTATGGGGAGATCGTGGGCTGCTCTGTTCATAGCCTTTGTTCAATATGTTAATGAGTGCAATGCCCGTGCTGCTCTGGCAGGAGAGGATGGCAGAATGATTGCTGGCCAGGTACTTGGTATTAATCTGGCTGCAAAGCCAAAAGTGTACCGAGGAAAAGCAGGTGGGAAGCGTTCTTCAGCGGAGAGGTACGGGTCAGGCCAGAACACCCTTCTCCATCCCTTCAATGAGATTATTATGGCAGGATGTACAGTTACCCAGCATGTGTACCACCTTCTCCTCCCACTGCTCATGCAGTGGTGCCCTCCAAATGCCAGCGTGTATCAGGAAACACTTCCCGCAGGGGCAAAAGTGGCCTTAATTCCAAGAGTGGGCGATGGGGCTCTTCATCCAAACCTGGCAAATCGAAAGGTGATGATCTTCAGACAATTAAGAAGAAGTTGACCCAGATAAAACAGAAAGTGGATTCTTTATTGGAGAACCTGGAAAAATTTGAGAAAGAACAAAGCAAACAAACAGTAGAGACAAAGAATGATAATTGAGAAGAGGAGCAGAACAGCAGCTCCCTGAAGAAAGATGAGACTAATGTGAAGGTGGAGTCTGCTGAGGAGGGGGACTTACTGGAGGATGATGATGAAGATGGGGGATGACCAGCTGGAGTTGATCAAGGATGATGAAAAAGAAGCTGAAGGAGAAAATGACAGAGACAGCGCCAATGGTGAAGCCGACTCTTAAGCATATATTGGGGTTTTAGAACTCTCGTCCCATTATTTCTTTACCTAGGTGCTTGTCTTTGATCAAACTTTTCACCAAATCATCTCCCTTAGTATCTTCCAGCATATGCTCACTGTTGTACCCAACTTTATCCTTCCCATGTTCATTAATTCTGCCTTGCTCCTAGACCCTTTTCCACTTCCTCCAGTTCTCCTAGTAGTTATATTAAATCTATAATTTTGCGCCTTTAATTTTGATACCTTTTTATGACTTAACAATAAAAAGAATGTATGGTTTAAAAAAAAACAGAGATGAGGGTCTGGGATAAGTGAAAAGGAGGAAGAAAGTAAAAACTGACTATTTTAGCTATAAATTATTAATATTGATCAAATTCCTTCTCTTTTATTCTCTTCTTTGTTAAAAAAAAAGAGGTATAGGAAGAAAAGAGAGGAAATTTTGTAAGAGTGTCTGAGAGAGGAAAATATACAATTAATAAGTAAAACACTGAACATGACTGGGGCAAACTCACCTATAAAAGAATAGAGAGTAGCAGAGTGTATTACAAAACAGAATCTAATATTATGTTGTTTATAAGAATACACTCGAAACAAAAATTCATGGAGAGTTAAAACTTGGCACAACATGTGCTTAACCTTACCCAAGAAATAAACTCCTAAAAAATTAGAATGTTACAAATAGAACTTAATAATTCTATAAGACAACAAGAAATATTAAAACAAAGTCAAGAAACTGAAAAAAGAAGAAAATGTAAACAACAGGAAAAAAAGCAAAAATAATTGACCTGAGAAATAGATTGAAGATATCTTTTAAGTACCATTGGACTATCTGAAAGTCATAAAGAGTAAAAGAACCTAGACATATTATTTCAAAGAATCATTAAACAAACAAACCAGATCTCTTAGAACCTGACAAGTGAAAATAGAACGAATCCACCTGCCACCTCCTAAAAAAAAACAACCCTAAAATTAAAACTCTAAGGAACATTATAGCCAAAATCCAGGTCAGAGAGAATACTGTAGACAGTCAGAAAGAAAGAATTCACAAACTACCATATCAATATGATTTAGCAGTCACCACTATAAAGGTACAGAGAACTTGAATTTGATACTACAGAAGAAAAACTGTAAAGGCTATAAACCAAGAATAACTTACCCAGAAAAACTGAATATAATTTTACATGTAAGAATGAATTTTTAATAAAATAGAGAACTTCCAAACATTTCTTATGAAAAGACCAGAGCTTTGTAGAAACTCTGAAATTCAAACACAGTAATCAATAGAAACATAAAAAATGTGAACCTGAGTGAGCAATTATAAAGAACTCAAAAAGGAAAACTGTTTATATTCTAATAAAGGGAGACTATGTGTCCCCTTAGAATCTTCTCATCATCAGGGGTTATAGAGGGAGTCTAACTAGATAGAAGGCCTAGGAATGGTTTTATTATATTCTGATGATCTCAAAAAACAAATGGACAGGGAGAAGAAGAGGAATACACTGGGAGGGGGTGAAGGAAGAAGAATGGGGGAAAATCTCACATAATTAGAGTGAGCAAACAAGGAGGAAGAGATGAAGGGAGCAGACAATACTGGAATCTAAATCTCATCTGAAGTGGTCAAAATACACATACATATAAAACATATACAATGTATGGTACAGAAGTACATTTCATTTAACAGGGAAACTACAGAGAAAGGGGAGAAGAGAGAGGAAGGCATAGGAAGGAAGGTATATTAAGGGAAAGATTAGTCTTAAGCATGTCAAATTCTAGGGCTTTTGAAAATATCTATAACAATTCTGTTTATGGTAGCAAAGAGCTGGAAACTGAGGGGATGCCCACCAACAGGGAACAAGTTATAATATATAAATATAAGCCTTAATAGCTAAAAAATTCACTATGATTTTTGGAAACATCATTTGGGATTCATGAGCCCCACGCTATTATTATTTGAGAATAACAATAATAAGCATTTATATAATATTTTTAAGGTTGAAAAAGTGCTAATTATAGCAATAAGAAAAGGAAAGGAAATTGAGGGAATAAGCATAGGCAAAGAGAAAACAAAATTACCACTCTTTGCAAGTGGTATAAGTCTATTTTGAGAGATAATAAAAAATTAATTGAAATAATAATTTCAGTAAAGTAATGGAATAAATAATAAATATGTTTATTATATTAAATATAAATAAATAATATGATAAATAAATAAACACACCCAAATAATCAGCCTTTCTGTATATAACCGACAAACCACAGCAGGAAAAATTCCATTCAATATAATGACAAAATGTATGAAATATCCAGAAGTCTAACTGTTACACACAGGAATTACATGTATACAACTACAAAACTCCCTTTTATAGAAACAAAGAAAGATTTTAACTATTAGAGAGATTTTATTGTTCATGGTTGAACCATAACAATATAATAAAAGTAATAATATAACCTAAACTAATTATAGATTCAGTGCCATACTAATCAACCTACTAAGGAGTTACTTTATATAACTAGAAAAAAATAAAATTTATCTAGAGCAACAAAAGTTCAAGAATCTCAAAGGAAATAATGGGGGGAAAGTTAGAAGGAAATGGGCCTAGCAGTGCCAGATGTCAATATTTGGCACTAGTTAAAAACTAGAAAAGTTCATCAGTGGAACAGATTAGTCACACAACACCCAGACACAATTAGTGTTCAGTGGATACCAGCTACTAGGGGGAAGACTCAATATTCAATATTCTACAACAACTGATGAGAAAAGTAGAAATCAGTCTGGCAGAAATTAGGGTTAGACTGACTCTTCACACTATATTCCATACTAAGTTCCAGATGGATACATGGCCTAGCTATAAAATACTATAATATAAACCAAGCTAGGGATAGAGAGGATCACAGTGGAAATAGACAATTTGGGTCACATCAAATTGAAAAGCTTTTACACAAACAAAAATCAATGCAGTTAGAATTGGAAGAGAAGTAGTCAACTGGAGAAAAAAATCTTTGCAGCAAATTTCTCTAGGAAAGATCTACTAAGATATATAGGGAACTGATACATTGATTTAAACACATATATACATGTATACACACATTGATATGATCAAGAGAATGAACATTCTTATCCATATTACTCATTGATGTGAACATTCTCTAATTGATTAATGATCAAAGGAAATGAACAAGCAGGTCTCAATATAAGGCAGGGTATCGACAACTAAATAGAAAAATGTTACAAACCACTAATAATAAGAGAAATATAAATTAAAGCAACTGTAAGGTTCTACTGTATCAGATTGGCAAAGATAATAAAAAAGGAAAATGACTAGTCATAAAACCCTAAAGGATCAAAGACAGAAGAAAAGTATCCATAGGGACAAAAATATTTATAGTTGCCCTTGTGTGTAAGTAAGCAAAGTGGGGTGCCTATGACTGAGTAAATTAGGTTATGTAATGAATGAAATATTATTGTGCTATGAGAAATTACAGAAGGAACAGATACAGTGGGAGTCACTCATTCAAACAAGAACTAGAAATGTGGAGCCAATGTAAAACTAAGACAAACTACAAAACTCTATAACAAGTAGTATATAATTACAAAGCATAGTAAATCAGAGAAGAGGAGGGTGATTAATCAAAAGGTATCAAGACATTAAGTTATAAAGTTTTTTTTTGTTATGAAGATTTTCCAGTTATCTAACATAAGAACAAATGGTAATAGGCTGTGTTTTTAATCAAACATCTTTGCAATAAATTACTGTCGATACCACTCCATGAATGATTCATTTAGATTTGATGACAGCACGATAATAGTTAATTGCATAGTAACTATAAAATACTTCATGTTATTTCATGAATGGTACTTAGTAACTGTGTCAGATAAACTATACTAGAAATTTTTTTATTCAAAGTCACTATAATTCAGGATACATTTGTTTTGGTTAGCTATGAGCCCTCAATTTCTACATAAGGGCACATACTTCTGTTTCACAAGCAGACAAGGGTCAGCACTAGACCTCTTTTTGTGCCACTAACATTATAATATCAGCATTATGTCTAAGATAAGCCTGGATTGGGAGAGAGAAAGGGCTTTTGAAAAGGAAACTGTGCCTGTTTTATGAAGTAGGAATGCTGCATTTAGTCTGAAGGGTAATCAGGTCAAATGACCTGCCATGTGTGTGGGAAGTGTGAATGATGCTTCTTGGGAGAGTCCCAATTTTAAATAACAGCCTACCTTTTATTAGTAGTAGAGTCTTCCAGCTAAAGGTGACATCAGCCTTAAAGTCCAAAGGACTAAAAATGGGGCAAGAGCTTTTATTTTATTTTATTTCATTTTGGAAAGGGGAGATTTATTTAGAAGAGAAATAGAATACATTCTAGCAAATGTAGGAGCAAGGGAGATTGCATGTTTCATGTTATCAAGTAGAAGCAGAATGCTGAGATAGGAACAAGAATATAATCTTTTTTCTTTATTCTTGGATTGAGGGTTCTTCCCCTCCTATCTATCAAGACTACAATATAATGAACACAACATGAGTTTAGTACAAAATCCATGTGCTCTTTTGTCTTCACTACTTCCTGTATCATCTATCCATGAAATACTGAATAGTGTTTTATTAATGCTCCTTATTTTGCTTAAGTTACTAGGTATTTGGGTATAAACCACTAAATTGCAAATCCCAATAAACATTGACAGACAGCATCAACTGCATCTTTTTCAATGGATGGAATGTTCCTGTTTAACACAAAGGAAAAACATGAATGATCTATATGGTCAAGAAAATAAGCAGCAGAGAGTAATTTTTAATTTTTTTATTGCTAAAGAGAAAAGAGACGGAAAAGTTAAGGCACTATTTTGCAATAAGTATACATTTGAAAGAATTCCCATTCAGGTCTCAGGGATCCAGATGGAAGAAAATTAAACTATAATACATTTAGTAAGAGTCCTCCTTCCGTGATTTTCACTTCCAGAGCATAAAATGCATTTTGGCAATACAACCATAAGGTATGCAATCATAAAGCCATAGACCAGAGAGTCCAGAAATCATATAGCTGAATCTTCTCATTTGTAGTTGATCAAGTGGTGAATTATTAAAAGGTTTCAAAATGATGTTGGTGAAATAAAGACGCATTCCATTCTGTAGTTCAGCAGATTTTCTTGTACCTGAAATCTTTGAGGTTAAGAAATATTGATAGAAGGACATGCCTAATATAGAGCACTACCCTGAGCAAAGTAAGGAGATATATATATATATATATATATATATATATACATACATACATACATATATATACATACGTATACACACACACATATATACATATATATATATATATATATATATATATATATATATAAAGCAGATGCTACAGTCTCTACTCTGAAAAACTTACAGTTTGTTTGGGGGAGACACAGCACAAACATATGAAAGAGCTTAAGAAAAATTACAAAACACAAGTAGCCCTTTGTTCTGCTCTTACTTATCATGAAGTGTTCTGTTTTGTGATATAGTTATTTGTGTGCTTTCTGGTCTTCTCTAATAGAGTGTAAGCTCCATGATGGCAGGGACCCTACGATAATCATCGTAGTATTTTTTCCTGCCTACAGCAATACTTTGGCATGTAATAAAGGCCACCTACTTATTTGATTGAATTGCTGACTTATGGAGCATACAAAACTGAGTTTATAAGGCCAAGGGAATATTATAATCAGGTTTTATTAAGAGACCTCATAGTTGTAATACATAGTTGTAAGCTCTATAACGGAAGGGACCATGCTTTTTTCTTGTGTATTTCTAGTCTGACCACCTGAAAGCTGAGCCTATACTGATACTCAACAAATACTTGAAGATTTCTTACTTGACAATTCATAAGTAGACCACTTGGGAGGACTAACCAGCAGTAAGTCCTGCAGATTCTATTAATGCACAAACCCAGATCTTTTGGCTCTAGGGCCTTTCCACTGTACCATGCTGCCTCTAACAGTTCCTCAGACAAATGTATGCTCTTGTCTATTGACAGTGTTAAAATATTTCTTCCCTTCATGTCTAGTGTACTATCATACTTACAACCTTGGCACACCAACCCAGAACCACTTGGATCTGTTGTGAAGGCTCATCCTTCTTTTTGTGACAGCTGTTTGCCAGAAATAGGATATCCCTTTAACCTGTTTTTTTCACTTCAAAGGTTAGGCTATTTAAGTCCAATTAGTACAGAGGGTTAGGATTTCTGTGATTGCGACTGCAAGAAAAACACTATTTATGCACAAAGTATTATTATAATCATGAATCCTTTTTACTATCTGAAAATCTCAAATACTCAGTCACCGTCTTTGTGCTAGAGGTTTATGAGGAAAGCAAGTCCTTTGTAAACCTTAAAGCATTGTATAAATGTCAAAGTCTCTCATAATTATATCTTCTTAATATAAAAGAGAAAAAAGAAATTCTGTTTTCATTTGTATGAACCAGAAGAAAATCTAATCCCTTCTTTTTTTCCATTCTTCCTAGAATCCCTCTTGTTTTTGGTAAGGCCTTTTTTTCTCCTTGTTTATAACATTTAAGCATTATCTAGTTTCTGTTACAAGGTGCTCTTATTTTCCTTTGAAGTTAAGATCTGTGTTTGTTCTGGATCTCTGCAACAGCATGAGCATTTTCTTCACTCCCCCTTTCCAAGATAGAACCTCTCTTTTATTTCACGATCATTTTCCTCCTCTCTGGGAAAAGAGTCTGCTTCTCTTAACAGATTTGGGTTCTATAAGCTTTCCTTTCTATTAGGTTTTTATAAGCAAGTGTGGTTTTGTGTGCTTGTTTTGAATTCCACCACTCACCTGCTGGATGTAATTGGACTCTTCCTTGTCCCATAACCAACTGCATGAGGAAACTTACTGAAACAGTAAGGGAATCTGAAAAATCCTCCAAGTGCTCCTTTAGTCCAAATCCTCCAGGAATGAGGTCTTCAGAGTTTCCGAAACAGAAAGAGCTTGCTGGAAGCTCTGCTTACTAGAGCTTATCTGCTAGGCAACTATCTCCATAGCATTCTGTCAGTCATATATTCCTAATCTTTTCTTCCCTTAAGAAATGGGTGACAAAATCAGTTATACGATGATTACTATAGTTCATTACTTTTTGTAACACTATTTAAAATCATTTGTGCCAGGAGTTTTATTTTAAATAGATGATTATTTTCTTAAAAAAAAACTAACAAGATTTTCTCTGACTTGAGAGCAGAAGAGAAATTTCTATAGGAAAAACAGATGGCAGTGGTAGCAAATAAATGTGGTAAAGTGGGTATATATTAGTTGGAGAGTGCCTGGACAAATGGTGGCAGATGAATAGGTTGTAGGGACCAGCCTCACCAGCTAACTGTTCTGTCTGCTGCTGGATTGGAGCTGGCTGTAGTGCTTTGCCCTCTCCTCTACTAAAGGACTTTTCTCAGCTCTAGACTCAACAATTTCTGTTGTTAGGCCTTTGATGAAACCAAAACCAGAATGAAAAAAAGTCCTGAGAGGCAGGTTGCCCCTCCACAGAGCTCAGTTTCAGGGACCACTTGGGAGGACTAACCAACAATAAGTCCTACAGATTCTATTAATGCACAAAATTATTACTATAATAATGAATCTTTCTTACTATCTGAAAATCTCAAATATTCATTTACCTACTTTGTGCTAGAGGTTTATGAGGAAAGGAAGTGCTTTGTAAACTTTAAAGCATCATATAAGTGCCAAAATCTCTTGTAACTATATCTTCTTAATGTAAAAGAGGAAAAAATATCTGTTTTCATTTGTATGAACCAGAATAAAATCTAATCCCTTCATTTTTTCCATTCCTTCTGGAATCCTCTGCACATGCTCAAATTCCCACTCTATCATCTTGGGGAAAGCAGAAAATACTGGTGCAAACTCAAAAGTGAAGGGGAAAGGTCTGTCCATTACCCTATAGCATTAATGGTTAAAAAAAAACCTCAGGATCACAACTATGGGGATAACTTAAAAAAAAAAAAAACAATTTAAAGGCTGCCTACTAAAAAAAAATTTTAAACCTTACACCTCCTTAATCAACTAGAAAAATGCTTTTGAGACGGCAAACCAGACTGAATAAATTTGCTCCAGGGAAAACCAGAAGCAGATGCATTGGTTAAAGGCAGCTGGCTCTGTAGAGGTAAGAGGTAGGATTTAATAATCCCATAGGAGAAAATTTTCTTTCCTTTTCCCAGTAACTTCTCAGGGTCCTTCTCACTTGACACAAGAGAGTCTCTTGTCTTAGCTAGAATTTTAAAGCCAGAGAGACTTTTGACAAATGTTCAAATGGCATACTCTGTCACTCAGTCTCTGGATCTTTTTTTGTTCACAGAGATTCTTACCTTTGACTCCTTTTCCTCTAAGTATTCCTCTTAATACAGAATATAATGGAACTGTGTGTCTTAAAAATCTGTCATTCATTTCACACCATGTATTAAGAGTTTACATTCTCCATGATTTGGCATGAAGCTCACTGCTTCCAATCCATCTTACATAATTATACCAGAATATTCTTTCTTATACATAGATCTGGTCATGTCACTCTTCAATCAAACATCGTTAGTGGTTCTCTATTGTTTCCTTTCCTTGGCATGTAAGGCTTCCTGCCTGGTACCACTCTACCTCTCCAGTCTAGTTTTAGAACAGTCAATTTGCTTCAGTCAAAGTGGACATTCTCTATTTCTCCAAGCACATGCCAAGCATGCTTTTACTCAGGCTAAAGTCCTGCTCTTCCATCTTCACACATTCATTTCCTATTCATTCTTTAAAATCCAATTCAAATATAACCTTCTCCTGGGATCCTGACTCCTATCACTTTAGTCTCTTTTCCAGATCACTACTCTTGGTTTAATATTTTTCTGGGTTTCTTCTACATATCTTTTATTTTTTAATTAACAAAATCTCTTTTTTTTTCTCCTTGTTACCTATGAATTGGGAAAAAAGGAAAGAAAGAAAGGAAAGGGAAAAGAAAACAATTTTCTCAAATATGCATGATTAAGCAAAAAAACAAAAATCCCATGTAAAAATTTATTTCTCAAGCTGAACTCTGAGTCTGTTACTTCTCTGTCAGGAGATAAGTAGCATCAAGGTCCTCTGAAATTGTGGTTAGTAATTGTGTTGATTAGAAGTCTTTATTCTTTGAGTTGTTTGTTTTTACAGTGTTGCTGCAAATTTATTGTATAAAGTTTCCTGGTTCTGCTCACTTAATTCTGCATCATTTCATACCAGTCTTCCCAGGTTTCTCTGAAATAGTCCTTTTCATCATTTCTTACAACACAAAAATATTCTATTACATTCATATAACATAATTTGTCCAACCATAGTTTCCCCTTCTTTGCCACCACAAAAAAGAGCTACTTACAAATATTTTTGCACATATAGGTCCTTTTCCTCTCTTTGATATTTTTCGTGTATAAGCCTAGTATTGATATTTCTGGAAAAAAAACAGTATGCATAGTTTAGTCATTTTGGGGATCTGGTTCCAAATTGCTTTCCAAGATATCTGGGTCATTTCAAAACTCCATCAATAATACATTTATATGCCTGTTTTCTTGCAGTTTCTCTAATATCTATATTATCTTTTTTTGTAATCTTTGCCAATCAGATGGCTATGAAGTAGACATTTGCATTTCTCTAATTACAAATGATGTGGAACATTTTTCACATGGCCATTGATAGCTTGAATTTTTTCCTTAGAAAAGTCCCTTATTCATATCCTTGTCCCATATGCCTGTTCATATTGGTCTACGATAAAAAAATAACCATTTTTTACCTTTGTCAGAGACTCTTGCTGCAATTAATAATGAACAATTAATATTTCTTCAATTATTTAGGTCTGCCTTATTTATGTAAAGAATGTTTTGTAATTGTATTAATATAGTTCCTGTGCATCTTGGCAAATAGATTCTGATATATTTTATAAACTTTGTAGTTATTTTAAATGGAATTTCACTTTTATCTATTTCTGCTGAATTTTGTTGACAATATGTAGAGACACTGATGATTTTATAGGTTTATTATATATCCTGCAACTTGGCTGAAAAAATTCATTGTAGCTTGGTAGATAGATTCCCAAATATTTTTTGTATCCTCAATTATTTTGAATGGAATTTCTCTTTTTATCTCTTCCTGCCGGGTTTTGTTGGCAATATAAAGAAATGCTGATAATTTATGTGGATTCAGTTTATGTCCTGCAACTTTGCTGGTTGTTATTTAATTAATTTTTTTACTTAACTCTCTAGGATTCTCTAAGTAAACTACCATGTCATATTCAAAAAGCAATCATTTTGATTCCTCTTTGCCATATTTATCCCCCCATTTTTTGTTCTTGTCTTATTGCTATAGCTAGCATTCTTTGTATTATGTTAAATAATGTGGGTGATAATGGACATCCCTGTTTTATTCCTGATTTTAATGGAAAGACTTCCAGTTTATCCACATTGCATATAATACTGGTTCTTGGTTTTAGATAGATACTACTTATCTTAGTGAAAAGTCTATTTATCCATATGACTTCTAGCATTTTTAAGGAGAATAGGTATTATTATTTTGTCAAAATATTTTCATCTATTGATTTTTGTTGTTCTTATTATTAATATGGTCTCTTTTATTTATAGTTTTCCTAATCTTTAGCTAACTCTTTATTCCAGGTGTAAATCTAATTTGGTCAAAGTATATAATCTTTGAGATACATAACTGTAGTCTCCTTGCTCATATTTTACTTAATATTTTTGTGTCAATGTTCAATAGCAATATTGGTCTGTTATTTTTTCTCTCTGCTTTGAGTCTATCTGGTTTAAGTATCAATATCATATTTGTATCATAGAAGGAATTTGATAAGACTTCTTTTCCTATTTAATCAGCTTATATAACATTTAAATTAATTGTTTTTTGAATGTTTAATATAATTCATTTCTATAACCACCTGGTCCTTTCTTTCCTTTGAAGCCTCTTTTATGGCTCCTTCAATTTCTTTTTCCATTGGGTTATTTAAGCTCTCTACTTCTTGTTCTATTAATTGGGTGTTTCATATCTTTATACTGTTATTCATTCATTTTAATTAAATCATCAGTTTTATTGGTATATAATTGGGCAAGATAGCTTGTAATAATATTTTTTATTTCTTCTTCATTTATTGTGAATTTACCTTTCTCATTGTTGACATTGGAAATTTCTATATCTGTTTTTCAAGTGTGTTTGTCCTCTCTCTCTCATCTGATCATATACGACTAAAGGATAGGGACTATTCAACATCAAATATCTATTTAGCACCTATATATCACCATGTACTTGTCAAGTTGAGTTGTCAATCATGCCTTGAGCCCCCAGATCTCTCCCCTTCTCTTGGTATGACTGAATTTCCCTAGCAGCCCAGGCGCTATTTTCCCTTTTCGAGTAACTTACTACATCTCACTCCACAGTCAAGTCTCTTTTTAAACCTGGGCAATGACAAACGGCTACCACCAGGGGGGAAAATCAGGAAAGGAAAATGTATTTTTTCATCCATAGTCTGGGATTATTTTCAACTCACAATTTTAAACTAAGGGTATCTGGATTTTTACTGATTCTCTTTCAGGTTTGTGACAATCCAATAGCAGTTCTCTAGTCTTTCCTCTCTCACCCTACCCTGTTTCCTCTAACTATCCTAAGCCTCTAGCTGAACTGAGTTAGGTAAAATGTTTATTATCTCCAAAAACGATAATCCCAACCTTGTTTTCCTCTAGATGCTTGAGCAGTAAGTACAATAACAGCTTGATTTTGTTGGCCAACATCTTTATTCCTGGTTAGAAACATTAGAGACTAAAGCAAATATTTAGAAAAACAATAGGAAATAGACATGAAGGAATTAACTAACACCACAGGGGCTCACTTTCCTTGGGGTGGAAAAAAATCGGAGGGGGAGAAGTAATGAAAGAGGACTTACTGGCCTCCTCGCTCACTCTAGGTCAACAGCTCATAGGTCTGCTACATTTCCTTGCTCTGGATTCCCAGCTAACAGCCTCTAATTGTAGTCTGCACTGTCTCTTGTCCTCATCTGCATGGCATCTCCTGAGCTACCTGTGCCCCTCTCCTTAAGTTCTCTCAGCTTCTTGACTTACTGCAATTCCTAACCACAAAGTCTTTTATCAAAGGTTGGCAGGAGGGGAAATAAATTTGGGAATCTGAGTTTTGTCTTTCCAGTGGATTAAGTATCTTTCCCATGTCTCTGTCTCCTTTCTAGACATGAATAAACTGAGGCTATATTTCTCCTCCCATGGCCAGAAAATTCTGTATTTCCTAGCAAAAAATCAGATGCAATGGGTTTGATATCTGCAAATATACATCACAAGCATCAAAATAAATATCACTGTACAAAAAAAGAATGATGATTATTCCAGAATTCCATATAATTATCTCAGGGTGCCATTCACAGTAAATATACATCTGTAATATGTGCAGTAGAAATAGCACAGTGTGGTTTTGTGAAATAGGTTGCTTCAGTGACTATAGTCTAAATTACATTCCAGACATGTTTCAGGTACATGGATTTTATATAGTACATGAATATCCATAGAACATAAATAAGCATATCAAAATAATGGAAACGAGCAATATAATATAAATCTGTCTATAAAGTAACAAAAGAGGGCTGCTAGGTGGAGCAGTAAATAGAACACCAGCTCTGGAATCAGGAGGACCTGAGTTCAAATCCGACCTCAGACACTTAACACTTACTGGCCATGTGACCTTGGGCAAGTTGCTTAACCCCAATTGCCCTCCAAAAAGCAAAATAAAATAAAATAACAAAATAACAGCATAATTTAAAGCATCCAATAAATGACACATAAATCAGCAAATCTATGCAGTTACATGCAAGGCACATGTTAATGGTAAACTTTCATCAGGCTACATGTATAATAACCACTTCTCGAGGTTCATTATAAGTTAATCTGGACACAAGTTGGATAGATCTTCCTACTTTGTGAACTGTTGCTCTGTTACTGTATTAGCTAGCTGATGGAATGGGCCAATCATAGTTCTCATCAGAACTATAGGCCTATATTCCTAAACTTGAACTTATGCAGGCTACTCATCAGCATTACTGGGCTCTGTGGCCTATCTTGGTACTCTGGGGGTCTCCTAAAGTTCTAGGCAGGAAAAATTTTGCTTCAGAATGGAGCACTGGGCCTGGAGTCAGGAAGACCTGAGTTCAAATTTTTACTTCAGACATTAGCTATGTGATCCTGAGCAAGTAACTTAATCTAAATCTAAAATTTAAATCTAGACTTAAAATCTAAAAAACTAAAATGCTGTTTGCCTCAATTTCTTCATCTATAAAATAAACTGGAGAAGGAAATGGCAAACCACTTCGGTATTTTTGCCAAGAAAACCCCAACTGAGGTCATGAAGAGTCAGACACAACCAAAACAATTGAACAACGCTCTCCTTGCCACAATCAGGCTGCTGGGCTACAGTACAAATACAGCACACATTTCTTCATCGGAAATGTTACTTTCTGAGTCTGTGTCTGGCTCAGACAGTATTTGTATAAGTGGTACCCACCTGATCTCTTTTGCTGAGGTAAGTACGGATTATCTCTCCTCACTAGGGAAATCAGGAAATCCAGCTAACTCTCCTATGGGCAATAAGTGGTGTGGCGAATTGCCTCTACAGGGACACTGTTTCTGGGCTATTTTGTAAACAGACAAGCTGCCCAGTCTCTCCGAACTAGGTATGGAGTACCTTTCCATCAGTCGGCTCACTTACGTTTCCCTTGAATACCCAGGCTTCTCAGGAGAGCTCTGTCTCCTTGCTGAAGGTCCTAAGGGTACACTCAGGCATCATATTGTTGTTTGCTTCTTTGTAAGTCTCCTGAGTCAATGCCATGGCTAACTGGTAGGCATCTTTCAGCTTCTCTCTGAGCCAAAAAAAAAAGTAAAGATACTCATTCCTATCCTTGAAGGCAATGAGTAGCCATAATTCTCTCTCTCAAACATCAGCAAGATGGTGTAACCCCATGGCATCCTTCTTTAGTGGAGATACACATCTACCCACACACCTAAACACATACACACATATGTATATACATTATACAGTTGTGTGTATATATAAGGATAGAAAGATAGAGATATATGTGTTATCTAGAAGTGCATTAGGAACTAAAACAAAGATTTAAGTGAAAGATAGGAAGGGGGCAAGTAGGAATTAACTAGCACCTGAGAGACCTACATCCCCTGGATATAGAAAATGCGAAAGGTGGGAAAGGAAAGGAAGAGGATTTACTGTCCTCCTCCCTTTTCTCTTTGAATCAGCAACACCCATGCCTGCTTTTTCTGGATTCTCAGCGGTCTGAGTATGATCTACCTCAAATTCTCCTTCCACCTGACATTGAACCTTCTGTGAGCCATCCTCTCCTTGTGTCCTCTCCCTTACTTGTCCTCCTGGTCCATTTATCCACAAGGCTCTTTCCCAAAGGTCAGGGGGAACGTAGCCTGGGAGTCCCAGATTTGTCCATGTGGTGGATCTAGTCCCTCCTCCAAGTCTTTCTGGCCCCTTTCTAGGAATGACTAAGTACACACCTACTATCTGCCAGGCATCGTGCTCTGTGTCTTCCTCTGCACTTAATAAATCACTTTTCAGTGAGTAGGTAATTCATGCAAAATATAACAGCATACCTGGAAGTGAAACCTCAAATTATGTTATTCACCCCCATCCCACCCCTACTCCAAATATACACACATACACTCTTCTTCAGCTTAGTGACAATGGCCTTCTTGCTGTTCAGGAGGCAGCTAGGTTGTACAATGGGGAGAAGGCTGGGCCTGGATTCAGGAAGACCTGAGTCCAAATGTGACCACAGATACTTACTAGATATGTGACCCTGGGCAAGTCACTTGTGCCCCAGTTTTCTCATCTGGAAAAATAGGAATAAAAATAGCACCTACCTCCCAGGGTTGTTATGAGAATCAAATGGGACAAATTGTAAAGCACTTATCATTGTACCTGGCTACATAAATGTTAGCTATAATCATCGTTATAATTCCTTAAATAAGATGCTACATATCTGGACTCTGGGTATTTTCACTGGCTATTCCCTATGTCTGGAATCCTGCCCTTTCTTATCTCTTTTTTTTATTTTTTTTTATTAATTTATTAGTTTAGTTTCAGTTAACAAGATTCAATTCCATAGTTCCTTGATTTTCAAATTTCCTTTACTTCCCTCCCCCCTCCCCACACAACAGCATATAGTCCAGTATAGGATCTGCAAATGCATTCATATTAGACATTATTCCAATTACAAAGGCCTATTGTACTAAGTGGAATGAAAGATGGTAAGGAAGAAATAAAACCAAACAATGAAAAGAACAAGATCATTTAGTTTGCTTCCATCAGGATTCAGGCTCAGTTCTTTCTAGTTATATCTCTGGATGGTGCATTTCTCACTTTCTTGAGTCTTTCGGGATTAACTTATATCACTGCATTGCTGAAAAGAGTCCAGTCTGTCATAGTTGGTCATCACAGATATGGTATGTCTGTGATTGTATACAAATTTCTTCTGATTCTACTCTTCTCGCTCAGCATCAGTTTGTATAAGTCTCTCCAGATAATTATGAAATCCGTCACCTCCTCGTTTCTTATAGCACAATAATATTCCATTACATTGATATACCATAACTTGTTTAGTCATTCCCCAATTGATGGGCACCCCTTTAGTTTCCAATTCTTTGCAACCACAAAAAGGGCTGCTATAAATATTTTTGTACATTAGGGTCTTCCTCCCACTTCTATGATCTCTTTGGGATATAACCCTAGAAGTGGTATGGCTGGGTCAAAGGGTATGAAATTATTTATAATCCTTTGGGCATAATTCCAGATTGCTCTCCAGAATGGTTGGATAAGTTCACAACTCCACCAGCAATGTATTAGTGTTCCAATTTGTCCACATCCTCTCCAGCATTTGTCACTTTCTTGTTTTGTCATCTTAGCCAATCTGATTGGAGGGATGTGGTATCTCAGAGTTGTTTTGATTTGCATTTCTCTAATTAATAGTGATTTAGAGCATTTCTTCATATGCTTATAGATATCTTTAATTTCTTTCTCTGAAAACTTCCTGTTCATATCCTTTGACCACTTATCAATTGGGGAATGACTTGTATTCATATAAATTTGGCTCAATTCTCTATAAATTTTAGAGATGAGTCCTTTATCAGAGACACAAGTTGTAAAAATTCTTTCCCAATTTCCCACCTCCCTCTTGATCTTGGTTACATTGGCTTTGTTTGTACAGAAGCTTTTCAATTTAATGTAATCAAAATTATCCATTTTGCATTTTATAATGCTCTCTAATTCTTGTTTGGTCCTAAAGTCTTCCCCTCTCCACAGATCTGTCAGGTAAACTATTCCTTGCTTTCCCAAATTGCTTACAGTATCATCCTTTACACCTAGATCATGCACCCATTTGGACTTGATTTTGGTATATGGTGTTAGATAATGATCTATGCCCAGTTTCTGCCATACTGTATTCCAGTTTTCCCAGCAGTTTTTGTCAAATAGTGCATTCTTATCCCAAAAACTGGGGTCTTTGGGTTTATTGAACAATAGATTGCTATATTCATTAACTGCTGGGTCTCCTGCACCTAATCTATTCCATTGATCCACTACTCTACACCTCTGCCAGTACCAAGCAGTTTTGATGACTGCTGCTGTATAATACAGATTAAGATCTGGCATAGCTAGTCCACCTTCCCTAGAGTTTCTTTTCATTAATTCCCTTGATATTCTAGACCGTTTGTTTTTCCAAATAAATTTTGTTATTATTTTGTCTAACTCTAGAAAGTAGTTTTTTTGGTAAATTGATTGGTATGGCACTAAATATATAGTTTAGTTTGGGTAAAATTGTCATTTTTATTATATTAGCTTGACCCAGCCATGAGCAATTGATATTTTTCCAACTATTTAGATCTGATTTTATTTGTGTGAGAAATGTTTTGTAGTTGTGATCATATAGATTCTGGGTTTGTTTTGGCAAGTAGATTCCCAAATATTTTATAATGTCTACAGTGACTTTAAATGGGATTTCTCTTTCTATCTCTTGCTGTTGAGTTTCATTAGATATGTACAGGAATGCTGAGGATTTATGTGGGTTTATTTTATATCCTGCAACTTTGCCAGATTTATTTATTGTCTCTAGTAGTTTTTTACTTGATTCTCTAGAATTCTCTAAGTATATCATCATATCATCTTCGAAGAGTGATAGCTTGGTCACTTATCTTTACCTAATTTGATTCCTTTGATTTCTTTTTCTTCTCTAATTGCTACTGCTAGTGTTTCTAGTACCATATTGAATAAGAGGGGTGATAGTGGACACCCTTGTTTCACTCCTGATCTTATTGGAAAGGCTTCTAGTTTATCGCCATTGCATATAATACTTGCTGATGGTTTTAAATAGATGCTATCAACTATTTTAAGGAAGGCTCCATTTATTCCTATACTTTCTAGTGTTTTTAATAGGAATGGGTGTTGTACTTTGTCAAAAGCCTTTTCTGCATCTATTGAGATGATCATGCGGTTTCTGCTAGTTTTATTGTTGATGTGCTCAATTATACTGATGGTTTTCCTAATATTAAACCATCCTTGCATTCCTGGAATGAATCCTACCTGATCAGAGTCTATTATTTTTGTGATAAGTTGTTGGAGTCTTTTGGCTAATATTTTATTTAGAATTTTTGCATCTAAATTCATGAGGGAAATTGGTCTATAATTTTCTTTCTCTGTTTTATCTCTTCCTGATTTAGGAATCAGTACCATATTTGTGTCATAGAAAAAGTTTGGTAGGACTCCTTCTCCACTAATTTTCCCAAATAGTTTTTAGAGTACTGGAATCAATTGTTCTTTAAATGTTTGATAGAATTCACTAGTAAACCCATCTGGCCCTGGAGATTTTTCTTAGGGAGTTCTTTGATGGCTTATTTGATTTCTTTTTCTGAGATGGGGTTATTTAGGTAATTCACTTCCTCTTCAGTTAATCTGGGCAACTTGTGATTTTGTAAATATTCATCCATTTCACTAAGATTGTCATATTTATGTGCATACAATTGGGAAAAATAATTCCTCATTATTTTTTGATTTCCTCTTCATTGGAGGTAGATTCACCCTTTTTATTTTTGATACTCATAATTTGGTTTTCTTTCTTTTTTTTTATCATATTGACTAAGGGTCTATCAATTTTGTTGATTTTTTTCATAAAACCAGCTCTTAGTTTTATTTATTAATTCAATGGTTTTCTTAATTTCAATTTTATTAATCTCACCTTTGGTTTTCAATATTTCTAATTTAGTACTAAATTGGGGATTTTCAATTTGTTCTTTTTCTAGCTTTTTCAATTGCATGTCCAATTCATTGACCTCCCTTCTCTCTGCTTTAATTAAGTATGCACTCAGGGATATAAAACTTCCCCTGAGAACTGCCTTTAGTGCATCCCACAAATTTTGGTATGTTGTTTCATTATTATCATTCTCTTGAATGAAATTATTGATTGTTTCTATAATTTCTTGTTTGACCCACCAATTTTTTAGGATTAAATTGTTTAATTTCCAATTAGTTTTTAGTCTATCTTTCCATGGCCCTTTATTGCATATAATTTTTATTGCATCATGATCTGAGAATGATGCGCTTAATATTTCTGCCTTTCTGCACTGGATTGTGAGGTTTTTATGCCCTAGTACATGGTCTATTTTTGAGTATGTACCATGCACTGATGAAAAGAAAGTAAATTCCTTTTTATCCCCATTCAGTTTTCTCCAGAGATCCATCACATCTAGTCTCTCTAAGATTCTATTCACCTCCTTAACTTCTTTCTTGTTTATTTTGAGGTTAGATTTATCAAGTTCAGAGAGGGGAAGATTAAGGTCCCCCACTAGTATGGTTTTGCTCTAATTCCTTTAACTTCTCCTCTAGGAATTTAGATGCTATACCACTTGGTGCATATATATTAAGTAGTGATATTGCTTCATTCTCAATGGTGACTTTTAGTAGGATATAGTTTCCTTCCTTATCTCTTTTAATTAGATCTATTTTTGCTTTTGCTTTATCTGAGATAAGTATTGCTACCCCTGCTTTTTTTTACTTTAGCTGAGGCATAATAAATTTTACTCCAACCTTTTACCTTTACCCTGTGGGTATCTCTTTGTTTCAGATGTGTTTCTTGTAGACAGCATATTGTGGGATTATGGTTTTTAATCCATTCTGCTATCCGCCTCTGTTTTATGGGAGAGTTCATCCCATTCACAAAGTAATAATGACTATCTGTCTGTTCCCCTCCATCCTATTCCCTCCCCTGTTTATGTTTTTGTTTCTTCCTTCTGCCTTCCCCTCCTTGAAGTTTTCCCTTTTGACCACCCCCTCCCTCAGTGTTCCCACCCAGTGATCCCTCTTCTTAACCTACCCTCTCCCCTTACTACTGTTTCCCTCCCTTCTAATCCCCCCCTTTAGTCTCCTCTTTTTCACCCCCCCCCCCTTACCCTTCTGCTTTCTATAGGACGAAATAAGTTTTTATACTTATCAGAGTGAATTACTCCCCGTTTGATTCCAAACCAATGAGAGTGAATTTCAAACATTGCTCCTCTTCCTCCCTCCTTTCCCTCTATTTAATGAATTTATGTGTCTATTCACATTAAAATCTTAAACTTCACTGATTTAAGTTGATCCCTCTTTGAACCAGAACCAGTGAGAATAGTGTTAAAATGATGTTCCTCTCCCTCTTTCTTTCCCCTCTTCTATTGTATGTTTTAATGTCTCTTTGGATGGCATATTTTACCTTTTCCTATCTAATCCTTTCCTTTTTCCCATTACAGTCTCTTTGATCCCCTTAATAGTTTTTTGTTTTTTTAAACATCAGGTTAGTGCATTCATACCCACACCCTCTATCTAAGTATAACCCTTTTGAAGGTCATGATAATCATAAAGATTTTGAATATTGACAGTTATCAGCTCCACATATAGGTATGTGAACATTTTGCTCTTGTTGCATCCCAAGTAATGAGCGTGTGTTTGTGGGTGTGGGTGTGTGCACTTATGCATGTGTGAGTCTGTGTTTCTCTTGTTTACCTTTTTATGTCTTTCTTGAGTCTTGTAATTGGGGATCAAATTTTCCAGTGAGCTCTGGCTTTTTCATCAGGAACATCTGGAAGTCCCTTATTTCATTAAACAACCATCTCCTTGCCTGGAAGATTATGCTCAGTTTTGCCGGGTAGTTAATCCTTGGTTGTAGTCCTAGCTCTCTTGCCCTACGAAATATCAGATCCCAGTCCCTCCACTCTTTTAATGTAGAAGCTGCTAGGTCCTGTGTGATCCTAACTGTAGTTCCTTGGTATTTGAATTGTTTCTTTTTGGCTGCTTGTAGAATTTTTTCTTTAATCTTGTAATTCTGGAATTTGGCTACTATATTTCTTGGAGTTTGCAGTTTGGGATCTCTCTCAGGAGGAGTCCGGTGAATTCTGTCGATAGCTATTTTATCTTCTGATTCCAGGACCTCAGGACAGTTTTCTTTGACAATCTCTTGGGAGGATGTTGTCTAGGCTGCTTTTTTATCATGGCTTTCTGGTAGACCAATAATTCTTAGGTTGTCTCTCCTGGATCTGTTCTCTAGGTCAGTTATTTTTCCAGTGCAATATTTTACATTTTCTTGCAATTTTTCGATCGTCTTGTTTTGTTTGATTGACTCTTGCTGCATCATAGAGTTCTGAGCTTCAACTTGATTGTTTTAATTTTTATCGAATTACGGTCTTCAGTTATTTTCTGAAGTTCCTTTTTTAGGGAGGTATTTTCTCCAATTACTTCACTGAGATGTTTTCCCAAGTTGGTCACTGCCTCCCTGATTTGGTCTTTAAAATTTTTCTTAAGCTCCTCCAGGAATGCTATTTGGGCTTGAGACCAGATCATGTTTCCTTCTGTGGTCTCAGGTGTGGGTAGAGAGTCTATATTGTCCTGTGTATTTTGTTGTTCTTGCCCTGCATAGTATGCTCAAATAGGCTTTCTTGCCTTCCCCTTCTCCTTCTCAGCTACGTTTTTTCCCATTGTGACTTCCTGTTTCTTAGTTTCTCAGGCTATGAGTTTAGGGCCTTATCCTTGACTTTGAATACCTCTGGGTGGCTAGTTTATGGCTAAGTCAGGGAAGTCAATGAGGGATGTAGATGAGTAGGTGTGGGTGTGTCTGACCACTTCAGATTTCTGCCTCTATACCCCTGGGCTATAAGTAGGCTTTTGTTGGTGAGGAGAGGTGGGGCTTGTTGGGACCCCACCCTCTCTTCTCTTCAGACTCCTGGCTGTCTCAGTTATACCCCTTCTTGGAGACTCTAAAGCCTGGGGCTATTTCCATTAACTTGGGATTTCTATCTGGGTGGGAGACTTATCTTTGGGTTTTCTGCTTCTTGAAGGAGGGATGGGAGGATCTAAGCAACTAGAATTTACTTTGCCATTCCAGCCCCTGTATTATACAGGCAGGCAGTTTCTAAACTTCCAGGCTGGGGGCTGAATGCAGCCAGAGAAGCCGCTCTTTCCACTGAAGGCCCAACTCTCCTACCTGGCTCCAATGATCCTACCCGTCTGAGAGATGACTGTGATTCGTCCTCGGTAAGTCTGCAGGCTGGGGCTTTTGCTCTCTCTGGTGTAGTCTGCTTGTCTGCTCTTAGGTCTGGGCTGTGCAGACCCCATGCGCTCTGCGCTCGACCAGTCTGGATACACTGGGCAACCTCCTGGGCTGGACTCTGCCACACTTCATCTTCCAGTGGGCTCCTTCACTCCGGATTCTGCTCAGATTCACCCTTTGAGCCTTAGTGACCGAGGAGCTCAGCGAGGTTACTGCTTCCTTTCCACCATCTTGGCTCCTCCTCCCCTTTCTTATCTCTATCTTCTGACTTCATTCAAGTCCCAGCTCAAGCATATGTTCTATGAAGAGCCTTTCCTGACCTCCTCTCCCCTTAGTGTTAGTGCTTTCCCTCTATAGGTTATGTGCAATTTATCTCACATATAGCTTGTTTGTACACAGTTGTTTGTATATTGTAGCCTCTTGTTAGACCGTAAGCTCCCTGAGAGAAGCACCTATCTTTTGCTATGTACAGTGCCTGGTACATAATATGTGCTTAATAAATGTTTGGGGCAGCTAGGTAGTACAGTGGATAGAATGCTGGACTTGAAGTCACAAAAACTCTAGAGTTCAAATTTGGCCTCAAACACGTAATAACTGTGTGATCCTGGTTGCTTAACCTTATTTGCCTTAATTTCCTCATCTATAAAATGAGCTGGAGAAGGAAATGGCAAACCATTCCAGTATCTCTGCCAAGAAAACTGTAAATAAGGTCATGGAGAGTTGGGCATGACTGAAAAATGACTTAGCAACAGCAACAGTAAACACATTAACTGATTGACTCAAGGAAGCCAGACACCTCTCTGTTCTATAGCCCTTGGAAATTCCTCTCTTCACAAAACATTGTATTATACTGCATAGAGACATAAGGCCTTGCTCTTTCATTCAAGGAGTTATAATACATTTGGCAGAATCTTCTCACACGGGAATAAACCCACAAATACTAAGTTTCTAGAGCATATTGCAAAGCCTGAAAAACCTTTAACAGTTTAATTCTGTCAAGAAAGAACAATAATCTCTTCCTATGTAGTAGCTCCCCAATCTCAGGTATTCCGTCTAAAATGGAAGTTTCATGACCATACTATCCTCCTCCTTATATAATATGTGTGTGTATGAAAGATACATATAAAGCAGCCAAAAGGTAGCCTTAGTTAGAAAGGCATCATAAGTTTATGTGGTAGAAATCACATTGTGTGGCCCATCTTCTTATGACTCTTCTAGTAGTCTAACTGTTCAATTACTCATTTCCAAGGCCCTTTCTTCTGGATTCCAATTCCAACATGCTAACATGGCCACACCTTAGATCTCATTCTATCAGAATTAGGCTATATTACCAGATCTTGGAAATTCTCCTCTCTAACTACAACCTTCTGATCTAGTTCTTCCATTCTCCTACATTAAATCTACCTGTTGTACTTATTGTGACCTTCAATCCCTTCAACCAAAAGTAGTCTCCCAGTCCATCTCATCTACCCTGCTTTCACTTGTCTTCATATATAGCCTTTACTCCATCATTTTCTATATTTTTCCTTCCCCAGAATATCTTGTCTCCCTCATCTTCTATCAGTCCCAACCTGTGAAGCCTTTAAAGCTCTTCATAACCTTATCCCTTCCTACCTCTCCATTCTATGGACCTATTATTTCCTTCCAGACACTATAATGCAATAATACTGACATATGCTGCTTCATATATATATATATATATATATATATATATATATATATATATATACACACACACACACACACACACATACATATATTACATACATATATACACACATATATAAATACATACATATATACACACATATATATACATACATATACACACATATACATACATATATATATATATATACACACACACATATATATATGACGCTTCATCTTTCATTAGCCATTTTACTGGCTTTCCCCTTACTTATAACACTTTCTTCACCTCTGTATCTTGAAGGCCCCTGATTTCTTTCAAGACTAAGCTCAAGTTTCTATAGGAGATCTTTCCTGATCCCCTCAACTTCTAATGCTTTTCCAACTAAGGTTACCTTATAGTTGCTTTATATGTGTCTTTCAAATACATATAAACATATATACATACATACACATATATGCGTGCATATACACATATGTGTATACGTGTGTGTTTCAATAAAATGTTAAGTTCCCTAAGAGAAGGAATTGTTACATTTTTGTCTTTGTATTACTAGCAATACCAGGCACATTATAGATGTTTAGGCACATTAGTAAATGCTTATTCATTGATCCCTGGGCAAATCATGAGCATCACTAGGGAAAAAAGTCATAAAATCAAAAATGATTTTACCCCACTAACCATACATAACCTCACCTGGGTCTTGCTGTTTCTCAACAATTCTTCTATTCTTCTTTTAAAGACACCATCTCATTCCTCATAGTGACATTGGAAAAAAAATCTAAAGAAACAAATGGAGAGAAAATAAATACAATCTTAAAAATCAGAATTTAAAGTGCAAGTGTTTAATGCACTATCCCTTTAAAGACCAAGCGGTTTATTACTGAAAAGAGTTAGAAAAATTTAACTATTAATTTAATTAATTTAATTAAATTAATTAAATTAATTTAAATATTAACTATTAAAGTACATATGATATTTATGCTGTTATAGAGGAACATGTGGATGCCTGAAAGGTTCTGGAAAAATAACTTTGTTTTAGTAAAAACTGTTAAAATATGTATAAGAAAAAATAGTTTCTAAGGTAATTTCAGGAGCTTTAGACAGAAAATGAAGTAGACTTTAAACAAAAGGAATCAAATCAACTTGTAAATGATCAAAGATAATGCCTCATGTGTATGTGAATAATTTGATGACTTAAAGAGGGAAGAAAAATAACTTTTGTTTATTTAAAATTGGAAAGAGATGTATATAGTTTCAAGGACATAATATGGTCTAGAAGACCCACTTCATAGGTAAATTAGAACATTATGGTTTTTCAGGTTAGTTGTACATATCTGTTTTATGACTAAAGATGGTAAAAACCAAAAACCAAGAGAGAAATAATATAAATAGTTATGGACTGAGGAATGATTTTAAAAGGGTTATCGATTTATTATTTACCATTTATTAATAGTCAGGTATTATCCTAGTTGCTGGGAAAACAAAGACAAAAATGAAATAGTTTCTATTCTCAAGAGTATTCAGAAGGAGGGGTGGACAATTGCCTCAAATGCCATAGAAAGCTCAAGGGTAAAAACTGAAAAAAGGCCATTTGGAGATCATTGATGATCTTAATGAAAGCAGTAACAGTTGAGGGGGTGGGAATTGTTATAGAGTAACTATCTATAAGGGCTCCTCTGTCCCTATCATACAGGTTAGGTCCCTAAAAGGCAAGGAAGCTGTCCACAAGACTTGATTGATCCAGGGAACAAAGTTTCAAGCCCATACTTGTTGATGTAACTTCCTCATAGCCTTTGGTCATATTGCCAGTGGCTTCCTGGTCATATAAGGGGATAAATGGCTCACCTATGTGAAGCTGGGGCCTTTCAGCCTTTGTAGCCTTTCAGATATGTTAAGGCCATGTGAATCATCACACTTTAGCCTGATGACCAGATACCTCCATGCAGAAATGAACAATGAAAAAATAAAGAAGGAAAAAATAAAGATATAGCTCCCAAATTAGAAAATGAAATTCAGAATGAACAAGAAGAAAAAGGAAGTGAAGAAACCATAGAACAGATCAGTAAGAGAAAATTTATCAAAATAAAAGGGTGGGAGGGAGAAGACGGAAGATTTTGAAGTAATCACTTAACTGAGTGGGGAAAAAGAAATTACAAAATAGAAGAAATGGATAATTATATAAATAAAATAAATATAGATAAATAATTTAATCAAAATCCAAGAATTTGGGACATGATAGGCAAAGTGGGAGAGGACAGAGAGTTTATGGGAATGTATTAGTAAAGTAGTTTAAGCAAAGGAATCATTCACTTCAATGGGGAATGAGATTTTTGATTGATAAGGAGTTCAGTTTTAAGGAAAAGTGCCACAAGAAACTACCTTGGTGCTATTGGGTTATTTTGGGCCTTTGGATACCTATTTCATGTAATTTGTCAGAGATAGGTGTGAAAGGAGAGCATTTTTTTTTTTTTTTGCTCTTTGGAGGGCAATTGGGGTTAAGTAACTTGCCCAAGGTCACATGGCTAGGTTTTTGTTTGTGTGTGCATTAAGTGTCTAAGGCTTGATCCGAACTCAGGTCCTTCTGACTCCAGGGCTGACGCTCTACTCACTGCGCCACCTAGCTGCCCCAGGGAGAGCATTTTTAATTAAGTGTAGGCAGGTTGAGAATTTTTACATACTTAATGATCTTTTACAACTTTAAGAAAGTAACTCAATTTATGGCATAGATTATCTGGTTTTGGTTTCACAGTGAAATGAAATAGTGTTTTCGTTATTCTTCTCCTAAGTAAAGAGTTGGGTTTGTTTGTTTAAAGAATGAATTTAAAAATTAACTATCCAAATAAGAAAAAAAATGTATATGAACTGTTAGTGGTCATTTTTCTCAAGGAAATCATATTTATCAAATCTCCAATGCTACTAAAGTTTAAAGTGGACGTGCAGCTAATTCAGACTAAGGAATAAAAATACTCCCTGAATAAAAGTCGCCATTTATACCTAAGAATGGCTTCATTTTGCACCACTTTGCATGAAGCAATTTGAACTCTCTAGGGAGGATTAGAGTATCTACCTGGCATAACATGAGCTTTTCCCTTGTTGATGGATATAGGATACCTTTAATCACCAACACACTAAAAGACATTGGATAGTGCCCAGAAAAAAAGGCAATTTAATGGTTATAGGCAAATTACTGTGAATATGCTTAATGAACAATGGATTAATGATTTAAAAAAATCTATGACTCTCCATCACCTTTTTTTAAAGGTCTTTTTGAAAAGGGAAAACATAGGATTTACATTTTAAAAAATTTTAAATGAGAGGGGAATGAGAACAAAGCAAGGCTTTGTCCTTATCACTTTTTATTTGAGTATCTTGAAACGTGTTATAGAAATTAACTCAATAACCCTTGTGTGGTAGATCTCTCTGAAACAGTATCCCAGTTCCTTAGATTAAAAAAAAAAAAAAACCCTGAGGCCAGAGGCTAAGTAATTTGCCCTAGGTCAGATATTAAATCAAGTATTAAAAAAAAACAGAAAGGAAGAAAAAATTAAAACTTAGAACTTTGAACATTCATTCCCAGTTTTTTGGGACAAATATGGCAGTTTTTTTTTTCCTCAATAGTCTTGGGAAGGATTATCCCCAAGATATCAAATAATGCAAAATTTAATTTGAATGTCTTTTGTATAGACCTGAAATAGTAAGCTCCTATACTGTCGAATACTTTAACCTCAGGCCCCATGCAAAATAAGTTACCCTGTCACAGTGACATCATTTGGGAATTTTCCCCACAATGATAATAATAGGTAACATTTCTATAGAATTTACTCCATGTAAGGCATTGTAAAAACCAGGGGTGGGGAACCTATGGCCTTAAGGCCATGTGTGGACCTTCTAGGTCCTCCAGTGTGGTCCTTTGAGTACAAGTTTTACAAACAAATCTTTTATTAAGAGGATTTGTTCTGTGAAGTTTGGATTCATGATGTCAAAGGACCACACTGGAGGACTTGGAGGCCCACATGTGGCCTCAAGAATGCAAGTTTCCCACCCCTGTAAGCACTTTACAATGATCTCATTTGATCTTCATAAAAACCCTGGGAGGTGGGTGCTGTTATCCCCATGTTATAGATAAGAAAACAGAGGCAAACAGAGGTTAAATGACTTGCCCAGGGTCACACAGCCTAAGGTCAAATTTGAACTCAGGTTTTCCTGACTCCAGGCACAGCACTCTACCATACCATTGAGCTGTCCATCCTTCCTCTATTGCTTTTTGATATCCTGTGGGTGTTTTCTCATGATCTCTGCCTTCTATGACATCACATGGATATTTTCACTTATCCATTATAACATGGGAGGATTTCTCTACCCTCTGCTGTGTTCATGTTTCCCTTGCTAAGATGTATAAAGGTTGTCTTAAGAGACTAGCTGCCCCTACTTTGGGAGTGTTGTTTGTTTTTGGCCCACTTTCCAGAGAGGCCTCCTCAGTTCCAAATTCCAATCAACAGACTGCTAAACCAACCCTGCTTTGACACAGTCCATACCAATGCCCACTGCTGCTGGGGCCTGGGCCACTGCCGATTCAGATACTTAGGCATGTGCTATCCCTTATGCTGGAGCCTGAGCTCTGAGCCTGCCATAATACTCCTCCTCTCCCGATCCAGGCCAGGCCCTGCCCCCCTATCCTGAGGCAAAGCATTATTACCTCCTCCCCCATCTGAGGTCCTGACTGAACCATCTCATGCTTGGGAAAAATGTTTTTGAATGCTTCTGCACTACTGCAGAGTGGACTTGTTCTGCTCTCTTGGCCCCAATGCTGGGGTTGAGCATTGAAGCCCTAGGCTTTGGCTTAAACATTACCTCCTAGTACCAGGAGGTAAGCACTGCTCCCCTGTACCAGACTGAGTGAAAGAGTTCAGTCAATGGTGGGTCTTGAATGCTACTCCCTATGCCAGGTTCTAGTCATGCCCTTCTTTGCTGAGCTAGCAGTTGCCCATACCAGGGCTGCACTATCTACTGCTAACAACATAAGCTGATAAAGCCTCACTGACTGGCTAATGGTCCAACATATTGCCAAGGTCAGGTATAGCCTTATAGAATGGCTCAGGCAACTTGAAGGTGTTCTGGTTAGCCAGACTAGAGCTTGGGTTACTCTTTCTGTCAGTGGGTCATCCTCTCTAATGAGGAAAATTCCTCCTACTGCTTTTCATGCCCAACTCACTTAAACCCACTTCACTTGCAAGTCATGGCCACACCGTACTGAAGTCATAGTCCTCTTTGAGGATGAAGGACAAACAAGAACAACAAGAACCAGGGAGCTCTGGATGTCCTGAATGTGACCGCTATGAATATTAAGCTCAAGATACATTCCCTCAGCTCAGGGAATTAGACACAAAACAAAGGAGATGCCCAGAGGTACTCACTGACTTTCTAAATCAGTGCCTGTGCCTATCTGCTATAAGCAAGCCCCTTGCTATATAAAACTTGCTATAAGCAAGTATTCTTTTTTAAACAAATGCTTTATTAACTTCTGTTTTACATCATTCATTTCTGCCAGATTTTGAGTTACAATTTTGAGTTACAAATGCTTTATTAACTTCTGTTTTACATCATTCATTTCCACCAGATTTCGAGTTACAATCATTTCCCCCCCTCTGTTTTTCCCCTACCCACCCTCCCAGAACAGCAGTCCCGCAAGACATCACTTCCTCCAATCTGCTCTCTCCCCTATCCTCTCCCACACCCCCTTCTCCATTAGAGGAAGGTGAATCTTTGTGTCCCAATGCCTGCACATCTTATCTCCCAATTACAAGCAAAAGGTTATTAATAATAGTATTTATATAGATTTGAAACATTTAATCTTAAGACCTTGAATTTCAGATCCATTTCCTTCTTCCCTTGTCATCCATTCCCTCTGGGAAGATAAGTGATTCGGTATATGCTGTACAAGTCTAGCTATGCAAAACATTATCATAGTAGATATATTTTACAAGGCTGCTTATAATACCCTCCCCCTCATCCCACCCCCCACCTGGTCCATTCCCCACTTGATCCTGACCCTCTTCCATAGTGGGTAACTCCAACCTCCCCTCCCCCCAAGGATGCCCTCCCATCCATCATCCCTCCTCTCCTCCCCCTTCCCCCCATTCTGCTGTAGGTTGAGATGTCCCACCTAGTATGTATGTTATTCTCTCCCTGAACCAAATTCAATGAGAATGTGGTTTTGCCTTTTTGCCTTCCTACTTTTCCCCTCCCCTGCAACCACTTCCCCCTGCTTCCTCTACAGGAGATAGATTACCCCACCCTGTCTCTCCCCATCTCCTCCTGCCACTTTCCTCTCTCACCTCACAGCTTCACCCCTTGAGTATCCTCCCTTCCCAACACATTCAACTTATGCCCTCTATCCATATATAACTGTAACCATACACACACACACACACACACATTAACATATGTATTCATATGACCACACACCCTTCTTCCATTATTTTCATAGCGAGAGAAAGATTTCCTCAGTCACAGGTATTGTTTTTCCACATAAGAATGTAAATAGTTCAACTTTGATAAGTTCCTTTTGATTTCTTTTCCCTGATTACCTTCTCAGGCATCTCCTGCTTCTTGCATCTGGATGTCAAATATTCTATTCAATTCTGTTTTTTCCTCAAGAGTGCTTGAAAGTCCTCTATTCCACTGAATTACCATATTTTCCCCTGAAATAAAATACTCAGTTTTGCTGGGTAGGTGACCCTTGGGTTCATTCCCAGCTCTTTTGCCCTCTGGAATATTGTATTCCATGCCCTTCGATCCCTCAGTGTAAAAGCTGCCAGGTCCTGTGCTATTCTGATTGTGTTTCCACAATATTGAAATTGTTTCTTCCTGGCTGCTTGTAGTATTTTCTCCTTGATCTGGGGATTCTGGAACCTGGCTATAATATTCCTGGGAGTTTTCTTTTGGGGATCTTTTTCAGGAGGTGATCTGTGGATTCTTTCAACCTCTATTTTGCCCTCTGGATCTAAAACATCAGGGCAGTTTTCCTTGAGAATTTCTTGAAGGGTGATTTCTAGGTTCTTTCTTTGATCATGGCTTTCAGGTAGTCCAATAATTTTTAAATTGTCTCTCCTGGATCTATTTTCCAGGTCAGTGGTTTTTCCCATGAGATATTTCACATTGCCTTCTAATCTTTCATTTGTTTGGATCTGCTTAACAGCATCTTGATTTCTCATAAAGTCATTAGCTTCCATTTGCTCCAGTCTAACTCTGAAGGAATGAATCTCCTCAGTGAGCTTTTGAGATTCTTTTCCCATCTGGCAAATTCGACTTTTTAAGGCATTCTTCTCCTCATTGCCCTTTTGGGCCTCCTTTGCCATTTGAGTTAGTCTATTTTTTAAGGTGTTGTTTTCCTCAGTCAGGCTGTTGACCCTCATTTCATACTTTTCCTGCATCCTTCTCATTTCTCTTTCCAATTTTTCCTCCACTTCTCTTATTTGATTTTTAAAGTCCTTCTTAAGGTCCTCTATGGCCTGCAACCTGCTCATGTTTTCCCCTGGGGCTTTTGGAGCAGGACTTCTGACCTCACAGTCCTCTTCCCGCTCCATGCTTCAACCCTCCTTGCCCCCAAAGTAGGAGTCTAGGATTGCATTTTTCTGTTTAATTTGTTTCCTTTGCCTTGGCATGTTGCCACTTAATTACTTGACTTTTGGGCTTGTTGCCACACTATGTCTTTGGCGCCAGATAGGGGAATTTTCATCCCAAACATGTAGGGGGGCAACTTCCATTTCTGACAAGCTGGAAACCCACAACCTCCACCCCAGATCACAATCCAGATCCAGGGAGGTTAAAGCAAGAGCGACTACCCCCCAAGACTGATCGCTGGATCTCCCTACAGTTCGCAGGCCAGGAGCTGGAGCTGCCTCTGAAAACTACAAAATGAAGTGTCTCCTCAGCGGCTTCTAGCCCCCAGGGGAGGAAGCCAACACGTTCCCCAAATACTGGTCCCAAAGTCCATAGGGCACTAACCTCTCACTTTGTCCTAGGCATGTCTATGTTGATACTTCTGGAATCGCCACAGCTGCTGGTGTTCTGGGGTCCCTCCAGCCGGCTGCTGGCCCTGCAGCCCTGGGGCTAAAACCGTGACTCAGGCAGACTGGACCTGTGCTCGGCTCCCCGTGCTCTATGCTCTGTGTGCTGCATGCTCCTGGCTCCCAGACCTCTGCACTGGTCCTTCCTGCAGGGCTGCTGGGCTGTCCTCAGCGGGAGGTTAGCTTCTCTGTGTTGTTCTGTGGGTGTTGGGGCTCCAGAAGTTGTTCAGAGTCCCCTTTTACCTAGTTTGGAGGAAATCTGGGGGCAGAGTGGCTTGGATGAGCTGTTTCTACTCCACCATCTTGGCTCCACCAGCAAGTATTCTTGATAAAAACCAAAGCTAAACAGAAAATTTGACTTTCAAATACAAGAAGCAAGAGAAGCATGAGAAGGTAAACAGGAAAAAGAAATCATAAGGAACTTATTAAAATTGAACTATATACATCCCCACATGGAAAAATGATAATCGTAATTCATGAGACTTTTCTCACTATGAGGACAGTTTAAGGGAATATATATATATATATATATATATATATTATATATATGTATACATACATATGTATGTATGTATAGGAGGGTGTATGTGTATATAAATACATATGTGAGTGTGTATATGTGTGTGTACATCTATACATAGCAGAGGGCACAGGATCAGTTGAATAGATGATATTTTTAAAAATTAAGAGATAAGAGAGGAATAAATTGGGAGGAGAAATAGAATAGGGTAAATTATCTCATATAAAAGAGGCAAGAGAAAACTGTTACAATGGAAGGGAAGAGCAGAAAGGTGAAAGAGAATGGGTCAACCTTAATCTCATTGAATTTGACTTAAGGAGGGAATAACATACATACACACTCAATTTGGTATCTTACCCTACCGGAAAGTAGGGGGGAATCAGGGAAGGGGGGGATGCTAGAAGGGAGGACAGATTGGGGGACAGGGTAGTTAGAAGCACACACTTTTGAAAAGGGACAAGGTCAAAAGAGAAAATAGAATAAATGGGGGGCAGGATAGGATGGAGGGAAATATAGTTAGTTTTTCCACAATATAACTACTATGGAAATGTTTTACATAACTACACATGTGCAACCTATATTGAACTGCTTGTCTTCCCAGTGGGGGTGGGTGAGGAGGGAGAAGGGAAAGAATCTAGAAATCAAAGTTTTAAAAACAAATGTTAAAAAATAAAATGTTTTTATATGCAAATGGGAAATGAGATACATAGGCACTGGGGTATAGAAATCCATCTTGCCCTACTAGAAAGTTAGAGGGGTTGGGAGAGGATATAAGAGAGAGCAGATTGGGGGAAGGGGTATTCAGTAGGCTTGATATCTTGGGGTGGGGGTAGGAGAAAGAAGGGGAGAAAATGTGTAACTCAAAATCATGTGGAAATGAATGTTGAAAACTAAAAATAAATAAAAGATTAAAAAGAAATAAAACAATTAAAAAAAGAAAGGTACTAAAATGATTTGTTTCAGTTTCTTTACATATAATTCATATTCTGTTTATTTATTTTCTTTGTGGGGATATGTGATGGAAAGAACCGGTGCTGGGAAACTGCTTTATTGTAAGATTCTTGGTTAGTGACCTGTGGGGTAAATAAGCAGGGGAACTGGAGAGTTGGCAGGATACAGGGAAGGTATACTTAGAGGGATGAGCTTGGGAGATCTAAATTAGAGGTGAAGAACAAGGAGAGGGGACAGATCTAAGTCATGGTCCTAGATGTATGGTTTTGAATGAGCTTCAGAAAACAAACAAACAAACAAAATATAATAGCATTTTTGGCTGATGACAATTTTTTATTATCACTAATAGTGAAATTTTTGGCAAGAGACAGGATTCTACAAAGGATTAAAAACATCCATCCTGTGAAACATTATGATTTTATCACATAGTGTTTCATTAATAAATTGAATAACTATCCTATTCTTTTGAATAGGAACTGTCACTGTCTTCAAAACAGATTTATAATCTGGTCAAAGGACAACCACTTAAAGTAATAATATGTGTAAAACATACAATAATAACTACATATTATATTGGAGCTATTTGTTCTGAAATACAATGATCTTGGCATTTTTTATCAAAAATAAAGAACTCAAGTGATAAACTCCAGAAGATGGTGGTCTTCTGGAAAGTGTTCATAAGAGACATAAAGATGTCCCATTCCATTTTTAGCCACTTAAAGCACTATTACTATAATTGGTATGAGAACAGATATTGACCATAAACCTCAGGGGTTTCTAGAATAACCTTCCTCTCATCAGGACATCAAAAGGCAAATATCCTAGAAAATATCCTTGTATTTAGAGGTGCTTTGATAAAAACGATTACATATTCATATACAGTCAAAAAGCATGTTACATTGCTATGTGATCTCTATGATATCATCAAGCACATTAATCAGCATCATTGCTAATCCTATTGAAGAGAGCTCTGGCAATATATATCTCCAAACTTTTGATTATTGAATAGTGGGAATATTCCTGGTTAGATTTCAGACCAAAGATAAAACGAGTCTACCCATGACTGTACTCTTCCTAAGTGTATACCTCCTCTATATCAAGTTCATATATTGGGTAATATAATTTCTAGCTTCAAAATCCATCTTTAGGGATTTTAAGGGTCTCTGCTTACTATATAAATACAAAATAAATGTCATAATGTTTGAAACTGAAGTGTTTTTTAGTCTAATCCCCACTAAACGCATCATTATCCATAAATTGCAGGACAATTGTCTCTTGCTGCTGACCCAGGCACAGCCTCCCTAATTACAGATGATGCTGTCTCTTGGGATACTAAACACTCGTTTGAGGTAAACAAGGCCTTAGTATGGCTCAAACAAATGCCAGGTGCTACATGAAATCTCAAGGAAAGACAGAAGCAAAAATGATACACAGATTTAATTCCTGGGTCAGTTGGGCAGTCATCAGACAGAAGACTCCTTTGATCCTCATTAGTTTGATTTTTATATTCACATTGTTGAGAAACCATTTAAAAAAAAAACATATTGTTACAGAGACAAGATATCAGAGTAGCAAGAAAAAGTATATTGAGGCTTCCCACTAAATTATTCCGAATAGATCTGGAAAAAAAGCTCCAGACTGGCAGAATCAATATGGTGGAATGAGAGGAAGCATTAGAACTTAACTTGCTTTCCCTTCCTCTTCCTCCCTGCTGCCTCCTCAAAAAAAGATCATAAGAATGCACAAGACTAAATTCTAATCAGGAAAGCCAAGAAGTCACAGGGAGTCATTTTTCCAGCCCAGGATGGCTTAGGGACACAGAAAGAGAATTCTTTAGGCACTAGGGAGGGAAGGGATCTGGAGGGAGCTGGCAGCTACAATGTCAGGGAACATTTCAGAGACTGAGAGAGGGCTGAGTTAGAGTTCTTGAAAGAGATCCCAGGAGATCCCGGAGCAGTCAATGGGTGTAGAAATGAGTGCTAACTGGTAGATCTGTTGTCTCTTCCCAGGGGTGGATCACAGATTCTGGGCAGAGAGAAGTGGGTATAAGCATCTGTCATTACTGTGAATCTAGCATCAGTCTACTGGAATTTCAAATGAAGCAAACTTTCCAGTCTGTTACTCAGACCCCAATCCAAGTCAGGAACATGCAGTGCTCAGACCAACAGTGCAGAACTCAGGCTTCAACTTGGATGAGCCCACTATGGGAGCACTGAAAGTATGTAGGTCCCCAATCTGAGCTATCCCTGAACTCCTAGAATAACACAAAAGTTAATACTCCAAGAAAGCAGTAATAGGACCAAACTAAAGCTTCCCTTTAGAAGTGGACAGAACTTGACCCTAACAACAACTCCAAAATCAGGAATTATGTATGGAGAATGAGCAAACAAAAAAAGAATCCTACCATAAAAAGCCATTGTGACAGGGATGCTCAAAAAACAAACCCAAAAGAAGAGAATGATGCCTAAGACACAAACCAGGAGAAGGGAATGATCCCCAAACATTTATCAGAAAAGCCTCAAAGGAAAACACACCTTGGGAACAAATTCAAATATAATTTCTAGCAGAGAAGAAGCAAGAATGAAAATGAGAGTTTTCAAATATTTTTATCAAGTAATTGAGAGCTGGAGGTGGACGTGTGTAGGTGGATGGCAGGAATTGAAAATAAGTAAGAGTTATAGAAGAATGAATTAGCAGCTTGGCACAGGAGATAGAAAATCTTTCCCAAGCAACAAACTCCCTGAAAATGAGAATGAACCCAATATAACTTAATGACTATATGAGACAGCAAGAAATGTCAAAACAAACTCAGAAGACTGAAAAAACAAAAGATTAATGTGAGGTATCTCATATTTTAAAAGAAAGTGACCTAGAAAATAGATCAAGGAGAAAAAAAACTCAAGAACATTATAGGAAAAAAATTTAGGTTTCAAAAAAATGCTGTGAGCAGCCTAAAAGAAAAAAACTCAAAGAGGAACCACAGTCAGATTTAGACAAATCTCACAATCTAAACAGGAGTAGAGACCTTAGTTTATTCTAAAAGACAAAGGTTATAATCTTAAAATCAAGAATAACTTACTCAGAAAAACTGGGTATAATTGTCTACAAGAGAAAAGATGGGGGAAATTATCTCACATTATCAGAATGTGCAAATGGGAAAATAGGGTAGGGGGAAGAGCCAACACTTGAATCTCACTTTCCTCTCAACTGATTAAAGGAAGGAACATACATGTACAAACATAGAATTGGGCACAGAAAAATATTTCATTCAATAGGAAAATGAGTGGGAAAGAGAAGATAGAAGAAGGAATAAGAAAGTAGATGAAAGGAGAGATTAGTCCTAAATGATGGTTCTTTTCTTCTCCCTTTAAAGGGGCTAAGATGGCCCTGAACTAATTTTCATAGACTTTTCTGATTCAAGGGATGCTTTATCTCATCCATATTTTGTCTGGAAAAGCAAAGATGTGGATAGAGAAGTGCATGAAAGCTGTCCTTAAGTATCTGAACAGCTGTCACATAGAAGAGGGATTATACTTTTCTGTTTAGACCAAAATGACAGAACTAGGAGAAACGAGTGGAAGCTTCAGAGGGAAGGTTAAGGGCTTGGTGTAAAGGAAACTGCTAACAATTAGGCCTTTCTAAAACTTAAATAGGCTACCTGAAGACATGGTGAGTTTTTCTTCACTAAAGATCTTCCAACAAAGGCTAGATGACCATTTTTCAGGTATTTTGTAGAGGGAATTCTGGGTCAACAGACTGGTCTAGAGGGTAGTTCCCTTCCAACTCCAGGATTCAGTGGTTCTAGGAAGAACTAAAAAAAAAAAAATCCAAAACAACCCATCCAGTGAACAATTGTACAATCACACTGAAAAAAATACTCATTTCCAGGTTATAATACTAATATAATACCAGCTCAATTAATAATTACTAATGCTATTACTAATAAAGTACTAATTCCTCTGAGACTATTATAGTCACCCTTAAATAAAATTAAGACAAAGAGAGGAAAAAGCTATTCCCTCAATTATTGAGAATATCATCTGGCATTAAGAAGTAGATGGAAGGGGAGAGCTAAAGGGGGCAGAAAACTAGAGAGCTTTAGAGGTAGTAACCCTATCATAAAATATATGCTGGATGCAAAGGAAAAGGAAATGACACATTGTTACTCACTTTTCCATTCCCTGCTATTTCTATTCAAATGCAAATTTCCCCACTAGATCAGACACATGTGCTCCAATACATGGAAAAGAAGTGATTTCACATACCACTGGGGAATAGACTATCTAGTAATCCCAGCACCTTGGAAGCATATGATGTCTCTGAAAACCTACCATTGACTAGGGTAGGGCAGGAGGGCCCCTGGTAATGGAAAGTAGGGAAAAAAAGACAATTCACCATAGGAGAAAGGCAGAAAACATTACACAGTGGTTGTCATTTGTTAATTATAGCATTAAACAAATCAGTCAAGTTGGAAAATATGTTTGTTCATTAAAATGACTCATAAAAAGTAGCCCCTTCAGGGACATAGAAAGATAAGCATTTATAAAAACAAGTTGTTCCATCAACATTATTTAGTTCTGAGAAATCTTCCTAATCACAAAGTGAATAGCAGAGCTCAACTTTTGCGTAATGGAAGGAATGCTTGTTAGCTTTGTTCACATCGCTTTCACAACTGTGAAATTTTTAGATTTTGAATTCAATTTTAATATTAGTGTATCACCCTTTCAGGTGCCAAGGGTACATACACACTGGAGATGCACACTTAGGATGCAAGATCCCACAGCAGTTCTCTCTTTGACCCTACAAGGGTTACATGAACTGACTTAAACAACTAATAAACTTTGTAGAAAATGTCTGACGTTTCAATTAAAGCACTTTATTAGTAGAGAGTCTTTGGTCTGTAAAGCCTCAGATAGTGAGTGGTGCCATGAACACACCCATTAACACACAGTGAGGAATGGTAGCCAACAAGAACAGCATAGCCACAGCTGGAGCTCCAGCAGATGCATCAACAGTACAGCAATTTATTTTCAACTCTAATAATATATTTCCAGAGCTCCACTCTCTCATTGTACATTTCCACTTGGATGTTCCACTATTACCTCAAATTCAACTTATCTGTAACTGAACTCATCATCTTCCCTTCCTAACTGACTTTCTCTTATTTTTATTTTGGGGTGACTAGATTAGTCTCAAAGGATTAGTGGGGGAGGGGGTTTCTGTTAACATTAATTATTCCTATTGCCTCAGAGAATCTTTGTTTCTTCCACCTTCCTCTCCTCAAATAAGAAAATGAGCCTGCCCTCTCCTAATTTTCCTATTTCTTTGAGCACTCCTTCTTACTCTCCTTTGCTGGATCTTCATTCAGCGACTGAGGGTGCCCTCCAAAGCTCTGCCCTGGACCTCTTCTTTTCACTCAATACTATCTCGCTTGTGATCTCATCAGACTCTTGGTTTCTATTATCATATCTATGGAGATGATTGTAATGGGAATGGGAGTTTGAAGATCTTCCTTGCCCCTTAATAGACCTAGGGGGTAGTTTGAAGACTTCCCTGCTGTGAAGATCAACTCTGCCCCCTAATAGTCTGAATGTGGTCACATGGAGCCTGTGGTGGGAGAAGTTTGCTGAGGAGAAGCAGAGCCCACAGAAAAGCTGGTAGAGACCAAGTCTGACAGTTGGAGATAGTTGAAGACAGTTGGGGAGAGAAGAGCTCAGGCAAAGAAATAGAAAGTTTTGTGAGTAAATATTGATCACGTATTGGTTTGTGGGAAGGCTAAAGGATGCTGTGGCTCTCAGCATTATTATGTCCCCTGAATATCTTTGGTACTTCAGCTTACTTGTTTTGGGATTCGGTTTTCTGGTGTCTAAATAAATCCTTCAACTTTATGCTTTATCTGGAGAGTCTGGCATATTTTGTGATTGAATGTCATGCGATAGTTATAGTCATGGTCTCTATTGTAATCTTGGGTGCTGAAAATATTGCATTGGTGCTACAGTGATGGATGCCCAGGTCTTTATATCCAGCCCTGGCCTCTCATTGCAGATAGGCATCTCTGACTGTCCTTGGACATTTCAAACTGGATGTCTTGGGGGAATCTCAATCCAACATGTCCAAAATAGAATTCATTATCCTTCATCTTAAACCTTCCCCACATAAACTTCTATATTACTTTAGAGTATATGGAGTACCTTCCTCCAAGTTACCCAGCATCATCTTTTATTCCTCTGTCATTCACTCCACATATCCTACCTATTGTCAAATTTCATTTCTACCTTTGTACCACCTCTCACATAGCCTTGTCTCTCTACTTAGACAGCCAAAACCCCAGTTCATGTACTCAATAATTTCTTGCCTAAACTATTATAATAATCTTAATTTTGCATTAAATTTTTTTGTTACAAGTTAAAAATTTTTTTTATTAATCTGTCTCTCCCATTCCTCACTACCCCCCACCTCTATGAACTAAATAATTTTTAAAAATCCCTCACACAATAACCTTCTAACTGGTCTCCCTGCCTCAAATCTCTCCCCACTCCAAATTATCCTCCATTCAGCTGCAAATATGATTTTTCTAAATTATAGGTCTGACCTCTTCTCCCTTTCCCCCCCACAAACTAGTGGCTCCCTGTTATCTCTAAAAGCAAATGGATCAAAGAACAAAGTGCCTCTGTTTGCCATTTAAAACCCTTCTCAAGCTGGCCCCTTCCTCCCTTGTCAGTCTTCTTACACTTTATTCTCCTCCATGCATTCTCCAATATGGCCACATAGATCCACCTGCAGTTCCTCAAATGACCTTTCATCTTCCATCTCTGTCCCTTCCCATTGCTCTCTTCTGTGCCTGGAGTTCTCTGCCCTCTCATCCCCACCTCTTAATTTCCCTGGCTTCCTTCAAGACTAAGCTCAACTATTACCTTCCCCCTTCCCCACTTCCATCTGCTAATACTTTTCCCTTACAGATTATTTTAAACAACTCTGTATATATCTCATATATACCCACTTATTTGCATTTTGTGGTTCCTTGAGAAGATGATTCATTTTGCCTTTCTTTCTATACCTAGCACAGTATCTGGAAAGCATTAAATAAATGAATAAGTAGCATAATAAATTCATTTCAACCGAATGACTATTAAGTTCTCTATAAATGTTTATTATGATGATGATAGCAGCAACAGCATCACTAGTATGTGTGACTTTGGGCAAAGAACTAAATTCTGCGGAGCACTTGACTTTTAATCAAGAAACCCCAGCTTCAAATTTTGCCTCTGAATCTTCCAAGCTCTGGGAACTCTGATCACATTACAGCCTCTGTTGTAATTACAGCCTTGGTTTTATCGTTGGAAAAATGGGGGGAAATAGCACCCATGTCATAGGGTTGTTGTAAGGATAAAACAAAATAATACACTTTGAATGCTATAGAGATGTGAGCTATTCTGCATTTAATAGAAGCTAATAATAACTACTTTACCTGGCATTTATGAAGATCCTAAAAGATATTATGTATAGAAAGCAGGCATCCCTAACTCTAGTCTCTCTCTTCTAATTCAACCCAGACCCTGCTTCCAAATTTTCTTTCCAGGCCACAAGGTATAGTAGAAAGCCCTGGACTTGGAGTTAGAAGAAACCTGGATGTGAATCCTTTCTCTAACAAGCTTTGTGACCCTAAATAAGTCACTTAAAATCACTGAATCCCAACTTCCTCATCAGTAGGTAATAGGAATAATCAGGGGAGCTCCTACCACACATCTGCTAGATTGAAGCACCCATCGTAGACCTTCCTGGTGGGTGGGCCATTTGCCTACTTGGAATTGAATAGCCGGGGTGGGGAAGGAGGGGGAGGCTTCTGTTGTACCCTCACTGCCCCCATAACTAGATGTTGTAGGGAGAATGGACTTTCTATTTCTCTCTTCCCTCCCCATCCCTTTCTGTCTTTGTCTCCAACTCTGTCTTTCTCTTTTTCTGTTTCCTACCACACGCAGACCCATTAAGTGTGTTGGAACTCTTCCGTCTCTCCTTGAGAACTCCAATGAGGTAGGGAGAAAGCATAACTCTCCCTTCTCTCCAAACACTATGGCAGCAAGAGCATGTGACTGCCTAGGTGAGTTAGAAACCAGAATGTAAGAAGGTTTAGTTCTTTCCCTTGTCAGTGATATCCATAGCAATTCCCTCTCCTGTCAACTGTAACCAAAGAACACAGAATCTCCAACTGCTCCAACTCACAAAGTCATAGCTAAGTTTCAACATATCTGTCTCAGCAGCAGTTTGATCACCTCGGTTCAGGAAAAAAAAAAAAACAACCACAGGAGAGACAGCCCAAAATCCAAGTTCAGACTTACCTAAGCAAGATATATTCATTAGCTTTCATGTGCTTAAAACTCACTATTTCTGCTGGAGTCTAGAGAAGGGTAATGTAGTCTTTCCACCTCTCATGGGAATATTGTTTGCCATGCTAAGAAGTGAAGAAGGAAGAGAGAAAAGGAGGAATTACTTCCATTTGAAAGAGGTACAGTCATCACCCCCAAAACACCTGAGTGTACATACATATATATACACACACACACACACACACACACACACACATACACACACACACACGTATATATAGCCTTCTCTAGGGTCAGAGGACTTTACAACCTTCCTGACCCACTGCCTAATTACAAAGTAATGACAGGTGTGGGCCTTCCTGAAAAACAAGCCTCCCCTAAACAAGCTTCTTTTGTTGGGCTCCAAGTAAGGCCCATTAAGGGGCAGGGAAGATCTTCAAATTCCTTTACTATTATACTAATAAAGGGAACATGCTCAGAAATTTATTGCCTCAGTTAACCTTAATTTCTATTGTGACACACAGAGATGACAACTGTTCTATTCTTTAGCAGATAACCCAACCAACCAGATATCTTGCACATAGTCCCTCGGTACTTAGCAAGGTTATTTGCTGATAATGATATATACATCATCATTAAACCTATATTCAAAGCCCTTTCTATTTGGTAGGGCCTGCAAAAAGACCTGCCATAACAGACTTAAAATGCAAGGATACCTCCATGCTCCAAAAAGTATGATTCTATTGGGCGAGACATTTTTCATTAAAATTTTTTTTTTCATTTTTAAACTTAAAGAATACTAAAATTGTTGTAATGGGTTCAGAGAGAAGAGGGTTATTGGTTGGGAAATAACAGGTGTAGAAAGAAACAAAATTGCATCAGCAAAAACTTTTTAAAAATAAATGTTTTAACATTTTTTTAGTTCCAAATCCTCTCCCTTCCTCCTGCCCCACCCTCACCCATTCATTGAGAGGGCAAGCAATATGATACCCATTGTACATGTGAAGTCATGCAAAACATATTTCCATACTGGCCATGACAAAAAAATAATAAAGCAAGGAAGATAAAGAGAACAAAAGAAAATATTCTTCAAAAAATAGATTGACATATCAGCACTTGGTACACTTTCCGATCTTTGTCTTAATTCATGCTATCCATTCTTAAATGTTAAATGTTAAATCCCTCCCTTCCTTTAAGACCAACTTAGGTACTAACTCCTCCACAAAGTCTTTTCCTGACTCCATGCCAGGTGAAAGTAATCTCTCCTTTCTCAAATTTGCCACAGTGCTTTTTTTTTAAGCTACAAGTTTTATTTATTATAGTTTTTTTAATGCCTGGCAAAGTAGTACATGTTTTTAATCTCTGCTACCCGGGAAGTTTATGACTATGGCTCACTTGAACTTGGAAGTTCTGAGTTGCTATGGACTAAGATGATTGGGTATCTGTACTAAGTCTGGCACCAATATGGTATGCTCCCAGTAAGGTGGGGAGTGGGGTCAGCAGACTGACTAAGGAGGGGCAGATTGACCGAGGTCAGAAATGAAACAGATTAAAACTCTAATGCCAACCATTAATGGGAATGAGCTCTCAAGAAGCAGCTTCACTTAACTTAATCTCAAAAAAGGGGGGGAGGGGAGAAAAGCAAGTTGTCAGTAATAGAGACCTTAAGTTTTATGTATTTTTATACTTATCTCATTCTCCCTTGTACTATAGGTATTTCTGTACATCTTTCCCCCATTCACCTCTAAGCTTCTTAAGAGCAAGATGCCTGTTATATTTCTGTATCATCAATGCAAAGCAAAAATCTTTGAACATAATATTTAATATTTTAATGAATAATTTGGTTTTGCTAAATTTGATTATGCATGCCAGCCTAAACACACACAGTATATTTCTCCCAAATAGTTAAGCAAAACAGGATAAAAGACTGATCATAACTGTTAGTGGATCTGACCTCACATTCTTGTAATTTACTATTTTTTCTAAAAGGAAGGGTGTGATCAGTATGCTTGCCATCTTGGGATGGGGGTAGGGGAGAGATGGGGAGAAAATTTGGAACTCAAAGTCTTGTGGAAATGAATGTTGAAAACTACAAATAAATAAATAAATTCTTGGGGGAAGAAAAGGAAGGGTGTGTTTTAGCATTAGCAAGTATCAATGTTTTCCATTGTATTTGCCTAGAATTTTATCGTAATTTAATGCTGCCTTCATTTTAAATAATCAGTGGAGATACTGTTTTTGGTTTTGCTTTCTTTACTCTGCAAAATTTTATAAAAATTTTTCTCTATTTCTTTGAGTTCTTTGCACTTACCTTACAGTAACATTCCATAACATTACTAAGGTTCAATTTATTTAGCCATTCCCTACGTGTTGGAAACACATAAATAGTGCTGCTATAAATATTTTTGAACATATAGGACTTTCCTTACTGCCAAAAATTTTTTTAATCCTGTAGTGGAATATCTAGGTCAAAGTATATGAATAAGCAATTTTCAAAAGAACAAACACAAACTGACAAATATAATAAAAGACCTAAATATTCAGTGGTGAGTAAGCTGTGGGTACACAGGCATGCTAAAACACACTAGTAGGGCTATGAATTGCCCAAATCATTTTGGAAAGCAATTTGGTATTATACAAACAAGTTACTGACTTGTTCATAATCTTTGACCCAGCATCTGAGCTGAATTAAATACATGATCTTTTGCAACCAAGTGATGTAATTAGCATATAGTAATTCTTTAATTAACAAAAGGGATACATTCCAACATACTGAGAAGTTCCCATAGACTACACATTATGATACATAAATATTCATATTTATTTATCTCATATATTTATGATGAGTCCAGAAAGTTTGTCTGAGATCCTCATGGACTTCAGTCTATAGCATAAGGTTAGCTTGCTGAATTTGAAACCCTGAGTAACCAGCACCAGATGTATAATCTTTTTTTGTGTGTGAGCCCTTCACCTTCTTGAGATTTCTGTGTATATTTTATGTAAGCTGCCCTACTTATCCTAGTGAGGGGTAAGAAATTCCGTCTGAATTGCCCTTGTATTGTAATGACAGCTATCTTTTGGGGTATATTTCAGATACCCTTTGGCATGAGGACCAGGAGGAAATTGAACTGGATTTCTAAGGGGATTGCCTACAGGGTTCCTGGATAAATTTTGACTCCTCTTGTAAGGATCTGCCTTCTTCAATTCAGAAACTTCCCTTGCTCCCAGTCTCTGACCAATGGATCTATCATCTCCAATGTTTTGAACTCAAGGTTGCCTCCAAGACTAAGCCTAACAACTTTGAGATTGCTATTTACTCACTATGATCAAACCAAGAAATGAAAAGCGAAAGAGTAAGCCAGGGGCCCAGGATCAAGCTTGCCTAGTTGAATCACCCTAAACCCTAGCTGCCTTGGACAAGCAGTTATCATATGACCAGACCTTTCCCCTACCCCTTCATCAAGAAGCTGAAGAGTGTTACAATACTCTGCAAGTCAAGAGAAAAACAATTGCAGTTGGATTCCTCTCTTTTATAGGTTCATTGAGTTATCAGCTCTTCCTATGAAGTGGCCAATAAAAAGACGGTTCTTTTCATCTCCAAAGCACCTTGCATTGCTAAGGTCATCTGGAATCTGGCAACAAATGTTCCATGTAACCCCTGGTATAATAGGAATGGGAATTTGAAGATCTTCCTTGGCCCCTGATAGGCTTAAGTGTATTTGAGGACCTTCCCTGATTTGAAAGTAAACTCTGCCCCCTAATAGGCTGCCTGTAGTGGGAGGCTTATTTTTCAGGAAGGCACAACTATATAGTTTTGCTTTGGGGCTCACTCATGGTAAGAGTTGTGTGATTTGGCCAGATGAGACTCTAGGCAGCCATTGAGCTCCCTGGGCTTTGAAAACCCAGATGTTGATGCTTCTCTCTCTGGTGACTAATACTGTATGTGTAATAGTTAGACAGTTAGAAGCCCTGTCTATTGAATTGTGTTATTTTCTCAGTCTGTATTTTTTGTCTGCTTATAAGTTCTGTTTGTATTCTCTGCAGTTCAGGGTGCTGACTTTTTCCCTTGACATAGGTAAATGATATATATTTGATTAAAGTAAGATGGTTAGCCCCTTTTTGAGTTGCTTTTGTTTAGAAAAGCAGATCTAAGAACCTGTGCTAGCAGCCATCCTGGGTATGCTAGGGTGCTTGCTGCTATACCTGGTCACACTCTATTTTGTGTAAAAGGTAAACTCAGGTACACAGTTTTAAGTTATTCAGACTCAAACAGCATTGGATGACAACACTAAAGAATAGATCTCAGGTCTTCTGATTCACAGTTTTGTGGCTTATTTTTAGGATTCAAGAGTTCTTTCATCAGAACATGTCAAGACAGCAAGCTTTTATTAAGCACCTACTATGGGCTAGGCATTGTACTAAGAGCTAAGGATAGAAAATGAGCAAAAAAATGTCTCTGCCATCAGAGAACTCACAATCTAATGAGCAAAACATATAAACAAACATAAATTTATAACATATAAACAACTATGTATAAATAAGATAGATATATATATATATATATATATATATACATACACACACACATATATGAGATAAATTGGAGATGATGTCACAGTGAAGGTACTTAAACTATGTAGGATGAGGGAAGGCTTATTGCAGAATGTGGGATTTTAGCTGAGTCATGAAGGAAGCCAGAGAAGTTAAAAGCCACAAAGTAGGGAGATGGAGTGTCTTTTTTGAGGAACAGAAAGGCCAGTGTCACTGGATTGTAATGTGGAAGGGAATAAAGTATAAGAATACTGGAGATGCGACAGGAAGGACTTTAAAAGCAAAACAGAGGATTTTATATTTGATCCTGAAGATAATAGGGAGCCAACAGGGAGAAAGATGATCAGATATGCACTTTAGTAAAATAATTTTGGTAGCTGAGTAGTGGATAGTGGGAAATGGGGAGAAATTTGAGACAGAAAGACCAACCAGTAGGTTACTGCAAATAGTCCAGCCATGTGGTGATGTCAGCCTGCATCTGAGTAGAGGCTGAATGACTGAAGACAAAGGGAGATATACAAGTGATGTAAAGATAGAAATTACAGGACTTGGCAACAGACTGGATGTGGTATAAGAGAAAGTAATGAGTCAAGGATGATGCTTAGATTGCAGTACTAAGTGGAACAACAGCAGGACTCTTGAGAGTAATAGAAAAGTTGGGAAAAAGAAAGGATTTGGGAGGATAATCATGAGTTCAGTTTTGGAAATGTTGAGTTTAGAATGTCTATGGGACATCCAGTTCAAGATGTCAAATAGGAAATTGGAGATGTGAGACTGTAGATAAGGAGAGGTTAGGGCTGGATAAATTGATCTGAGATTCATCTACAAAGAGATGATCATTGAATTCATGAGAGCCACTTAGATTATGAAATACAACAATATAGAGGGAGATGAGGAAAGGGTTGAGGACAGAAAATTAGAGAATACCCAAAGTGAAGTAATCATGAACTAGATGACAATCTAACAAAGGAGGGTAAGAAATAGTTAGACAGGTAGAAGGAGAACCAGGAGAGAAAAGTGATGAAAGCCTAGAGAGAAGAGCGTATCCATAAGACAATGTCAAAGGCTATAGAGAGGTCAAGAAGATGAGGGTGAAAAGAAAACCAAACAAAACATTAGAAACTGGCAGTTAAGAGATCATTGGTCACTTTTGGAGAGAGAAGTTTCGGTTGAGTGACAAGGTTGGAAACCAGACAGTAAGATGTTTAGAAGAGGATGAAAGTGGGGCAGCTAGGTGGCGCAGTGAGTAGAGCGCCAGCCCTGGAGTCAGAAGGACCTGAGTTTGGATCTGAATTCAGACACTTAACACAAACAAAAACCTAGCCATGTGACCTTGGGCAAATTACTTAGCCCCAATTGCCCTCCAAAAAGCAAAAAAAGAAGAGGATGGAAGGAAAGAAGGCAGAGGTATATGACTTTCTTGAGATTTTTCAATGACTAAAAAAAATATATTTGATGAAACAAAATAACCCCTTATAGGTCCTTTATGCAAGGTATTTTCCCTTCCATACATCAAAATGGTTCAAAATTCCTTGGAATTTGTAACAACAGAAATAACCCTATTCAATGATCCTCTAGTAATAAGCATCAGATGAAGCATAAAACAAAATCTTGCCAAAAATATTTGCCAGGATAATGGAGAAGATATCATACAGAGTTCAGTCTCAGGGGGGTTCTTTGTGGATGGTGAGCTCCTCCAGGAACTACTGTGTGCTGAAGCCATTTGGCTGTTTGAACAAGCCCCATAACATTGCAGAGACATTACATTGAAAGGAGTATCTGAAAGGTCATTATTATTGGGACTATTTTCTGCCTTTTCCAGTCCCATACTTCTGGTTTCATCCTCCTCCCTATGTGGACTTCAGGGGGCTAGTTGAGAAGTGCTTAGGAAACTACTGAGCTCAGGAACTTCAAGAAGTCTCTGCAGTTGGGAATTTCTTCCACTTTTCTCTCACTCCTGTTGACTACTTTTTCCTCCTATGTGATACCAAAGAGCTGTAACTAGCATTGCTTTCCTGAGCCTAGCTTTCCTCCACAATTTTTTCTCTTGGGGCTCTCCACATTTCTCCATAGCCATCAATTTTCTTTTCACTAAAGTCTCAAGGCTTGTCTAATTCATAGGCCTCAAAGTGCCCCAGCAATGGCTGACCCTAGAGACACCAGCAAAGAATAAACTCCAAAAGTCAATGCCTTAGACATCAGCAGCCATAAAGATTACAAAAATGTGACAAAGAGTCTAAATTGGGGAAAAGGGGAAGCAATAGTAGACACACAAGTAAAGAAAAATATAAGGCTAACCTTTATAACTATAAGTGTAAATTGATTAAACAATCCAATAAAATTAAGTAACAGTAGATTGGGGGAAAATTACTGTTACTTATAAGAACATAGCTATAAAGCATAGAAATACTTTCTCTGAGTCTCTCTCCTCTCTCTCTCTTGCTCTCTCTCTGTTTCTCCTCTCTCACTCTCTGTCTCTGTCTCTCCTCTCTCACTCTCTCTGTCTCTGTCTCTTTCACACACACTCACACAAACATAATGAGAGGCTGGAACAAAGTTTACTATGTACCAGGTGAGTCTAAAAAAATCAGGAGTTGCAATCATGCTATAAGACAAAGAAAAAACAAAAATATACAATATAAATAGAGATAAACAAGGCATTATGTTATGCTGAAAGGAACCATAGGCAACAAAACAATATCAGTATTACATTTATATGTTCCAATTACCTTAACATCTAAATTAAAAAAGGAAAAATTAACTAAAGTACAAAAGACTTAGTAACCCAACATCAGTGTGACCCAACAACAGTAGTACACTTTAATGTCTATCTCTCAGATTTGGAGAAATCTAACAGAAAGATCAAAAGGGAAATATGCCAAACTGAGCAAACCACTGGAGAAGCTAGCTGAAATACTTATGATGTCCTAAGTGGGACTACTAAAGAACATACATATTTCTCAGCACCACATGGAACTTTTGCCAAAATTTGGCCATATATTAGGGCAAAGGGATGTTGCAAATAGATTTTAAAAGACAGAAATAGTAAAAAACATTTGTTATAAACCATAACACAATTAAAAATTGCTATCAGGTCAAAGAACACAAATCAAAGACAAAGAAGTCCTTAAAAAGAGTGGGTTAAAGAACAAATTATAGAAACAATAATTATAAGAAAGACAATGATGCCAAAATTTCTGGTATATATCTATAGCAGTGTTGTGGGTAGACAAGGAGATAAAGTAATTGTATCACTAAAAACATAAATTAACAAAATAGAAAAGGAAAGGATTATTGAACTGAATATTCATTTTTAAAACTTGGAAAACCCAACAAATAAATAAACCCAAAATAAGTACAAAGGAGGAGAAATTAAAAATTTTAGAAGTAGGTAAATTAGAAACCAAAAAGAGAACAGAAATTATACACCAAAACTAAAAGTTGGTTCTTTGAAAAGACTAACAAAATTTATTAAAAAAAAAAAACTTTAGCCAAGATAATTAAAAATAAGGAAGAAAATAAATTTAACAAAACAGTAAATGAACAAGATGGAATCACAACAAAACCAGAAGAAATTAAAAAGAATTACCACAACTTTCTATACACAGTTATATGCTAACTGAGAATTTGAAAGGAATAGAAAAATATCTTTAAAAACATGAAATATTCAAACTAACAGGACTACAACTAGAAATTTTAAATTATTCAAATGGATAGAGAGATTTTTTGATATAATAAAAAGTATACCAAAAGTATTATATGCAATGAGCATATATTAGAAGCTTTCCCAATAAGTACACGGGTAAAGAAAGAATGTATACTCTCTCCATTACTGTTTGATATAATTCTAGAAATGCAAGTTTACCAAAAAAGACAAAAGAATGAAACTAAAGATTGCTTACTTGGAAAATTCTAGGAAATCAGCAAAGATGTTAATTGAGACAATGAATAACTTTAGTAAAGTTGCAAACTATAAAATAAATTCACATAAATCAAAAACATTTCTACATAATAATTTAACCAAGAGGCAATAATAGAAAAGAAAATATTATTCAAAATAACTACAAAATGCATAAAATTTCTGGGTATAAATCTACCAAAGCACACTTTTATAGATTCAATTAGAAAGTGCCAGTTATAGAAATGAAGAACACCTTAAGAAGCTTATTCAATGCTAATGGCTAAGCCAATTCAATATAGTAAAATTATACAGTCTTAGTGTTATAACAATCAAGCTTATAAAGAGATACTTTGGGGAATACAATAAAATAATAACATTTATTTGCTTAAATAAAAATTTTCAATTATCAAAGGAAATATTTATAGATAAAGGGGGAATAGCATTTCCAAAACTCAAATAAAAGTATAAAACAGTAGTCATGAAAAAAATTTGACATTGTTTTAAAAATAAAGAAGTAGGTCAATGAAAGAAACTAGACAAGGGAGAACCAAAAATACTGAAATTAAATGATTTCCATTTTCAACAAATCCCAAAACATAAATTACTTAGGAAATAACCCCCCATCTAAAAAGAATTGTTGGAAAACCTGGAAAGCACTCTGGCATATATGAGGCCTAGGCCAGCACCCTACATGACCGCCACAAAATATTCACAATAGATATAAAGCTTCAATATAAAAGATCATACTATTATATATTAGAAGATAAGCTGATCATATAACTTTCACAACTATGGACAAGACATATATTCTTAATGAAACAAAAGATAGAAGCAATTACAAAAGATAAAATAGATAATTTTGTATGAAGCTAAGGAAGCAAAATGAATACTTCCAAGATAAAAAAGAAAATGACCAAATAGGAAAAATTTCTTGTATCAGATTTCTCTGATAAGGGATTGCTATTCAAGATATGTAGATAACTAATAGATATATAAGACTTATTAAGGCCACTTCCCAGGAGATAAATGGTCAAAAGATATAAACAGTTATTTTAAAAGAATTGTAAAATATTAACAAACTACATGAAGGAAGGCTCCTAATCACTAATTTGAAGAAAATGCAAATCAAAACAATTTAAAATTCTTTTTTTATTTATTTACTCTTAGTTTACAACATTCAGTTCCAGAATCCCTTGAGTTTCAAATTTTCTCCCTCTCCCTTCCCCCCCACACCATGGCGGCATGCAATTAAATATAGGTTCTATAAATACCTTCACATTAAACATTTGTCAAGTTGTAAAGAAGGATTATAACCAATGGAGTGAATGATGAGAAAGAAGGGACAAAACAAAACACAAAGGAGAGAGAGCAAGTAATTTGCTTCAATCTGCATTCAGACGCTGTAGTTCTTTCTCTGGATGTGGAAATTCCTTTCTATCAGGAGTCTTTTGTAGTTGTCTTCTAACCTTGTATTGCTGAAAAGAGTCCCATCTATCAAAGTTAGTCGTCACACATATGATGTGTCTATAATTGTGTACAAAGTTCTCCTGGTTCTGCTCTCCTCACTCAGCATCAGTTCATATGAGTCTTTCCAGGTTATTATGAAGTCCATCTGTTCCTCATTTCTTATAGCACAATAGTACTCCATTACATTCATATACCACAACTTGTTTAGCCATGCCCCAATTGATGGGGGGCATGGCTTTGATGTCCAATTCTTTGCCACCACAAAAAGAGCTGCTGTAAGTATTTTTGTACATACAGAAACTTTTCCCACTTCTATAATCTCTTTAGGATATGGTCCTAGAAGTGGTATTGTTGGGTCAAAGGCTATGCACAAATCAAAACAATTTTGAAGTTTGATTTTACAGCCAGAAAACTGGCAAGGATTATAAAAATGGGAATAGTCAATGATTAAGGAGTTGTGGGAAAATAGGCATTTTAGTGCATTATTGGTGGAATTTGTGAATTAGTACAATTATTTTGGAAAACAATTTGGAAAAGTAAAATTCAAACAAAGTTACTAAAATATCCATACCCTTTGACCCAGAGATTTCACTATGAGGTATCTGTCTCAAGGAGGTTATTGATAAGAAGAAAGTCCCTACACAAACCAAAATATTTTTTTTGCAGCTCTTTTGGCTTTGATTGCATGTAGACAGCTGATTTGGAAATGACTATCACATTGCTAATCAGTCATCTCTTATTAAACTATAATAGGTTACATTATTTGTGACATTATTTCATATTTTGCATGTCCAGGACCTCTCAATTAACTGATAAGATAGAATATTCATGATAAAGAAGTATAGATTTGAATAGTCTATAAGCCCTGGAGTCAAGGGTAGGAAGTAGAGGAGTTAGTTAAGGAGGGAGTTAATGGACTGAGTGAAGTGGGAAAAGTTAAATGAATGATGATTCTAAAGAAGGTAAGGAGCTGTTCTGGTCTGTATGAAAGAAAGAGAAACACTAGGGAAGGCCCCTGGATAAAGGACACTTCTCAGGAGTCTCAAACCTCATAATTTAGGATGATAAGCTCCAGATTGTAAGTATGCTGAAATGTGAAGCTGATATGAGAATGGCTGTGAAGGTTTGAAGGATCATGAATGGTATAGTGGAAAGACCATGTACCAGAGGGCACATATTGTTGGAATCCTGGATCCATTTGGCACAGTGGATGGTCAATGGACTTGGAGTCAGGGCAGACCTGGGTATGGATCCCTCCTCAGATATCTTCTAGCTATGTGATCCTGAACAAATTACTTATTTTTCCTTGGATCTAGTTTTCTCTTCTGTTAAATGGGGATAATAATAGCCCCTACTTCACAGGATCACAGTGAGAATCAAGTGTAAAATACTTTACAAATCTTAAAGCACTCTATAAATGTTAGCTATCCTTATTCCTATTATTATCACCTGTATGACCTTGAACAATTTACCCTACCCCTCTACTAGTCCTTTAAAGAGAGGAGAAGCCTACAAGGAATTGGTATCTGGATAAATCTGTCCAACAAGACTGTAAATTCTAAGAACAGAGATTATATCATTTCTTCTTTGGTACACCCCATTCAGCCTATTATGGGGTTAGGCATTACTTTGATGATACTCTAGAATTCTCCAGGGGAACTGAAATTAGGTCCATAGGTCCATGGATGGAAAAATCTACCTTTTCAAAGCTGGAATATTTCCATTTCTCAACCCTGAAACACATCCCCAATTTTCCATGATTTTTCAAAAATCCATTGTAGTGACCCAGCAATCCTATCCACAAATTCTTTCAATACTCTGGAATGCTGTTTATATGACCTGTTAACTTGAACTAGTTGAGAGCACTTAGGTATTTTCTTTTCAATTATCTTGAATTTTAATTCCTTGCTAACCCTTTTTTGTTTGTTTCCTTTTTTACTTCCCATCCTGAAAATATCTTTTTTTTCTTGGTAGGGAAAAAAGAAAGAAAACAGGAGTCAGACAGTTCTATCTTCTCTTCACTATCAATTCTTTGTTTTATCTGAAGCAGTGGTATGTTGGGTTACTCTAACCCCCAATCCCATTCGCTGCCAGTCTTAGCTGATCTGGAGCTTTACTATTCCTAATATTCTTATAGGTCTGTGTTACTTTTTTAAAATCTATCCTCACTTACCTGCCTTTGCTTCCTTCCTCTGTATGCCTTTTTAAAAAATACTAGTACTTTGTTCTTATTTTGCTACGGTCTCCTTGTGTTTTACCTCCCACCGACCTTTTGTAACTGGATGCCTACCAACTAACCATAGCAGCTCAAGGTCGCCCAGAGATCTGGTGGAAGTAGGCCTGAGATACCAGGCTCATTTTGCTACCAGCCTGTACCCTCCTCCAGAAACAGCTAAGAAACTGTAGAATGGCTATTTTTAGCCTCAAAGCATTCATTCCCTTTGCCTCTGGGAAATGTCAGAGTGAGCATTCAGATTCTCAGTTAAAACCATCAGAGGCTGGCACCATAAAGAAGATCAGTAGTTCATACAGTTTCCTTCTGAAATCTACAATTGACATGGGTTTTTTTATGGCTCAGTCTTAGGCAAGAGAACCCTGGAATCTGTCTCATTTCTTAAATTTGTTTAATTCCATTAGCTAATTAATGTTAATTCTCCAAATCTGCAAAGAAGGTATCAAATCAATTTACATACTATAGTGCAGCTGTCCTCAAATAGAGTTTGAATGTATACAGAACAAAAAAACATAAACAAACAAAAATCAAAGGTAGGTTAAGGAACATTTTGTGTGTTTGCTAAGGGCAAGTCTCAAATTAGATCATCTAAATAGCTGCCTTCACTTTCGAGAAAAAAAAACGGATCAGAATGTAAGATCATATTCTCCTGTCTTTAGCTGGCTGATGTTTTCATTCAAGGCAGGCCACGATCCAATGAACAAAATCAAGGTTAATCTGAGACACTTTTAGCTTATGAGTCCAATTTGACTTATGATGAATTCTCTGTCCCAAACCATATTTTATCCCAATGTTCTGAAATGTGTACAGAAAGGAAATTTAGGGCTGGGGAAGCAGAAAATGAACATTTCCACAGTAACAAAGCACTCCTCGAAGAGGATTTTTTGTCTGACACTCCACCTTACTCCATAAACTTTCACAGCTGTTCCTGTCCCTGTTTATACAATATTCAGATGTACCTGAAAAACAGATTATATGTTCAAAGTTTCATCTGCAGTTAGGAACATTGTCATGATCTAATCAACTGCTTTTTATGTAGCTGAGAAAAGTAAAATTCTGTTCTGTCTCTAACTCCCCACTTTCCCACCCCCCCCCAAAAAACTCTTCTAAGTCTGTAAAAAAGAACATTCAAGGTGTTGAAAAAGGATGTACTGCTCATCAGCTAATTTTTAAAGATGTTCTTAAATCACAGCCTCATTCTAGTTCCACTTTCATTAACAGTTCTGAAATATCTATTTTGTCAGATAGCAACGTGCCATTTAATTACTTTACTCTGTGAATGCAAATTATCTAATAAAGTGACACTAACTTCCTTAACCAGTTTAATAAGAAGGAAAATAATTCATTCTAACTGTTCAATCTGCTGGGGTGGAATTTTCTTCAGTGAAACTTGCAAAATTTCACAGATTCTAGTCAAGTCATTTTCAACTCTGCAAATGACTTGATGTTAAATGCATTTTTTTCCTCCTGAACCAGTCACATTATAACATTCACTTTACAGCTGGGGTTTTTACTCTATCAGACTAACTCCTTTCTGACACGTGAAGAATTTGATAAATGTAGTTACATGGGATTTTAAAAATCGAGATATTAAGAATATTTCATTGCTATATTGCATGAAATCTCTAATGACTCATCCCACCATAATCTTTTTTGAAAGACTTCAAAACTGTGTGTTTTAGGAAATATATTGTGACATACAGGAAGAAATAAATTAATGAAGAAAATGAATAATGTACATGTTTAATTTTCTTGTACTGTATTCAAGTTCATGAAATATAAATTAATTATAATAAGTCTAGCACTGCAGTAGACACTGTGGGGTATACCAAAGAAGAAATGATATAGTCTCTGTTCTTAGAGTTTCAATCTTGTTGGATAGATTTATCCAGATTTCAATTCCTTGTAGAAAAGTATCTTGCCTCTTTTAATCTGAGGACTAGTAGAGAGGTAAAGTAAACTGCCCAACATCATATAGGTGGTAATAATAATAATAACAATAGCTAATATATACAGAATCCTTTAAGATCTGCAAATTACACTTGATCTTCACAATAATCCTGTGAAGTACGGGCTATTATTATCTCCATTTTAACAGAAGAGAAAACTAGAATTAAGAAAAAGTAAGTAATTTGTCTGAGATCACACACACTACATGAGGAGGGACCCATACCCAGGTCTGCCCTGACCCCAAGTCTATCCACTATGTCACATCATGCCAGGATTCCAACAACATATGTCCTCTGGTTTATGTGGTCTTTCCACTATACCATGCATCCTTCCAACCTTCATAGCCATTCCCACATCAGCTTCTCATTCCAAACATGCTTACATTCTGGAGCTTATCTTCACAATTTATGAGTTCTGAGATTTCTGAGAATTGCTCCTTATCTAATGGCCTTACTTAGTCTTTCTTTCTCTCATACAGACCAAACCAGCTCTCTACCCTCTAAAATCTTCATTCATTTAACTTTTCCTACTTCACTCAGTCTATTAACTTCCTCCTTACTATCTTAGGCTCCTTCCTTACCCCTCCCTTTACTCCAAGGCTTATATTATTCACATCCATGCCTATATATCATAAATATTCTATGTGAAAAGCAAATTGAGAGGTTTTGGATACTTAAAGTACCAAATGATGTCACAAAAATGTAATTGATTATATTTTAACGGGACATGACTGGTTAACAGTAAGACAATCATTTCCAAATCACTGTCTACCCCAAGCAGAAATAAACTCTTTGAGGGAAGGGAATATGTTTGGTTTGGCCTTTGAATCCTCATAGTCTTGCTAGCTATAATATTAATGGAATAGGAAGATCTTCCCTGTCCATCAATATGTCTATGTGACCACATGTGTCTCCTTTTCTCTTGGAACAGGAGCCATATTCCCAGATCTAAAGGTGCATAGGTATTTCAGTCACAGATGTCTTGCTGCTTTCACAGCTGTTATATATCTTGAGTCACATAGAATCCATTGGGGGAGGAACTTGCCTAAGGAGAAGCTTGCTTAGGGAGAGGCTTGCTTGTAGGAAGGCTTTCACACCTTTTGGTACTAAGCTAATTAGGCCATGAGTCAGGAGGATTGTGATGCCTTCTGGCTGTGAGGCTATTAGTTGAAAACTATATATATTCTGAGGGTGGTATTTTACTTTGGGGGGTTTGCTCAAGAGAAGGACCTTTTGATTCCCTGGACAGGACTCTGAGTATCCATTTGCTAAAAGCCCCACCTGCCACACCCCCAAGTTTGTACTCTCCTGGTCCAGTGATATATGTAGGTGGTTGTATTTGTTCAGACAGTAGGAATCCTGTTTATTGAATCTCTGTGCTAATTTCTCTCCTTGTATTTTCTACTTAACTGTAATTAAAGTAAGATTGTTGACCTCTTTAAAGGTTGTCTTTCCTTTAGCAAAGCAGATCAAAGATCCTGTGCTAGCAGGCCATCCTGGATGCTGCTAGGGTGCTTCCTATTACACTAGCCCAGGGCCTTGCACAGAGCAGGTATTTAATATGTGCTTATTGAATTGAATCTAATTGCTTCTCTTTTCCAGTCATCCCACCACTTCCAAGTCTACGTACTGGTCCCCTACTATCCCTATGTTTCTAGATGACTTCTAGCTATCTTGTCCCCAAAGATATTATGAGACTTTAAGTGACTTAATTGAAATTTCAGCATTCTACTAGAGTAACCCTGCCAAAAAGGGAAGTAACATTAGCTTTGCATGAACTGTTTTTGATGAACCCACACAGTCTTATAGTGGTGGTTGCTTTCTATTCTATATGCTCACAAGCCTGGCTCTGGAAGAATACTTCAGAGCCTGTAGGCTACAATAATGATAAACACAGGTCACAGAGATATAGCACTATAAGATACTAAAGTGTTTACCTATCATCTCATTTGATCCTCACAACCATCCTGTGATTTAGGTGCCTTTATTATCCCTGCTTTGAAGATAGAAACTGAGGCTGAAAGGGGCTGAGGGACTTGTCCAGGTAAGTGATGTCAGGGGCAGGATTTGAACTCAGAATTCCCTGACTCCAAGCCTAGCAGCTCTTGTCAACTACACCACCCAGGTACCATTTTAGCATGTTAACTACCTAATTATCAAATAGCTCTGGGGCATCGAGGCTCCCTGGTTTTTAATATAGGGGATTCCCCTACATCTTTCTCACACGTCCATGCAAATGAGTAGGCTGAGAAGACTGAGTCAAGCAGAGACCAAGCTCAGGAGATCAGGTCATTTTTTCAGCTGCCAGTTAAACCATGTTTTTGGTCCCTGGATATGGATATTTTCCCAGATACAACTATTCCATGTCCAGGGGTGGGGAACCTGCAGCCTCAAGGCCACATGTAGCCCTCTAGGTCCTCAACTGCAGCCCTTTGACTGAATCCAAATTGTACAGAACAAATCCCCTTAATAAAGGATTTTCTGTAAACCTTGGACTTAGTCAAAAGGCCACACCCAAGGACCTAGAAGGCCTCATGTGGCCTCAAGGCTGCAGTTTCCCCTCCCCAGTCCAACCCATTACGTTGTAATATCTTCAGTCACTAGAGGGAAGGAAGAAAGGGGAATAATAGTGACAAACAGTGGTGGAGGAAGGCTGCTGAGGAAATTCAGATTGGATGGCCTATCTTGACAGTGATGCAGAAGGCTTCATCATGAGCTCTAAGTGTGAGTGAGGAGTACCGTCCTCAGCTGCAGACTGGAGCTGAGACTGAGGGAAGGATGAGAGGACAGAAGGGTGCAAACAGCCTCTGTGGGAAATGAGATGGAGAGTTTATCAAGTTTGAATGGAGGGCTGAGAAGAACAGGAACAGCAGTGAGAACCCATCCAAGGCTATGCTGTATGCATCTGGAGTGGGTGAATCACCCCCTGGATACTCAGTAACCATGGAACCAGAGCAGAGACATAGGACGGTGAAGATTAACCCGGGCAGAGGATTCATAAATTGGGCGTGGTGGAAAATGAGGAAGGCTAATAATTATAGCTGTTGAAGTTTGTAAGGTGCTAGACCATGTCTTGACCCAAGACTGAGCTTGGAAACAAGTGACCCTGAGCAGAAAACTGGGAGAAAATGAATTGAAGGACATTATGATCTCCAGATGAGAGAAGTCAGTCTTGGAGGAATGAAGTGATTTTTCCCAAGTTCTCACAGTTCATTTGTGGCAAAGTTGGGCCTAGAAACTGAATCAAAGAATATACCATGTTGTCTTTTTTTTTTTTTTTTTTTTGCTTTTTGATGGGGGAAAGGTAGGGCAATTGGGGTTAAATGACTTGCCCAAAGTCACATGGCTGGTTTTTGTGTTAAGTGTCTGAGGCCACATTTGAATGCAGGTCCTCCTGACTCCAGGGCTGGTGCTCTATTCACTGCACCATCTAGCCATCCCTACCATATTGTCTTTTGTGGTCTTCTCATTATTCCTCAACAGGTACTTTTGATCCAGTGACGCTGTTTTCTAGGCTGTTCCATGAACACAATATTCCATCTCTGTGTTCCAGGCATTTTTTCTGGCTATTCCCCAGGCCTGGAACAGTCTTCCTCTTCTGTTCCACCTACTGACATCCCTGGCTTCCCTTAAGTTCCAATTAAAATCCCAATTCTACAGGAAGTCTTCTTCAATCCCTCTTAACTCCAGTACCTTCCCTCTGTTAATTATTTCTTGCTGTTCAGTCATTTCAGTTGTGTCCAACTCTTAGTGACCCCATTTGGAATTTTCTTGGCAAAGGTCCTGGAGTGGTTTGCCATTTCCTCCTTTGGCTCATTTTATAGATGAGGAACCTGAGGCAAATAGTGACTTACCCAGGGTCACACGGCTAGTAAGTATCAGAGGTCATATTTTAATTCAGGTCTTACTGACTCCAGACCCAGTTCCCTATCCACTGTGCCACCTAGCTGCCCACAATTATTTCTCACTTATTCTCTATTAGCTTTCTTTGCATATGCTTGTTTGCATATTTTCTCCCCCATCATGTTTTAAGCTCCTTGAGGGTAGGGACTGTCTTTTGTCTCTTGTGTATCCGTAGCACTTAGCATTATTCCTGGCACATAGTAAATGTTTATTGATTGCTTGGTAAGTCTGAATGCGGGCAGTTCAGGCAAGTGTTGAAGCATGATCTCATTAATAATTCAGTGCTACTGCTTCTTATAATTAAACATTGTCAGGGATGAAAAACCATTCCAACAGTTCACTTCAGGTCATCACCAGTGTCTATACCAGCTTTTAGGACATTCTCTGCCTGTTTTCAATCCAACCATATGGAAACTTCGGGGAGTCTATTTCCATCCATGCATTCATAGTGGAGTGAGGTTGTACTTTGTAATATCAAGAAGTCTTCTAATTGTCTGGTGAACCAAAGAACTGATGACTCAGGAATTGCTGAGCAGGAACTGAGTCTGAATGCCGACGGTGGGACCCACCCTTCTCTTTCCTTCCTTGAAGTGGGTGAAGCAGGGTTACTCTTAGCCTTTGGTGGGGGAGGGGCAGCTGACCACATTCCTTTACCTTGCTGTCATGTGTCTGTTGGCACATGGTGCCTGCTCACTATGTTCTCTCCTGATTTTAGGTGGATGGATATTTCAAGTGGGGAGTGCCCCAGTTACTTGTGAGGCTGAGAGATCCCATCAGATTCCAATGGTGACCAGAGTTGGTAGCAGAGTCCACTGGAGCTGGTAGCAATAGCCATAGGAATTGAGAGATGACTAAGTAATAATTTTGAGATGAACATCTCCATTGTGGCTGAGAATGTATGGTGACAGCTGAGCAGCCCAGCCCAGAAGCAATTGAGCCCAGTAAGGAGCAAGCATGCAGTAACTCAGTAAATTGCTTGACCCAGCCCCACAGTGCCCAGTCCATCCAAGACATCACACCCTATGAGGAGCAAGACCAGCTGAGCTGCCTTTCCAGTGAAGAAGCCGTGCTGGGCAGGAAGCCATCCCAGATGAAAATTGGAGCCATTCATCCATCACCAATGCCAAGTCCCATAGCAAACTTCATGAGGACTACACAGAGCCAGAACTCAGGAAGTACCCCTTGGCTGCATGTGTTCTTTACACAGGTCCCTGATTACCATTAGACTTTTAAGTTTGCACCCACTATTGCCAGGGACCTTGTGTTTGCAAAGGGAGTGTGAACTCTGTTTGGAGAAATGCTTTTAAATAAATACAGTGGCTGAATCCAGAAGAAATGGCATTGATTATGCCTTTTAGGCAAACAATTTCTTGGAGAACTCTCAGAAGTGTGTTGATAACTTGCTGTACTTGGACAGTACAGTATCTCCTTCACAGGGTTGTTGCGATGATCAAAAGACATAATATTTGTAAAGTGGCACAGTGCCTAGCACATAGCAAGCACGCAATAAAAATGCTTGCTTTCTCCCTTTCCTTATGATGCAGTAATGAATTTTTCTCATTACTGATTTCACTGGATCAGAGTTCTTGATCAATGACCTTGAATGAACCTCAAAGATCATCTAATCACCCACATTTCAACAATAACAACCACTATTGCACCCAGGGTAGCTGACTTTACTGACTCTCCTCCCTTTAGGGAACTCTCTCAGTTTGGAACCCACCCATACTCATACTATATTCAGTTATGGGAAAACTTGACAATCTAAAGGGAAGGTTTAAGATCTTTCTTGTGCTCTGGCTCTTTATACCCATACGCTCTCCCTGGGGAAAAATTATTTGAGGTCTAGTTTTGGCTCCTGTCAAAGGTCCCCCAGAAAGGGGAAATAGAAAGGTACTCAATGTACAATGTAAATCATATATAGGACAGCTATTTATTTCCTTTACACACAAAGGAAATGCTAAGTACACAAAACTCACAAGTATATGTGGAAAGAAAAACAAACAAGTAGCAGTAATTTTAATTACTATTCCATTCTCCCAAGAGGTAAAGGCTGAAAACATATATATATATCAGGATTACTACTCATCACATACTCAGGAGAGAAACAAAAAAGAAAAGGCCATCCAAAACCCAGACTCAGATTTGCCTAGTCAGAACACGTATGCTTACTACTGCTATGCTGCCTGGGTAGAGGAGGAGAACCAACCTCCCATCCCACCTGTTCAAAGCGAGGCCCAAATAGTATTGACAGGCTTGACCAAGGAGGAGAAAAACAAACAGAGGTAGAGTCATGCCCTATTTAAAGTCCACTGAGTCAGTGGTTCTTGCTGTTCAGTGGTCTATCAAGCACCAGACCCTTTCAGTATTGAGTCATATGTGTCTCCAAAAGTTGGCAGATCAAAGTTTTAGCAGCCCTCAGCAATCAGACAGGTCTGATGTTTTCCTCCCTTTACATATAGTTGACCACAGAAAGGAAGTAACTTTCCCAAGGCCAAAGAGGTAGTAAAGGTCATAAGAATTTGAAGACAGGCCCAATGACTCCAGAATTGGTATACTTTCTACTTGCATCATGCTGCCTCCCACTAGCACGAACCAGCTCCTTCCTAAAAGTCTTGTACTTCCCCTATGCCGAGATGAATGGAAACAGTTCCATAAAAAAAATAACTATGCATTTATAATACAGCTTCTGAGTACTCATAATCTCAAAGAATGTAAGGTAACCTCAACTATGGCAAAGACTTTATATCAAAGTATTGTGGGAGGTTTGTTGTTCAGTTGTTTAGTCATGTCCAACTCCTTACGACACTATGGACCATAGAATGCCAGGACCTTCTATCCCCTACTATCAAGCCTGTACAAGTTCACATTCATTGTTTCCATGATACTGTCTATCTCATCCTCTGCCATCCCCTTTTCTTTTTGCCTTTAATCTCTCCCAACATCAGTATCTTTTCTAGTGAGTCCCAAAAGTATTTAAGTTTCAGCTTCAGTACTTGACCTTCCAGTGAATAGCCTGAATTAATTTCTCTAAGTATCGACTGATTTGATCTCCTTGCTGTCCAATAGACTCTCAAAAGTCTTCTCCATTACCAAAATTCAAAAGAGTCAATTCTGTGCCTTAAGCATTCCTTATAGTTCAACTCTCATAGCCATACATTGCTACTGGAAAAACCATAGCTTTGACTATACACAGGCCTTTATCAGTAAAGTGATGTCTCTGCTTTTTAGTATACTGTCCAGATTTGCCATAACTTTGCTTCCAAGAAGAAAGCAGTTACCATTTGAAATGATCTTTGAGCCCAAGAATATAAAATCTGACACTGCTTCCATTTCTTCTCCCTTGATTTGACAGGAAGTAATGGGAGCAGGTGCCAAAATCTTATTTTTTTTTTATGTTAAACTTCAAGCCCCTTTACTAACTACTGATACACCTAAGTAGGCTATGGAAGGCAACATGAATAATGCTGCACACCAAGTGATATGGCCTGCAATGATACTTCTTTCACTTCCATATGATGGATTATGTCCTTTCTCGTGCAGAACCTGAACATTAAGTAAAGTGTTGATATAAAGGTCTGCAGCCTAAGCAGAGCTTGATATATCTAGACTGATTTTTAGGGTAAAAAAACCCAACACAACTTTTTTCCACTCTATTTCTGAGTCCTTTTTGTTACATACAGAACTGTTATCAGAAACACTTTTCATTTCTTTGATATATATATATATATGTGTGTGTGTGTATATACATATATACATATATACATAGTAGTGCAGTTTCACTGACCAGGGCCTTGTTTTTAGCTTTAAAAAAAAGTCAGCTTTGCTTTAATAAAGAACTCTTCAGAGGACTTCATTGTTCATTTGTAAAAACAAGACAATGCTTCAATATTTTATGTCGAGATAAATGGCCTAGTTCTTCAGTGTAAGTAGCAATGTCTCCATTTTTAATGATTCCAGCTCTGGATTTAATGATTAAATCTCTGATCATGACTAAGGGTACAAATGAGAAGAATGCTTTTAATCATTCCACAAATTTCCAGCATCTCACTGTTGGCAGGCACAAGGGCAGTGAGGCATCTCCTTCTGTTTTTTTGTTTGGACTGTTCAAAGGGTCAGGTACACAGCATGCTTCTCTTCAGAATTATCTAGTTTGTTTCTCAGGATACAAGGGAAGTCTCATTAACCCAAGGAACTTGGCTGACTAGCTTTAAACTTTCATGTACTCCCAAAAAGCCATCTTAAGTACGGGGTCTGCCAGGTCCCCGTTTATCATCACTTACTTGAGAGTGTATTCAAATTGTTTACTTTGGACAGCTTTAACAGGATCCTACTCTCCCTGTTAGAAAAAGTTTATTCAGTCACTTTTCAATTGTACTAACTCTTTGTGACCCTTTTTAGGGCTTTCTTGGTAAAGAAGACTAGACTGGTTTGCCATTCCTTCCCCACCTCATTTTATAGATGATAAAACTGAGGCAAATGGGATTAAGTGATTTGCCAGGGTCAGAAAACTAGTAGGTGTCTGAGGTCAGATTTGAACTCAGGAAGATGAATCTTCCAGACTATAAGTCTAGCAGTCTATCTACTGTACCACCTAGCTTCTTCATCAGAAAAGGTGTCAATTAGTCAGGATAGTAGTATGTATAGTGTATGCTAAGTATGATAGTGGTATGAATAGTAGATATGAGTAGTTACAAACTTTACTTGTGAGCCTGGGTGACTTGAAGAATGGTAGAAACCTCAACAGTAACATGGAAGTTAGAAGAAGGGAAGGTTTTGGGAAAAGATAATAAGTTCAGTTTAAGGTATCTCTGGGACATCTAGTCTGACATGTCTAATAGGCAGTTGGAGATACAAGGCTGGAGGTCACCAGAAAGGTTGGGCTGGACAAATAGGGTCCTCTGAATAGCAATGATAATTGAAATCATCAGAGGTAATGACACCCTACAGTGAAATAATAGAGAGAGAGAAAAGAAGAGGGTCTAGGGCCTTGGGGGACACCCATGTATAGTACCTATAACATGATAACAATCCAATAAAGGAGACAGAGGAGTGATTATATAAGTAGGAGAACAGAGATCAGTGTCATAAAAACCTAGAGAGAAGAAAGTATTGAGAAGAGGGTGATCAACAGCCTCAAAGCTACCGAAGGATTAAGAATGATAGTGCCTGAGAAAAGTCCATTAGATTTGGTAACTGAGTGTGACATTAAAAAAGTTCAAGAGACATAGTTTCAGAGTAATTAATCATTTTATTACTAATGTTAGCATATTATTAATAAAAGGGGTCAGTGACACTCTTGAATGCCCAAGATCCCTCAGGGAACCCACTCAGTGCTTATATGCCCTTGGAAGAGTGGGTGTTCCTGAGGGTGGCAATTAACTCTGGTTGGTTAACAAGTAATGAGAGAGAATTAATATTATAATGAGAGGTAGACCTATTCTAATGAGGGGTTGGGGGACATGACTTTGATCATGTCATTTACTTCCAAATCACCCCCAGCCGTGGACAATTTAATCAAAGAATTTATTTCCCACCCAAATCTGAGTAGAATACAATGGGCAGAAATCCACCTAGATATGATGGTCTGGGTGGGGTAAATTTTTGGCAGAGGTCAGTAATGTCCTTCAAATGCTGTCTTGGTCTAAATACAGCTTCAGAAAGGAAAAAATCTTGTGTCTCCCTAATATTAACAATTAGTTATTTAATAACCATTTCTGTCAAGAGATCATTAGTAACTTTAGAAAGAGCAGGAAGAAGGAAAGAAGGGAGGGGGGAGGAAAGGATTACCATCTAGAACTTCTGACTTGCACCTGATCAGAACCAAAGGTTATTATTTGTCATCACCTTCACCATCCAGCTCCTCTGCCCGTCAATTCTCTCTCACTCTCACAGACTTCATTCATACCCTCTATAAACTCTGCAAAGTGACTTCCTTGTAGTTGCTACTCGTGACTTTCTCCTTCTTCCCAGGTGTCTATTAAAGTTCAAGAGGCAAGAGGATGGGAGTTTTGAGAACTCTAAGTGCCCTATGTTGTCACATAAATGCCTATGGGCTCAGCAAAAGTGGGTTACACAATTATAATACAAAGCACGTTATTGTCAGAGGAGAATATTATGAAAGTTCAGAGGAAAAAAATTATGAGTAGTATAGTGGAAGCTATACCTAGCTAACTAGGTGGTAGAATAGATAGGATGCTGGGCCTGGGGTCAGGAAGACTTCAGTTCAAAGCCAATCTCAGATATTTACTAGCTGTGTGACCTTGGGTAAGTCACTTAACCTCTGTTTGCCTCACTTTCCTCATCTGCAAAATGGGGATACAATAGCAGCTACCTTCTAGGACTGTCGTGAGGATTAAAGGAGATAATGTATGGGAAGTGCTTAACACAGTGCCTGGCACACAGTAGGCATTATATAAATATTAGCTATTATCATTATTATTATTATTATGTACTATGTGTGGAGGCAGAGGGCCTTGGTGAGGATTCTGACTCTTTCATTTTAATACAGATCTTTAAAAACAGGTGGGATTCTAATATATGAGAGTGAGGATGGGAAAATAATTTTAGACATCAGGAAAAGACTATGATCAAAGATACAGAAATGAGAAAGCACACAGAACATTCAGAGGATAATAAAAAGGACATTTTCCATATTCCTAGAGTGTCCAAAGCCTAACAAAGGCTACTCAAAAGAAGCAATCAGTTAATAATCAATCAGTTAAACCCAAATAATTAAATCAGTTTTATGTATAACTTAGCCACAATCAGTAACTGCTAAATCTGCTGAGATCCTGTCATGTCCAGTATACTGTAAAGAGCCCCACCACAGCTGCCCAGACATTGTCACATCCTCTATACATACATCTCTTATTCAACTAATTTCCACCACTCCTCTCCCCACCCAAAAAACAAAGATTGTATTTAAGACAGGCAGAGAAAAGAAACACCAAATTTCTGAATTAGTATGCCTAAAATTAATATAAAAGAATAAAGTGATTAATTTGGAAACTGATTTTTAAAAAAAACATTGTTAAAATGAATCTTTTCCCATTTGCAGGAATTTCTCTCAATTAAAAAAATGCAAGTGTCTAGTCTTTATATTTACCTAGTGAGTCACCACATATTCTCAAAAAGCCATGAAGCATTAATTAAAGGAACACAGCTTCAATACAAAACTCGACATTGTTGGGAGTTTCAGAAAACTTAGCAACCATATTAAAATGCCATAGCAGCACCAGGTACTTTACAAAAGATGTCCAACCACTTAATAACTATAATGCAATATGTAGCCCTAAGATAATGACTGAAGGCAGAGAAAAACAAGCAATTTTAATTGTATGTGATTGACATCTGTTTTTGCTAAGATTATAAAGGATTTACCTTTGGCTATTAGTTGCTTCTTACAGGAATCTATGAGAAGAATGTAGGTGTGGAAATTAAAACGGAAGGAACACACACACGCACATGTTTAACATTTTATACAAAATCTCAAATAAAGTTGCCTTATCACCTTCTTAAATTAGTGAAACAAGAAAAGCACTCTTACTCTAAATAAAACAAAATAAACACTCTAAATTGTAAGAGCTATCAATTCTATTAGACTACTAGTCTACATATAAAACTGTGGCTTTAATATTTTAATGCTTTTCTTCCCTACCAGAACTAGGCACATGTGGGTAAATGTTTAACAACTAACTCCCTAGCCGGGGGAAAAAAAAATTCCTGGGACACATTTAAAATTTAATCTTCATTATTAACATTTTTCCAGCATTTTCTTAAGTCTAGATAATCAAAAAATAATAAATCAAGTCCTAATTTGTAATGTTTAGAAATGTCCAAGGTTTAAATACACTAAAAATTTAACAGTTGGTTCTCCCCATGAGTCATTGAATAGCAATTGATAAAACTGATAACTCTTCAGTTATGGTTTCTAGGTCACCAGGCCAAAGACATGATCAAGAAAAGCTTTAGTAAAGATAAGATTTTCCTGAAAGTACTTTTTTTCCTGGTTTATTTTAGTCTGGGATATAAATGCCACATAAAAACAACAGCAACAAGAATTGTCTGCTATGTGGTAGGCACTGCACTTTTGTTCACTGCTCTTTCAGTCATGTCTGACTCTTTGTGATCCCATTTGGGGTCTTCTTAGCAAAGATACTGGAGTGGTTTTCCATTTCCTTCTCCAGATCATTTTGCAGATGAGGAAACTGAGGCAAACAGGGTTAAGTGGCTTTCCCAGGGTCACACAGCTAGTAAGGATCTGAGGCTGGATTTGAACCCATGAAGAAGAGTCTTCCTGATTCCAAGCCCAGTGCTCTATCCACTACACCATCTAGCTGCCACTGCACATTGTACTAGGCAGGGAAATACAAACATAAAAGAGAAATCCTTCCCTCCAGAAGCTTACACTATCTTTCTCCCGAAAGATGATATCACCTCTACCACCCCAAATGTTCAGTCTGACTATAAGGGCTTTTGGCAGATTGCCACTAAAATCTGAGTACATCCCTTGCAAAGCTGTCAAGGGGTCATAGACTTAGGGCTGGAAGAGACCTTGGAAATTATCTAGCTCATTCATTTCATTTTGCAAATGAGTAAACTGAGACCCAGAAAGATTAGGTGCTGTGCCCAAGGTCATATAGAGAGTAAATAGCAAAGCTGAGATTCAAACACAATACCAGATCCAGTATTCTTCACCCCTGAACCACAATGCCTTAGGAACTGGTGGCCTCCGACTTTTCACTGATCACATCCTGTTGGCCTCTTACCCGAGGCAGTTGGTGGCACAGACGATGGAGCACTGGGCCTACAGTCAAGAAGAATGGAGTTCAAATCCAGTCTCAGATACTTAACTAGTCATGAGACCTTAGGCAAGTCATTTAACTTCTGATTGCCTCAGTTTCCTCAGCTGGAAAATGGAGCTCCTATTTTCCATGGCTTTTGAAAGGATTAAATGAAATAATATTTGTAAATCATTTATTACAGTGTTTTCTTCCCTCCTTTAGTTTCAAATTAGGAACTAAGTGCATAGGAACTAGAACCTGAGGCAGTTTCAGAAAATTGGAAGGCCCCACAGCTGACATCAAAATGGTGACCAGTATTAATATGGAGTTTTAATTTTTTCAATATATTTTATTCTTACACTGAAATGCTTTCACATAGTTAAAGTCATATCTGCAATAAGAATTTTTAAAAAGAAGCTTGAAGAATATTTTAGAGCCCTTTTTATTTAAGTATGAGAAGTTTTCTTTGTTTATTTTTGCTGCAGAAGTACTTGTTCTCTGTTTGACCTTGGTTAATTCAAAATTAAGTTCGTTTTGAACTCAAAACTTGGCATTCACGAAGGCTTAAATGAGGTATGTGATCTCTTTGCAATGGTGAAACCACTCAATTAATTAAAAATTAGATAAAATAAACACAGCCTTCTCTAGCTTGCCAGTTCGGTGAGTGTAACCGTGGCAGCTAAGCCTGTTTTTATCGCATTCACAAGACCCATCACATTGGAACTCAAGAGTTAAAGAGGATCCTAGGAGGAAAGAAGACTTGGAAAATCCATCTTGTAGAGCCATATGAGGAAAGGCAAGGGGGCCAGGCTGGAAGACAAAGGACTATACCTTTTCTCCCTAGAAAACCCATCCCTCCCCATCCTCCCACCTTTACCACATAACCTGGCTTCTAATTTCGACACACAACTGAAACTATTCTTTCCAAACTTACCAAAAAGGCCACACCCTAAAAGTTTATGTTTGATACTAGATACTAGAACAAAATGAGACATGCATAGGTCATTCAACAGTTAGCAAAAGAGGTTTTATTTAGCCATTGAAGAAGGATATCAACAAGGATGGGCATTAAAGATTACACAAGTTGATTCAGCTGAGCAAAGCTCCCTGGCCTGAGTTGCCCATCCTTTTCCACAAGGCAAGCACTCAAATAACTGGGAAATGATGTCAATGCTTGAGTTTGTAAACCCCTCAGACAACCAAGTCTTTAATACTCAATTACTTTTTAAGATAGCTTAACGTACGTGGGGGTAGGGTGTATGTCTCCTACCACCATGATTTTGATCAAACAATAGCTTTTCTCTTGGTCCTCATCCTCCTTGACCTCTCTGCAGCATGTGATACCATTCATCCCCCTCTCCTAGATTTTCTCTTCTCTGTGTTTTTTTTCTGAAACTTTTCTTTCTTGATTCTGTCCTGATCACTCCAGTCTTTGCTGCTGAATTATCATTCATATCATTTCCCCTAACTGTAAGTATACTGAAAGGTTGTGTCCCTCTTTACTTCATTTTCTACTCTCTCTCATTCTCTCTCTCTCTCTCTCTCTCTCTCTCTCTCTCTCTCTCTCTCTCTCTCTCTTTCTCTCTCTCACCCTATCAGCTCTTATGTATATAACTGTTCCCAGAACTATACATACACCCCATGGTCTCTCAAGGCCTAGTTTTCATAGGCATTTCAGCTATCAAGAATACCAGCATCCTTCAAACACCCAGATTTGCAGCCTCAGTCTCAGACTTGATTCCTCACTCAAATTAAATACCAACTTTTAGTTTCTACTTTCACACCTCTCACACACCTACTCCTTTCTCCATTTAAAAAGTCATTACTCGGGGCGGCTAGGTGGCGCAGTGAGTAAGAGCACCGGCCTCAGAGTTGGGATGACCCAAGATCGAATCCGGCCTCAGAAAATGAGCACCCACACACAAATAATGACTAGTCACGTAACCTTGAGCAAGTTACTTAACCCCAATTGCTTTAAAAAAAAAGTCATTACTCTATTTGAGAGTCTCAGTAGCTTCCACTTAAACATTAGCTTTCTAATTAGAGTCCCCACTTCAGTCCATTTTACACTAATCCACCAAAGTGATTTTCCCAAAGCATAGGTCTAAGTTACTACCCGCTACTGAAAACTCCAATGACTATCTCTAGGATAAAATATAAACTCCATTTGGCATTTAAAGCTCTTCACAATCTTCCTTCATCCTGCCTTTCGGGCTTTATTACACATTAATATCATGTATTCTATGGTCCAGTCAAACTTTTCTGTTCCTCAAATATGATACTTCATCTCCCATCATTGTGCTTTTGCACTGGCTATCTTCCATACCTTTAATGTCCGTCATCCTCAGTTCTTCCTCTTAGAATTCTTGGTTTCCTTTGAGACTCACCTCAGATACAACCTTCTGCATGAGGTCTTTCCTTGTTTCCCCAGCCTTGGTAGACACCTTGATAGGTGGTCAGAGAGTGGTGACATCTTCTCTTGAAGGGAACTTTGGGTATGGTTCCTGAAGCACTGAGTTGATAAGAAAGAAATCAATAGCCAACTCATGGGGTGCTAGTAAAACTCTATAGGGAAATTCAGTGTCAAGGCACTAGAAGCCTTTCAGTCCAATTCAAGTCTGAGGCATCCCCTAAAGCCCCTGCTCCATGTGGACTATTCCAGGAAGGTTATAAAGAGTAGACCATGGAGGGAAGGGGTATCATGAGCTATTGGGAGCAGAATCTGTGTATGTCCTTTCAGCAATCTCTGTGCAGGTTATTGTGGGCCAGCACAAATGGAAAGTTTGAGAGTTACTCAAATCATCCCATGTAGTTAATAACAAGAGGGGTGGAAGATATTTCTTCTTTAGCGATGGAGATGAAGAAAATTAGAGTATTTTCTATGCATGTTACAACACCTTCTGCAGACCAATCAGAAACATTTATTAACCATCTACTATATAGGCCAGTCACTGTGCCAAGTGCTTTGGGATACAAATAAAGTGAATGAGAAGGAAGAGGAGGAGGAAGAGGAGGAGGAGGAGGAGGAGGAGGAGAAGGAGAAACAGCAGTACCTGCTCTCAAAGAAGTCCCAGTATACTCTTTTCCATATGAAAACAAGGGAACCTATATCTATAGGTTATATATCTATATCTATATCTAACCATTCTTAATACTATTCTATCCTTGTTGCATATCATTTTGATGTTCATGTTAACCTTTATTTAACTGTTCAATGACCTGTGAGTGCTTCATTTTATCCCAATATAAAAACCTAAACTAGCAGGGTGTTAACCTAACATGTGACATAGGATGGTCTCATGGCTCACACTGTAGTTGAGTTGGGGGAAGGTCAGCTATGAATACAGAGGATTGGGAGACTGGATGGATAGCCAAATAATTGCACATGGCAAGAGACTTTCTAACTTTGTATGCTAATTTTTTTTTAGTGAGATAGAGAGAAGCTCCCATTCACACAAAGTGGTTAGCTCAATGGATGCTGGAAGAAGCTACAGGAAGATTAAGGAAAATGCCTTGGCATCTTCTGGAACAAGCCATGGTTGGTGTTGATGGTTCTGGAAAAGGTGGACTGCCATCATAGGACTGAAAGAGAACTGGTCCAGCACATTCAGTGACTAAAGAAAGTATTACTTTTAAAGAACCCTGCAAAGAAGACTAAGGAGCAAGTAATGGATCTGATGAATGTACAAATGAAGGCAGTTTTCACAATAGGCATGGGGACCAATAAGCCACAGGCAAGAACCTACAGACCTGAGGATAGAAGTATGGTTTCTAAACCCAAAGGCTTTTGGGTTTTCTGCTGAGATTAGAGTCATGAGATAGTAGAATGAGTACTCAAGTGAGGAAGAAATTAGGAAATCTTACCAGTGATTTTTTTTAATCCTACTTTTATAACCACTACAAAGAGGAAAGTGATTTCTTCTGCTCAGGGAGCAGGGGTAGACCAGTCTTCCTGACCAACGAACTGGGGAGGCTGCACTAAATGTTCAAACAGCAAGATGTGCCATTGCAGCAATGCTTCGGACGGGCATGAAGTCAATGTTGAGACACTCTGTGCCATGGGCTTGGGGGGCTCCCTGAAGACTTACTGTTACAGATACAGCTAAATCAATTAGAGGCCCCACATAAGCACAGCCCCTTATGCCCTTTTAGGTTACTGAGATGGGAGTGGGGAGGTAGTTTTTATATCTGACCTCATAAAGATACTTCCTTTCAGGGGGTCTGCAAAAGGAAGGGGTAAAGTTACTGAAGTCTGATGGACTGGATCTATAAGCACATCTCCCCCAACTGGTTTTCTTTCTCCTTGGATGACCTGATTTAGACAATTCCTTCTCAGAAAGGGCAGATAACCAAGAGGTGGCAAAGTCAGGAAGTGCCTTCCTTTCCAACAGCAGGGCAAAGTTCAAATAGTTTATAAAAAAAAGTTTATATAACTACGCTGAATGTGTATTTACTTAAAGGGGATCCCCTACTTAAATTTTATGATATTTCTGAGTTTTGGGATGAAGGTGAGTAGAAGTCCTATAGCCTCCTATGGAAGAAAGAAGGGCAGCTAGGTGGTACAGGGGAGTCAGGAAAAACCTGAGTTCAAATCTAGCTTCAGACACTAGCTACATGACCCTAGGCAAGTCACTTACTCATGTTTGCCTCAGTTTCTTCATCTGTAAAATGAGTGAGGGAAGGAAATGGCAAACCACTGCAGTATCTTTGCCAAGAAAACCCCAACGTGTCACAAAGAGTCAGACACAACTGGAAAAAAAACAAATAACAAGGAAGAAGTAAGCAGCCCCTCTACCAAAGCCTCTGAGAGAAAAAAAAATGGCATGACTCAGATGAGGAGATTTTGTGAGTGAGCCAGGCAGTATGGAGTAGGTGGTGCTGTCCCTGTTTCTGTCTCTCTCTCTCTTTCTTTCTCTTTCTCTGTCTCTCTCTTTCCTCAAAGACCAAACTTAAGCCCATTTCATTCTGGAGTTCATAGATGAGACCACAATAGGTCTCTGACCAAGTACTACTTAATGGCTATATTTTGGGCCTTCCTGGCTTAGAGTCAATGTCGATAGTAACTCTTTCTTTTTTGACCAGCAACCCTGTGGGTCTTCCCCTCCCAGTCTGATATTTTTTTTAATTAAAGGGGCTATCCCTTGACTCAATTCTTTAAGCGGCCTATTCACTGAACAGACATTACCTCACTTAAAGTAAGAACCTGAAAAGACCTTAACCTAAAAGGGCCAGGGTCTCTCATTGCATCCTGGGTCATGTTCAGTTATTCTGATGAATATCTGGCACTGGACCCAGATGGCTCTGGAGGAGAAGTGAGGCTGGTGACCTTGCATAGCCCTGCCTCACTTAAATCCAAGTCAACTGCAAGTCATGTCATCATTTTCCTGATGCCATGGTCCTCTTTGAAAACTAAGGACAAATACAATTAACAACATTCTCTTCAATGTTAACTTCCTTTTGTTAACTGTTGAAGGATTGTAAGTGACTCATTTCATCCCAACATTGAACCTAAATTAATCAGGTGCCAACTTGAATTAGACCCACCCTCTAACAATAATTATAATAGTAACTAGAGTGCGCTAGAATTACCCTGTCAGACAAGAGCAGACTTGGCCTAGCCTAAAGCCAGGTTTTATTGGTGGCAACTTCCCTCAATAACCAGACCAGCTCAGAGCAGCTAGCTGCTGTATTTCTTCCATCCATAAATAGGCACTGGCTAATGAGTCTTCTTCATTCTCCCATGAAAGAATATATACAAAGTAGATTCCTAGACTCAAATCTAAATAATGTAGAAGACTCAGTAAACTGAACTCAGAGCCATAATTGGCTAAAACTAGGCCTGGTTCAGATTCATTTAAGACTGGGTTGAAAATGGAGAGTTTCAATAACAGAGGAACCACTCACCGGCCCACTAAGGATGTAGTTGTTCCAGGAAGGGGAAGCCAATTCCCCCAGAGTATCCAGCCCTCACCTCACAGAGGTTTGGGGGAAATGGAGGAAGGGAGGGTACAGGAATCATGAAGATAGTACCTGAGGGTCTACTACCATAGGGACAGTGGTAATTGCTCCAAGCTTAGAAGAAGCAGAACTTCTCTGCAAGACCCTCTACTTTTTCCCTTAATCACATCTCCTATTCCCATTGAGAGTTCGTCCCTCTGACCATCATCTCTCCCTAATATTTAATTTCTCCTCATCTACTAGGCACTTCCTTAATGCTGTTTCTTTGTCTTTCATTTAATCCTACCATTTCCTCTACTAACCTATATTGCTTCACCTTTCATAGCCAAACTCCTAGAAAAAGTTATCTACCCATGTTACCTCTATTTTCTCACCCCCCTCCACTTATGGAAAGGAATGGAAGAAATATTAAACACGTGTGCTAAAATACTCTGGATGCAAATAGAATACAAATAGTTCTACACACTGGGGATACAAATAGAAAAGCAAGATTGTCCCTGCCCTCAAAGAGTTCAGATTCTAAATGGGGAAGAAAACTCATATAGAAGAGTTGGATTCCAGAGGCCTATTAGTCTGTAGGGTACAGTTATAGGTGGATCAGGAGAGCAAAAGATAAGGCATCATGATATTCCATCTTGTCAAAAGCATTTTAGCTGGTGACTCCCCTATCACCAGCTGCCAGTTAGGCCCATCCAACTGGACAGTCTAAAGACATCTCAAACCCAATGTGTCTAAAACAGAACTTCTAATCTTTTCCCACTACTCTTCCACTTTTCCCAAACTACCTATTTTTGTTGAAGGCAGCAGCAGCCTATCAACCACTCAGATTCGAAAGCTTGAAGTTATTCTCTGAGTTTGTGTCTTGGTCATCCCTGGCAACATAAAAGTATTTTTTTATTTGTTTGTTTACTTGTTTTATAATGCTGATTTCTCAGGAGTTGAATTCTAGCTCTCCTATTGTCTGAGGATCAGACCAAATTGAGAACTTTCCTTTGTGCTGAGCATTTTTTTTTTGTCTTACAACACCCTCCTTCCTAAGAGGTCTGACTAATGAGAGCTGGAGCAAAGACTTGGAAAAGTCTTTAACTTTAACTTAACATAAGAGGTACAAAACCTTACCCTAGTAGCAAACTCCCTAAAAATTAAAGCGGACCAAAAAGAGCTTAATGACTTTTGGTAGGATTATTCAAACAAAGTCAGAAGATTGAGAAAATAGTGGGAAAGGTAAGGTATCATATTAAAAACAAGTGACTGAAAAAATAGATCAAGGAGAAATATCTTGACAATAATTGGATTATCTGAAATCTATGGCAAAAAAAGAACATAGTTATCGTGGTTAAGTAAATTAATAAAGAAAATTGGCAGGACATTTTAGAAAGAGAAGGCATGTAAAAGGGGTGTCGAGGTGGTGCAGTGACTAGAGCACTGGCCCTGGAGTCAGGAGGACCTGAGTTTCAATCCAGCCTCAGACACTTAACATTTACTAGCCATGTGACCTTGGGCAAGTCACTTAACCCCAACTGCCCTCCAAAATAAAAAGGCAAAAAAAAAAAAAGAGGGCATGTAAAAACAGAAAGAATCCATTGATCACCTCCTGAAAGAAATCCCAAACAAAACTTCCAGAAATGTCATAGCCAAAATTCAGAATTTCCAGATAAAAGAGAAAACACTACCAACAGCCAGAAATAAAAAATTCAAATATCAAAGATTCATAAGCAAGATTGCACAAGATTTAGCAATGACCATTATAAAGGAGTGGAAACATGGAATAAGGTAATTTTAAAAAACAAAAAATAAAGGCCTACAATAAAAAAAAAATAACTTACGGAGCAAAGCCAAGTGTATTCCAGCAAGGAAAAAAATATCTTTTAATGAAACAAAAGATTTTCAAGCATTTCTGATGAAAAATGTAAGAGCAGAAAAAGAGAATCAGGAAAAAAAAAGATAAATATAAATAAACCAAAAAACTGATTACATTCTAATGGAGAGTGGGTGACAAAAAGAGTACTTTCAGAATCCTAATGACATAAAGGGTCACAAAAATAGTCAAATGACAGGAGACTTAAAAATAGTTTGTTGATTGCTTTTATAAACAAAAAGTTTATATTTGTTTATTAAAATGTTTACTAAAACAGGTTTTTTTTGGTTTATATTTTATGATGCCAAAAGAATAAAGGGTAAAGTGGAAAGATACACTGAGGGGTATGGAGAATGGGAAAAATATAGGGGGACTTCTGTGTCACATTATCAGGGGAAGCAAATAGAGAAATATGTACAAATGTGGAAGAGGTGAAGGGAGCAGATGTCACTTGAACCTTCATTTCATCTAAGCTGGTCAAAAGAGCAGAACACACACACACACACACACACACACACACACACACACACACTACAAACAAACACATGAAATGAGTTTGATATAGGAGTATACACAACTGAAAAGGGTACATAAAAGAACTAGAAGTGGAAAAGGGGAAATATCAAAAGGCAGATAGATTTAGGAAAAGAATAGTCATAAACAAAACAAACCCTAAGCTTGGAGAGGAGATAATAAAGAAAAGGTTAAAAGGAAAGAAAGGACAAGAATCTGTGATAAAAAGGAGAATAGAAAAGAATGTTGACTATAAATGGTATGAAATCAGTCATAAAATAAAAGAGCACAGTAGAATGGTTTGGAATGAAAAATCTAACAATATGTTGTTTACAAGAAACACAGAGTTAAAATAAAGGACTGGAACAAAATCTATCAGGCCTCAGCTGAACACAAAAATTGAGAGTGGCAATTATGGTGTCAGACAAGGCAAGAACAAAAGAGACCATTAGAAAAGAGAAAGAGGATGATGGAGAGAGAGGTCTACATCCAGAGAAAGAACTAGAAAGAACTGAGTTTGAATCCAGATTGAAGCAAACTACCTGCTCTTTTTCTTTTTCTTGTTTGGTTTTGTTTCCTCTTTCCCATTGTTCATTCCATCTGATACAATCCTTCTTTATAACCTGACTAATGTCTAATGTGAAAGTATTTGCAGATGCTATACTTGATTTATGCTGCCTTGGGGGGAAGGGGAGGGAGGGAGAGAAAATTTGAAACTCAAGGAATTGTGGAACTGAATCTTGTAAACTAAAAGTAAACAAATTAATAAAGACCAAAAAAATTTAAAAAAAAGATAAAGAGGGAAAGTGCATTTTGGTGAAAGATAACAGACAATAAACTGATTTCAATATTTAACGTATATGAACTGAATGGCATAGCAACTAAATATTGTAGGCCACAAAAATCTAATCTACAACAAAAGGAAACTGAGGCTAAACTCATGATTAATTTATTAGGGAGACCAGTAGTCCCTAAGCAATTGGGTTCAAGACCTTCCTCATAGTCAAGGATGCTTCTACTCAGTAGCTAGGTTCTTTTATAGACCTCGAGAGGTCACTAATGACACATTATAATTCATGACTGGTCATCTTCAGAAGCAGGGGACTCCTATGATTGGCTAATGGAGACGTCCATCAACTTTGTCAGCATATTCTGGGGCTTTCCACAGGCTGTTCAGAACATTTATGGCTAGAGAACAAGAAAGCTAAGGAAGCTGTGGTTTTTCAAGCATAGTTCTTTGTGGGGGAGAAGAAAATTCCCATATATACAGAAAATACAGAAAACTCCTAACACAAGCTAATATAAATCCTTATAAGAGGCCTAATTAATGTAGTATAAATCTATCCTATAACTCAAATAAAGGTAATACACTAATTATTACTCTTATTCATTAACTAACATAACTAAATCTATCCTACTTAACTTACTAATACAGTCACCGAAACCATTAAAACACAATAAACTGAGTAAATGCTGATTAAATTACATAGGGATATCAAAATTATTTTCACAGTATTAAAGTAAAAACTAAATAAAATTACAAGGAGAAACAGATAACAATTATAAGGAAGAACCTGAATGCATGCCTTTTGGTCCTAGATAAATCTAACCAAAATAAAATGCATGTATATATATATACACACGTGTGTGTGTGTGTGTGTGTGAAATCACAGACCAGAATAGAGTTTTAGAAAAGTTAGATATGGTAGACTTTTTGTGATTATACAATGGAAATAGAAAAGCATGCATATTATCACCTTTGCAAAAATTTACAATGAATAAAAAGCCTTCCCCCAAGGTGCAGAAAAACAAATATTAAATATATCCTTTACTGACTATAATGCTACAAAAATTATATTCATTAAAGCTCACTGGGGGGGGGGCGGCATTTAAATTCAATTGGAGACTAACCTAATCATAAAGAATTGATAAAAGAACAAATCAACAAAATAACAGATAATTTTCATTAAAGATAATAACAATGAAAAATACTAAAATTTCTGAAATATAGTCAAAGTAATCCTTATGAAAACTTTATATGTCTAAAATATTTAATTAATTTTTTAAAATATGAAGAACAGAACAATGAATTGGACATGCAATTAAGGGGGAAAGCTTTTTTAAAAAGTTAAAAACTTCAAAGAAATATCAAAACAGAAATATCAAGGAAGGGATGAACAAAATAGAAAACCAAGAAAAAAATTTAAATTAATAAATAAAATGAGGAAGTAAGGGTTTTTTTGGAGGGGGAACAAGAAAACAGCTAAATCATTACCTAATTTGGTTCAAAAGAAAAAGAGGAAAACAGAATTATGAATATAAAAAACAAAACAATGATAATTTATAACACATAACAAAGAAATAAAGAATATTAGTTTAAACAATTTTGCCCAAACATATTGCAATCAAACCAACAACTTACATAAAATAAATGTTTACAAAAATATAAAATATCCAAATTAAGAACAAGAAATAAAGAACTTAAACAATTGAATCTAAGAGGAAGAAATTGAGCAAGCCATCAATGAAAGTGAAAAAATTCCAGGAGTATATGGATTTACATGTGATTCTATCAAGCATTCATACAACAGTTAGTTCCTATGTTACATAAACTATTTGCAAAAAATGGCAAAAGAAGGGATCCCACTAAATCCCTTTGATCTAGAACATTTAGGTAGAGACAGTTTAAATTGTTTAAGTGGATAAATACCTTTGTAAATCAGTTTCAATATACTCTAATAATAATGACTAGCAGAAGTCTCCTTATTTAGTCAGGACTTGTTAGAAACAAAGTAAATAGATCTTTTTGCATATATAAATTCCCAGCTTCTGGCTTCTGGCCTCATTATTAAATTATTTTATTCTGAAAGTCATAGTGAAGTTTAGTGTTCATAGATCTTGGACTAGAAGTGGTACTTCTCTTACAATATTATATTCTATTTTCCCCCTCAAAAAAAAAAGATTTTTAAGTAGTTTTCAGAAATGATTCAGCTTTGAAAAAATATTTTTTTACCTACAAAACTTGTATTTCCCCCTCATCTCAACCCTTTCTTAGTATATTAAGAAGAATGGGGAATAATGCTCTTGCCAGGTAAGTTGGTGTCATGGCCTCAGACCCAGGAAAATCTGCATTTAAGTTCTGCCTCTGACACATACCGGGTATGTGAACTTCTCAATGTTCTAGACAATATGCTAAAAACATAAATTGCAGGGAAGATACAGACTTGTCTTGGTAGAATGAATTTCCTCACCTTGCAGTTTCCTATATCATTGAAATCCCCAGTCCAGTAACTATTCCTTTATTTGTAATATACCCATTAAAAAAAAATCAAACTGTGATATTAAGGAAATCCATTCAATTAAAGATCAAATTAAGGTGTGTGTGTGTGTGTGTGTGTATGTGTGTGTGTGTGTGTGTGTGTGTGTGTGTGTGTGTGTGTGTGTGTGTGTGTGTGTGTGTGAGAGAGAGAGAGAGAGAGAGAGAGAGAGAGAGAGAGAAGAGAGGAGAGAGAGGAGAGAGCAGCATCTATTAACTAGGGATATTTTCTTGACTGAATGAATAGGATTTGTAGTTCAAAGGGCTTTAAAAGTAAAATTAGCACCTACAGAAGGCTTTAGTAAAGACAAGAGAACTTCAGGAGCAGCACTAACAGGATTTAGGAGTTATGTGTCTCCCTCCCTGGATACCTGTAGCATTTGCTGTGTGTGAACCTTTAAATATACCAACAGGTGAATTAAAAGGATTTCTTGTCCATGGATCTACCTAAAGTAGACAAATTCAAAGTTTCCCAGTGAATGTAGATTCCCAAGAACAACAAAACTTAGAGTTAGAAGAAAGGGATGATATTGAATTTTTCTTAGAGCTCACTCTTCATATTTAACTTGATTTATTTGACGAGACAGATAGTAAAGTTTCTTATCCTTAGACACTTGTAACTCAAAGTATAATTTCCATTGATCATATATGAGATTGTCGACATTTACTCAGGTAAAACATTTGGGTGTGAACTGAGTTGATTAACATATTCTGTTTCATTTCACTGCTTGGGTTTGATTTATTTATATGCTCTTCAGAGATAAAAAGATAAGGTTGTAGTTCCAATGAGCTTATATTAGGCAAATAACTTTTCTGGCCACTGAAGTTACTTGTGTGGTCTTGTTTAAGGATACAGTCATCACCAACAGATATCCAGATTTTTCCCCTTAAGTAAATCAGAAGAAAAGTAGGGTCAGCTTTTAAAATGGTACTGAATGCATAGCAACTTGCTCATAAATGGTTCTCAATATGTATTGAGTGAATGAATGAATAAATAAAATGCAGCATTTAACATAACTATTAGATATAGAAATCTCTAATTTTAACTAAATTCAAATCTGTAAAATGGAGAATCTACAAAATTTAGTAGAGAACTCTTCTTTTCACAGAGGTTGATGTCTGAAACTTAAGGATTTTTCCAGATGGAATATATCACACATGCTTTTGGAGGCAGAACGTCAGGGTGGTTTGACAGACAGGAGTGCTGTTTTCTTATCCAGGTTGTATCATGAGAAAACAGCATACTCCTGCGTCAAAGTAGAGCGTTAGACTAGATGAATTTAAGCTCTAGCGACCTGGGATTTACAAATGTGTTAGAACACCACTCCTACGAGCAAACTCTGTCATTTATCTCCAGATTGGGGAGCATTTTGAAAGCCAAGAAAAAAGGAAGCTTGGAACAAAGTTTCAAGGAGCAGCAAGTATAGAGTCCCTAGAATTATGAGGGGAATTCTAATTCAAGAAAGGGTTTGGAAAAGAGAGGAACTGGGAAAAAATGAGGAAATCTTACAGTGGACGAAAAGATTACAAAGCATCCTCAGAAAACTTAGAATTACTTATGTGATGTGTATGTACATATATAAATATATGTGCATTATATATATGTATATGCTTCCTATGTTGTTGTCCAGTTGTTTTCAGTTGTGTCCGAGTCTTTGTGACCTCATTTGGGGTTTCTTGGCAAAAATATTGGAGTGTTTTGCCCTTTCCTTCTCCAGCTTATTTTACAGATGAGGTAACTGAGACAAATGGGTTTAAGTCACTTGCCCAGTGTCAAACAGCTAGTAAATGTCTAAGGCCAAATTTGAAATCAGAAGATGAGTCTTCCTGGCTCCTGGCCCGGCACTCTATCCATTATGGTGTCACCTAGCTACCTCATGCTACATATTTACACACAAATATATGGAGTTGGGGAGGGAGTCATTCAAAATTAAATAGTTATTCAAAATTAATCAACACATTGGCCATGTCTGAAAGTATACATCTCATTTTGTAAGGCCTAGAAATGAATCATGCTACCCACTTCCTGGCAAAGAGATGATGGAATTAAAATTCAGAATAAAACATGCATTTTTAGATATGGTTAATGTGAAATTTTACTTTGCTAGACCATATCTATTGGTTATGAGAGTTTTTGTGGGTTTTTAAAAATTATTCAACTGGGTAGAGGAGCACTGGAAAAGATAAAGTAAATGCTTATAAAAAATAAAAATGAATGTGGTAAGTAGACACAGTAGATTAAGGTTAATTGACCAATGTGGAAATGGATTCTAAGATCTCGTTCTTATTATTACCCCCATTTAATCCTATTGAGTTAACTTTAATCTGATATTTTTTTTTCTGTCATAGACCATATTTCAAAACTCTTGCCTTTGGACTGAAATCAACTTTTTCACTTGGTTTAACAGTATTTTCCGGTTTGTTTACTATCTTTATACTCTAGGCCTAGAGTGTAAACATACATATTTTGCATTCTCCTTTTTAATCTATTCCATCAGGGAGTGCTGGAAGGTATTTAGCATCTAAAGATTAAACCCAAGTTATGTGAATGAATTTGAACAATGTTTGTGTTGTATACTAGAGAAATCATCCAGAAAATAGAATCTTGGAAAGGACAAACTCATATTTTTCTCTGCTGTACAAGACAAAATCACCATATTTCATCAGATATTTATTCATGCCATGTATGACTCAAGGACCCCCAAAAGGAGATTCTGAGTTCACAAGGACCCAGGGTCATCCTGGGGGTCTGATCACCTACGAGAGCCGACTTTTCTTTGACCATTAATATCTACACCTAGATTTTCCCAGAAAAATCTCTAAAGTGAAGCTTAGGTTTTACTTATGTCTAGAGGCTTTCCCAAAGACAAGGTTGTCCCTTTCTCTCACTGTGCACCTAATGTACAATATAGATATCAGGCATAAGACAGATTTTTTTTTTCTGCCACCACAGAAATGATATGAAATGCAAATAACAGACAGGACCCAAATGAAAACAAGAATTATAGAAGTCTCAAGTACTTCATTGTACTCATTACCCCTGGAAGGCAAAGAACCTTTGTAGGACTGCTGGATATTTTGCATTTATCTCAGACTTGTACTTATATGAATAATTCATTATCATTTTCATGGAAAGTTGGCAAGCTCTAGATCTCCTGGCCAACCAAGGCATGATTTTTATTCCTTCAGGTATAAGAATATCCTCCTTTTAGGGGCAGCTAGGTGGCGTAGTGAGTAGAGCGTCGGCCCTGGAGTCAGAAGGACCTGAGTTCGGATATGACCTCAGACACTCAACGCACACACACACAAACAAACAAAAAAAACCTAGCCGTGTGACCTTGAGCAAGTTACTTAATCCCAACTGCCCTCCAAAAACCAAAAAAAAAAAAAAAATCCTCCTTTTGATGGCCCTCTTCTCTGAGAAGCACATTATTAAGAGAATTTCCATCTTGGTGGCAATTACCTGACTTGGAAGTGAGGATTACCTAAGAAACAACCACCAAAGTTGTAAATGTACATATTTCAGGATTGACAGTAACCGTCCTGGGATCAGAAAAGGAATTAAAAGGCAGAAGCAGCAGCTGGGAATTAGGAAACCCAAGAACTCCAATCTCAGGCTTGCCAATATAAGCACATTTTCCCCACCACGTAATAATGATAATAACAGCTAATATTTTTGTCTCACTTACTATGTGCCAGGCCCCGTGCTAAGCACTTTTCAATCATTATCTCATTTGATCCTTGCAATAACCCTGGGAGGTAGAGGTTATTATTATCATCCCCATTTTATAGATGAAGAAAGTGAGGCAAACAGAAGTTAAGTGACTTTCCCAAGATCACATAGCTAGTAAGTATCTGAGACCAAATCTGAACTCAGGTTTTGCTGACTCCAGGCCTACCACTCTATCCACAGAGTCACCTAAGCCATCCCATATACTTCTGCTACAAGTTGCCCATTGTTGCTAAAATTTGGGGAAATAAAATTCCCACATCCCTTAATGTGGGACTAAGGGAAAGACACAGAGTAAGAAGAATGAGAGAGAGAGAGAGAGAGAGAGAGAGAGAGAGAGAGAGAGAGAGAGAGAGATTTCCATAGTTTATATTTATTGATCAAAAGGGAGGTTCCTCCTGCAAAAATGTGTTCCACCTGAGTCTCATTAGCTACTCATCAGGAGGCAACACAGTCACTGGGGACCAAGCCATAGTTCTCTATGTCACTCAGCAAAATTTGTGAGGGCACAGGGTTAGATTCATAGGACATGCCTCTTTCTCATCCAGACATCCCATCAAGTTGACCAGGAGACTCATTACACTGATTAGGGGTTCTCTTGGTATCCCTACACTAAGAAAGGGGCCAGTGGTAAAACCCCTTGGCCTTACAAGTTCATACAAAATCATCTGATGTTTAGTCAATAAGCAATAGAAGTCCAAATGCAAAAATGACTTCGTAGGTATCATTATGACTTGGTGGGACAAAACCCATAATTAGAATATGGTCCTGGATGGGTTTAAATTAAAGAAAAGATAGATAAAATTTGGGGTGGGGTAGCATTACATAATAAGAGAGTGAAGATCAATGGAGTGAGAGACAGAAGTAATTTTGTCATTAAAGTAGATATCAGCCTACCTATAAAAGCCATGAGGCATTCAGGAAATAGTTCACAAGCCTGGAACAATCATGATATAGTTGTGATGGTCATTTCAATTATCAAGACATCTAGAGAGGTATATGCTAAAAGCAGAATACCTAATTAATATTTAAGGTCACATATAATAAAAAAGGAAATTCCATAATTTTAATTATTGCATAATTTCATGGAATTCCTAATTCCATGATTATCACAACGGAGAGAAACTACTAGGGGCTATATGGGAAATGATGAGAATCTTGTGGGAAAGTTACCACTCCCTCCTATAATTTAAGATAGAGAAAAAGAAAGTGGAACATGTGCTCTGAATTGTGGGAAAGCAGATTTCAAAAGGCTTCGAGGAAGAATAGGTACGGAATTACAGACTAAAATACTATAGGTGAAATTAGAGGAAAAAGACAGAATGAATAGGAGCCTGGCATTCCAAACCAGACCAGAGATGCCACAAAGAAGCCATGAAGAGCCTGCAGTAGCATCACATGCTATGAAATAGGATGAGTAAAGTGCTACAACAAGGAAAGAATCCCCAGACAGGTCCCAGAGTATTTTGGTCCATAGTCAGGGTCAGGAGCATGAAGACTGAAGTGATACCTTTCAAAAGGGAACAGGCAAGAAGAGAGAAAGGGGGAGAGGGATTAAAGAAAAAGGGTAGAGTCTAGGAATAAATAGTGACAAACAAACCAACAAAATCTTTCCATTTCAGAGAGTGATCATAAATGGGGAACTAAAAGGAAAAAAGAAAAGTTTATCTAGGCCCTGATTAGCACAAACAATGTGACCTAAAATGGTTGCATGTATTTGAATTCATAATCAATTATAATTATGTTTATAATTATGTAAAATAGGGTCATTGATTCCAGTTCAATGGAAATATTCAGTGCAAATTTGAATAATGTGACTATTTTAGGGAATTCACTAGTCCCAATCAGGACCGTGGTATTTAAGAACTAATGATCAGGACATGAACAAGGAGAAAATAAGAAGGCAGTGAAGTATAAAAGGATAATTTCAATTAAAGATCAATAGTGTCAATCATATCCCTTGCCTCTTACCACCTCTCCTTTGTAAAGAGTGGGATGGAGGAAAAAAGAGAAGAAATCATAAAAGGATATAAGATGGAAAGAAAATAATAGTCATTATGACTGAATGGATTGAAGTTAAATTAATTTTAATGCATTAATATAATATATTAATAATAATATATAATATTATTATAGCATATACAGTATATACAGTAGCAGAACCCCCCACCCAAGGGAGATCCACTCCCTAGTACAGGTCTGTACAACTTGTAGCCTGCCAAAAGATGCTGGGAGGCCCATGAAAAGTGAAGGAAAACATCCTTTGTATGTAGAGGAAATCCTTTGGTGTGCAGCAATATAATAATAATTATACTAATAATATAATAAAATTAATTCATTAAATAGAAGAGGATGGTAGAATGAATTAGGAAGCAGGATCCAATAATTTGGATTTTTATGAGGAAAATGAAACCAAGATCCACACAGAGTTAAAATAAGAGGTTAGAGAAGAATTGATGAAACATAAAGACAGCAATAATCACTAAGACAAGGTAATTGTAAAAAATAGATATGTGGTCTTCTGGTGCCAGGATGGTGGAGTGAGGCAGGAATTCCCTAGAGCCCTCAGAAATTCCCCTCCAAAAAGCATGAAAACCACCTCAGAACTAATTTAGGAAAAGGGAAGCTTTTAGGGTCTATAGCAATGTACCCATCCACCCAACCCACCAGCCAGGCCATGCCCTTCTGCAAGCCAGAAGCCCCAGAAGCAAGCCAGTAGTCTGTACAGCACAACAAGGCCCTGCCTCAGTGGCCCCATGCCGAGCACAGCCATCAGCTAGGACTATCCCCATTACTGACCACTAATGAGGGCTTGACCCTGAGGCTGGTTAGCAGCAAGACCCCACCTTTGGGACTGGCCAGCAGCAAGACCACACCCCTGGGAACAGCCCACAAGGTTCTGCCTCCATAGCAACTGAGCAGCAAAGACTGAACCCTGAAGGACAGTAGCAAAACCCCACAGCTAAGGGAGGTGCACTCCCTAGTACAGGTCTGTACAACTTGAGTCCTGCCAAAAGATTCTGGGAGGCCCATGAAAAATGAAGGAAAACATCCTTTGTATGTAGAGGAAACCCTCTGGTGTGCAGCAAGTGGCCTGAGGGCCAGAAGCAGCCCATATACCACAAGCTGTGCAGGTGTACCCTAGTATAAGTCAGCAGAAAGCCCCTTCCCACCTTCCCTTTCTCCCTCTTCCCCCTACTGTAAGCCAGTGGCTAGGCCCTGATGCCCGCACATGAAACTTGGGACAGTACAGGAGCAAAACCCAATTCTCACATAAAAATACCAAGTCACAAAATATGCAGAAAAACAAGCAAAAAAAAAAAACCCTAAAAAACAAAAAAGGAACTTGATTATAGAAAGTTACTGTGGTGACGGAGGAAAGAGGCACAAACTTAGAAAGGACAAGCGTCAAAATGGCTACATACAAAGCCTCAAAGAAAAATGTAATTTGGACCCAGATTCTACCCCCAAAAATACTCGTGGAAGAGATTAAAAAAAATCAAAATTTTAAAAATTAAAAAATCAAATTAAAAAATTTAAAAACCAGAGAAGTAGAAAAAAATTGAGAAAAACAATTAGAATAATGCAGAGCGCAAAGTGGAAATAGAAAGAATCCACTAGTCATCTTCTAAAAGAAACCCCCAAACATAAACTTCCAGGAATGTCACAGTCAAAATTCAGAGCTTACAGGCCAAAGGAAAAACACCGAAAGCAATCAGAAAGAATTCAGTTGCCAAGGAGCCACATTCAGGATCACACATGATTTAGCAGCCACCACTATAAAGCAGTACAGAATTTGGAATACAATATTCCAGAAGGCAAAGGATATGAGCTTGCAGCTAAGAATAACTTACCAGCAAAACTGAATATAATACCACAGGGGGAAAATGGATTTTTAAAAACGAAATAGAGGACTTCCAAGCATTTCTGAGGAAAAGACCAGAACTATGGAGGGACTTTGAAGGTCAAACATAAGAATAAAGAGGAGCATAATAAGGTAAACATAAATGAAAAATGATAAAGGACTAAACAAGGTTTAAAATGTTTATATGCAAAAATGGGGAGATAATACATGTGTCCTCTCTGAAGCTTGTCATTATCAAGATTCACAGAGGGAGTCCAATTAGACAAGGTCTGAGAGTGGTCCTGTTATGTTTTAATGGTCTTAAGAAAAGAAAAGAGAAAAAAAAATACACTGTTGGGGTACGAGGGAGAGGAGGGAAAGGAAGGTTAGGGAAAATCATCTCACATAACAAAAGTGTACAAGTAGACTTCTATGGGGGGACAGCTGACACTTGACCCTCACTCTAATCTGAACTAGTCAAAAGAATAATACACACGTACACATATACACACACAGCACTGGGTACAGAAATAGATTTCATTCCACCAGAAAATAGGAAGGAAAGGGGAGAATGGGAAAGGTAAATTAAAGGGAGGGCAGATTAAGAGTGTCCTAAGCAAAACAAGTTCTAAGGAAAAAAATATGAAATGGAATCTGAGGGGGTGCCTATAAATTGAAGAATAAACAAGTTATGGTATATAAATGTAATGGAATACTATTGTGTTGAACTCTTACCAGCATAATGACAAACCAGGATTCCAGAGGAATGATGATGAAACATGCTACCTACCGCCTGACAGAGAAGTGAAGGATACAGAATACGGAGTGAAACAAAAAGATTTTGGACATGGACAATGTGGAAATTTGTTTTGATTGACTGTACATGTTTGTAATGGCTTTTGTTATGCTTGTGTTCTCAATGAGGGGTTTGGGGTTAGGGTGGGAGAGTGAGAAGGTAGATCATGGTTGACTAAAGCATTATTAAAAAAATAATCTAATAACATAAAGCATGCAAACAGTATGTACAAGTAATATATAGAGATATGATGCAGATGTAGATGTGAATATAAATACAGAGACAGAGGCAGATTACAGATAAAGATATAGATATGATAAATTAGAGATAATCAATACAGAGAAGGCACTAGCATTTAGGAGGATTGAGCTTGGGCTTGACAGAAACCAGAGAAACCAGGAGGCAGAGATGATGAGGGAGATAATTACAGGCCTGGGGAACAGCCAGTGAAAATACCTAGAGTAGAGAAATGGAGTGTCTTGGGTAAGTAACAGCAAGAGGGCAATATCCCTAGTTTGCAAAATATGTTGAATGAGTAAATTGTAAATTGACTGTAAAGTTAGATGGAAATGTTTCAGGTTGAGAAGAGCTTTCAAGGTCAAAGTGAGGGTTTTCTATTTGATCATGGAGATAATAGGGAGCCAGTGGACAAGATAAATATGAGAGTGATATGGTTAGACCTATGCTTTAATAAGGTTAATCTGACAGGTGAGGGGAGTGGGAAAAGATTTCGGGCAAGTTTGGATCGCCTCACCTTGAGGATGGATTAAAGTGGAAAGAGACTTGACATAAGGAGACCAACCAAAAGGCTATTGCAATGGTCCAGGCAGAAGGTGATAAGGGACTACACCAGAATGATTGGCTGTGTCAGAGAAAAGGAGACATGTTCAAGAGATTTTATAAAGGTAAATAAAACAATATGGCAACAGATTTAATGGGGGGTGGAGGGGAGGAAGGTAGAGGATGCCCCCTAAGTTGTAAGTCTGGGTGACTGGGAAGATGATGATTTTCTCAACTGAAATAGGAAAGTTGGAAAGAGGGAAGTGCTTGGGGGGGGGGGGGAAGATAAGGAATTCAGTTTGAAAATCCACTTAGAGACAATAGGCATAGACTTTTGAGATGTGATACTGGTAATTGGGAGAGAAGTTAGGACTTGATAAACTGATCTGAAAGTCATCTACATAAAACCACAGTAGCTGATAAGATCACCAAGAGAAAAAATAGAGAGAGAAGAGCTACTAATAATGGGCATGGCCTGGATGAAGGTCAACAGGAGCTTGAGATACTGGTCAGACAGGTAGAAGGAGAAGCAATCAGGGACACCTAAAGAGAAAAGTATGTGGAGGAGAAAAGAATGATTGACAATATCAAAGGTTGCTGTAGAGAGATCAAAAAGTTGAAGGACTTTTTTTAGTCATTAAATATGGCAATAGGTCATTGGTAACTCTGAAGAGAAAGGAGTTTGCATTGAGTGATGAGATCAGAAACCAGACTGTAGAAAGTTAAGAAGAGGAAAGGAAGTAGAGGATAGAAAGAAAGGTACACAAAAATATCATAAGCCACACTTTTTGTGGTAACAAAAAAAAAATAGATGCCTATGAATTGTAAAAAGGCTAGACAAATTTATGCAATGGAATTTATGGCCCAGTAGCAAGTGGCCATCTGTATGAACAGATGCATAATGTGATAAACTGGGTGAGGAAAATAATATAATGACCAAGAGAATGTAGATGGAAGAAGAAGAACAACAAAGTTGAGAAAATGCACCTCTTCCCTTTCACTGCAAGGGTGGAGATCATAGTTATGAGATGTTTCATGTACAACTATGGTTGATGTGGTGGTTGGTGTTGCTGAACTTCTCTTTTTCACTTTTATATCTATTCTTTGTTACAGGGAATGACTTGCTGGCTGTGGTGGAAGATATTCAGAACTGAATGTAATATAAAGACAAAAGATATTTTCAAAAAAATTTTAAAGGAAAAAAATAAGGGTATAAATTTTAAATTTTTTAAAGGAAAAAAAAGCTCCTGAATTGAAAAAATAGAGTTCAAAATAAAATTAAAAAGGGAAAGAAATAAGGACAAAATAAAGTAAAACTTCTAAGAAAAGAGTACAGTAAGAAAAAGTTACTTAAACATGAGATCAGAAGAAATCAAGGGAAAAATTTAATTGCACACTTAGCTGGATGGAGAAAAAGGTCAAAAGAAAAGAAAAGGATCAATTAAATAATTAGTAGAGTACTAAATAAAGAAATTAGTCATTCAAATAAATTTTGGAAATTTGGAATATCAAGTAAATAAGAGCAGAGTAAAGGGTTTATGGGATGAGATTACCATCAAAGTAAAAATTAATCTCAAAAATAAAGTGCTAATCTAAAAGAAGCTGATTAAAAAATCAATACAAGGGGCGGCTAGGTGGCGCAATGAGTAGAACATCGGCCCTGGAGTCAGAAGGACCTGAGTTCAGATCAGGCCTCAGACACTTAATGAACATACAAACAAACAAAAAACCTAGCCGTGTGACCTTGGGCAAGTTACTTAACCCCAACTGCCCTCCAAAAAAAAAAAATAAAAATCAATACAAAAGAAATACAGGAAACACAAATATAACATTTACAAAATGAAAAGTGAATGAGTTAAATAGTTCAATAAAATGGAGGAGAATGGTAAATGGATAAGGAAATAAAACCCAACTATTTGTGACATCCAAGAAATGTATACAAAAAATTAAGATATATACAGAATAAAAAATGAGAGACAGGAACAAAATTTACTATGAACCAGGTGATTCTTTTTCAAAAGGAGTTATAATCATGCTATCAGACAAATAAAAAAAATACAAATTTGCAATTTCATTAGAGATAAACTGGGAAACTACATTCTATTTAAAGATGCATAGTCGGGGGTGGCTAGGTGGCACAGTGAATAGAGCATCAGCCCTGGAATCAGGAGGACCTGAGTTCAAATCCGACCTCATACACTTAACACAAAACTAGCCATGTGACCTTGGGCAAGTCACTCAACCCCAAGTGCCCTACCTTCTCCCCTCCAAAAATGAATGAATGAATAAACAAATAAATGAAATAAAATAAAGATGTATAGTCAATCAAACAATGCCAATTTTAAATGTATATATAGGTATCAAATAATATAGTACCAAATTTATAAGGAAAACAACTGCACTTCAAAAGGACACACATAGTAGCTCAATAATTGTAGGAGACAAACATTTCTCTTTTACAGTTAGAAAAGCCCAATAAAAAGAAAAAAAGAAAGAAAATGTAGTGTCTTCTGAATAGGAATATTAAAGAATACATGCATGTGTATCTATAGATGCATGTTATTTATATATATATGGAGATACATATGATTGTATGGATATATATGCGTACATATATGTACATATGAATAAATAATATGTGTATGTATGCATATATACATATGTGTATTATGTATGTGTGTGCATTTCTTAACACTAAATAGACCATGTGCTAGTGTACAGAGCAATTATAAAATGTTTTTAAAGGCATTCTAAAGACTTCCTTAACATACCATACTTAAATGGATTTGTACTTTCATCAATCTGGAAGGTGCATCTAATAATACAAGTCATAAGCCATTCATCCCAGTCCATTCTGTGTGACTCTTATCTACATCTTCCTATACATTGACCATGAGCAACCCAGTCAATTAGAGGTGGGCTTCCTCAATTTCTCTTACTCTTCTCCAAGGGTACCAATGGCTGTCCACTTGTCATACTTCACCCTTGCCACATGACCATTCTACCTCTATTTCTTAAAATATAATTTCTCAATAATACCTTTTATTCCTGGTTTTTCTTCAAAGATCCTCATAGATTTTATATTATGGCTTATAACTTGCATTCTATTACATCCTTTGTAATATCCATTTTAAATTCTTTTTTATTATTAATTTTAGTCTTCATTCATTTCCACAAGATTTTGAATTCCAAATTTTCTCCCCATCTCTCTCCTCACCCATACCCCAAGATTGCATACATTCTGATTACCCCTTCCCCCAGTTTGCCCTCCCTTCTATCACAACCACACCTCCACATCCTATCCTCCTCCCCCTCACTTTCTTGCAGGGCAAGAAAGATTTCTATGCCTCATTATCTGTACATCTTATTTCCCAGTTGCATGTACAAACAATTTTAACATTTATTTTTCAAACTTTGAGTTCCAAATTTTCTCCCTTCTTCCCTCCCCACCTACCTTCATTGAGAAGGCAAGCAATTCAATATAGGTTATACATGTGTAGTTATGCAAAATACTTCCATAATGGTCATGTTGTGAAAGACTAACTATATTTCCTTCCATCCTATCCCATCCCTATTTATTCTATTCTCCCCTTTGACTCAATTCCTTTTCAAAAGAGCTTGCTTCCTACTACCCCTCTTACAATCTGCCCTCCCTTCTATCATCCTCTCTCTTATCCCCCCCCCCCAACTTTCCTGTAGGATAAAATACCTAATTGAGTGTGTATGTTATTCCCTCCTTAAGCCAAATCTGATGACAGTAAGGTTTACTCATTCCCTCTCACTTCCCCCTCTGCCCCTCCATTATAAAATTTTTTCTTGCCTCTTTTATGTGAGATAATTTGCCCCATTCTGTCTCTCCCTTTCTCCTTCTCCCAATATATTCCTCTCACCCCCTAATTTTATTTTTTAGATATCATCACTTCTTATTCAACCTACCCTGTGCCCTCTGTCTATAGACAGACAGACAGATAGATAGATGTTAATTTTTAAAATTATTATTACAGCAGCACCTACTGTAATCAAAGCAATCAAGCCTACTCTCTTCCTTTGGTTCAATTATAGGATCAACTAATTATCTATCTGTGTTACCTCAGCTAGACATCCTGATGGAGAATTGGCTATCCAAAAGTGGTTATCAAAGAGAATACATGTAATTCTATATACTTTAATCTGAAAAAGAAGCATTCTTTGTCCACTTGGTCTTTCATATATGGCTGGTCAAGCCAAACATTTTGAGTGAGTACAGAGCTCATCCAAGAGGCACTGCCATATTATGGTGTTTGATATATATATATATATATATATATATATATATATATATATATATATATATATATATATATATATGTATGTAATATATGTATATATATACATATATACAGTATATATATTAGTTATATATATACATATATACACATATATATATACATATATACACATATACATAATGTCTTCAACAAACAAGAACATGTGAAAGTCCTCACCATCCACAGGAAATCCCTCTTCAACTTGAATCCCTCTTCAGTTCTGTTCTGGATCTCTTCCATCATGGTGCCAAAAACCCTTGATGAGGACTTAAACCTTTTGTCTTTGTAACTCTTACCATAGAGCTTTCCTATACTGATAAAAGAATCCTTCCTATGGGAAATGGCTGAAGATGGTGGCACAGAAGCAGGAAGACTCCCTATGCTCCCCCCATAACCACCTCAAATACCTATAAAAATAACTCTAAACAAACTTTAGGGCTACAAAACCCATAAAGTGACAGAGAGAAACAAACCTCCCAGTGAAGGAAGCCTGGCAGACTGGCAGGAAGGGTCTAGCACAACACTCTGGGAGCTGAGCCCAGCCCTGGGTGAGTCCAAGGTTTTAGCCTCAGGGCAGCCCTACCAGCCACAGCCAGAGGGATGTTGGGAGAGTGGACCACCAGCAGCTGTGGCAGTTTCCAGAATTATCAAACCATAAATACCAAAGACAAAGTGAGAGGTCAGTGGACTTTGGGAACAGAGAGTCCAGGAATGTGGTCCAGCCTCTGTCCCCAGGGAGAGAAGCAGCTGAGGGGCCATGGCTGCAGCCACATGGCTTCTTCAGAGCTCCTGGCCTGCAGATTGTAGGGGGACCAAGCAACAAGTCTGAGGGGTAATCGTTCTGCTTGAATCTTGATCCCTGTTCTGGTGGAGGTCCTGGGGTGTATGACCAGTGTGCCAGACCAGTGGAAGCTTCTGAGACGGCACCCAACTAATAGCTCTGGCAGCTGAGAAAACCCCAGCAATTTGGGACAAATCTCTCCTCTCTGAAAGCAGAGTTCTACTGTGGCAAAAAGCTCAAGAGTCAAGTGGTTCAGTGGCAACATGAGCAAGCAGGGGAAGCAAGGCAAGCATAGTGGTTTGACTTTGGATTCCTTTTTTGGGGACAAAAAGGATCAAGGCATGGAGCAGGAGGAAGACAGTGAAGTCAGAACTCCTGCACCAAAAGCTTCCAAGAAAAATATGAACTGGTTACAGGCCACAGAAGAGCTTTAGAAGGATTTTGAAAACCAAATAAGAGAAGTTGAAGAAAAATTGGGAAGAGAAATGAGAAAGATGCAAGAAAATCACGAAAAGAGAATCAACAACCTGACTGAAGAAAATAGCACCTTAAAAAATAGACTTAACTCAAATGGAAAAAGAGGTTCAAAAGGCAAATGAGGAGAAGAATGCCTTAAAAAGCCAAATTTACCATATGGAAAAAGAATCTCTAAAGCTCACTGAAGAGCATCATTACTTCAAAATTAGATCAGAGCAAATGGAAGCTACTGACTTTGTGAGAAATCAAGATACTATTAAACAGATCCAAACAAATGAAAAACTAGAAGGCAATGTGAAATATCTCATGGGAAAAACCACTGACCTGGAAAATAGATCCAGGAGAGATAATTTAAAAATTGTTGGACTACCTGAAAGCCATGATCAAAAAAAGAACCTAGAAATCATCCTTCAAGAAATTCTCAAGGAAAATTGCCCTGATGTTTTAAAACCAGAGGGCAAAATAAGAGGTTGAAAGAATTCACTGATCACCTCCTGATAAAGATCCCCAAAAGAAAACTCCTAGGAATATTATAGCCAGGTTTCAGAATTCCCAGATCAAGGAGAAAATATTACAAGCATCCAGGAAGAAACAATTTCAATATTGTGGAAACACAATAAGAATAACACAGGATCTGGCAGCTTCTACACTGAGGGATTGAAGGGCTTGGAGTATGATATTCCAGAGGTCAAAAGAGCTGGGATTGAAACCAAGAATCACCTACCCAGCAAAACTGAGTATCATGTTTCAGGGGAAAATATGGTCATTCAATGGAATAGAGGACTTTCAAGCATTCAAGATGAAAAAACCAGAGTTGAATAGAAAATCTGACATTCAGATACAAGAAGCAAGAGAAGCATGAGAAGGTGAACAGGGAAAAAAAATCATAAGGAACTTATCAAAATTGAACTATTTACATTCTTACATGGAAAAACAATAATTGTAACTTATAAAACTTTTCTCAGTATGAGAATAGTTGAAGGGAATAGAAATGCATATATATATATATGTGTGTGTGTGTGTGTGTGTGTGTGTGTGTGTGTGTGTCTGTATATGTATGTGTATATGTATACATGCAAATATATGTCTATGTAGGAGGGTATATGGGCATATGAATACATATGTGAATGTATAGTATACACACACACACACACACATATATGTTTACAGGTATACATAGATAGAGGGCACATGTTGAATTTAATAGGAAGGGATGATACTTAAAAGGTGAAATTGAGAGGTGAGAGAGGAATACAATGAGAGGACATGGGGAGAGACAGAATGGGGTAAATTATCTCATATAGAAGAGGCAAGGGAAAACTGTTACAATGGAGGGGAAGAACAGGAAGGCAAAAGGGAATGAGTCAACCTTATTCTCATTTAATTTGGCTTAAGGAGGGAATGACATACACACTAAATAGGGTATCTCACCCTACAGGAGAGTAGTGGGGAAGAGGATGAGAGGGGGGATGATGGAAGGGAGGGCAGATTGAGGGGGAGCGAAGTTGGAAGCACACACTTTTGAAAAGGGACAGGATCAAAGTAGAGAATAGAACAAGTGAGGGGGCGGGATAGGATGAAGGGAAACATAGTCAGTCTTTCACAATATATCCACTATGGAAGGGTTTTGTATAGCTATACATGTACTACCTATATTGAATTGTTTATCTTCCCAGTAAGGGTGGGTGAGGAGGAAGGAAGGGAAAGAATCTGGAATTCAAAGTTTTAAAATAAAATGTTTAATATAGACATGTATATATGTATATATATATATATATTTTTTTTTTTCATGCAACTGGGAAATAAGATATACAGGCACTGGGGCATAGAGATCCATCTTGCCCTACTGCAAAGTCAGAGGAGGAATGGGAGGAGGATATGGGAGAAAGCAGATTGGTGGAGGGGGTATTCAGTGGGATCACTGTTTTGGGGTGGTGGGTAGGGGAAAGATGGGGAGAAAATTTGTAACTCAAAATCTTGTGGAAATGAATGATGTAAACTAAAAATAAACATAAAATTTAATTAAAAAAAAAAAAAGAATCCTTCCTATGGACCATATCAGGCCATGCTGGTTGTGGTCATGTTTCACTTTACTCCCTAGACATCTCAATAACTGCCTTACTGCCTAGTTTTTACCCTCTTTTCCCCTCCCTGCTCTCCCATCCCAGACTATTTTCCAGTTCTGGAATGCCACTCAAGCTTTACTAATAAATACAGGAATAAAGCAAGTGTGCCCATTCTCCCCATTATTGTTTATAATAGCTCTGGAAATGCTAGAACTATCAATAAAACAAATGAAATAAAAGAAAAGCATTAAGATAGGAGAGACACAGAGAGACACACTCCTTATTTGCTGATGATAATGAAGATTTGCTAAGAAAATTCTAGTAAATCAATAAAGAAATTGAGACAATGTTTTTTTTTTTTTTTAAGCAGAGTTGCAACCTACAAACTAAACCACCAGGGAAGTTAGGTGGCATAGTGGATACAGCACTGACCTTGGAGTCAAGAGGACTTGGTTTCAAATCTAGTCTTAGACACTCAGCAGCTATGTGACCCTAGACAAATCACTTAACCGAGATTGCCCCCAAAACAGATTAAGCCATCAAAAAATCAACAGCATTTCTATATAGCAATAATAAAATCCAAGGGGGTGGGTAATAATACAAAGGGAAATCACATTCCAAATAACTACCAAATATGTAAAGTATCTGGGGTTCAATCTAGTGGAAAACACAAAAGACTTGTAGAGATTCAATTACAAAATGTTCCTTAAATAAAGAATAACTTATATAGCTAGGGGAATAGTCAGTAATTGTGGCTGAGCTATGCTGATACAATAAAGATGACAATGCTACCAAAGTTAATTTGCAGGTCTAATGCTATACCAATTAAATTACTAAAGGTGTGTGTGTGTGTGGTTGTATGTGTGTGTGGTTTGTCCTTTGTTCTCAAAGAGGACCATGATATCAGGAAGATGATGAAATAACTTGCAATTGACATTGATTTGAGTGAGGGAAGGCTGTGCAAGGTCACCAGCCTCACTTTCTCCTCTAGAGCCATCTGGGTCCAGTGACCAGATATCTGTCAGGATGACTAGAGATGGCCCAGGATGCAATGGGAGACCCTGGCCCTTTTAGGCTAAGGTCTTTTCAAGCTCTCACTTTGAGTGAGGTAATGCCCATTCAGTGAATAGGCTTCTTTAAGAAGTGAGTCAAGGGCTGGCCCCTTTAATTTAAAAAATAAATCATACTGGGAGTGGAAGACCCTCAAGGTTAGAGGAACATATCATATACCCCTCATAGCTATGTGTGAGTGATGTATTCTCAAGCAAATGAGGTAGAGAGGCAATTACAGAAAATAAAGTAGGTAATTTTGATTACGTGAAATTGAAAAGCTTCTGCACAAACAAAATAAATGCACACAAGTTAACAAAAGAAGTGGTTGAATGAGGAAAACATCTTTGTATCAATTTCTTTCATAAGATATACACACACACACACACACACACACACATACACACACACACATACACATATTTATTTCCAAGATATATAATTGATTGACTTATTTATACAAGTCCAAAATCCATTCTTCAAGATGTGGTAAAAGAATGTGAATAAACAGTTCTCAAAGGAAGAATTGTATACTATTAAAAACCTACTTGAAGGAATAGAAATTTTTTAGAAAAAAACTATAGAAAAGAATAGAAAACTATTTGAAAGACTACTTCAAATCACTAACAATAAAAGTAATACAAATCAAAACAATACTGAGGTTTTAAGATGGGAATAGTTAATTTTGGAGAGGTTGGTTGTGGGAAGATAGGCATATGAGTGCATTGCTGGTAGAGCTGTGAATAACCATTTTAAGGGCATTTTGAATTATGCAAATAAGATGACTAAAATGTCCATATGCTTTGATTTAGAGATTCTCTTACCAAGCTATGCTTCACAGAGGCCATGGAGAAGAAGAAAGTTCCCTATGTAGATAAAAATATTTTTAGCAGTACTTTTTGAGACAATAAAGAATTGTAAACAAAGAAAACGCCTATCAATTGGGGGAAAACTAAGTAAACTGTGGTACATAAATGTAATGGAATATTATTACTGTGCTGTAAAAAATGATAAATGTCGAAAATACAGAGAATCATGTAACTAATGAGGAGTGAAGTAAATGGAAAGAAAAAAGGAATAAACACGACTACCACAATGTAAACAAAATGAACTCATTCCCACCACAACCAACAAATCAAGTGTGCAGGAGAGTGCAGGAAAAAGAAAAAACAAGGGGGAAAATCAGCATAAGAAGAGATATGAGAAGGCACCTCCACCTTACCCTTTTACAGGGTGGGAGGACCATGGGTATGGTACAATGCCCATATTTTTAGATTTTTTTGATGTGCTGATCAGCTTTGCAATTTTTTCCTCTTCTTTTCTTTTTCTTGTCTTAAAAGAAAAACCATTTGTTATGTGGGATGGCCCCCATGGAAGGGGGAGGAATATTATTGCAGGGGTCTAAGCTGTTATACTAGCACTGAGTCTAGCATCACTGTTGTGAGTCCCAGAAGAAGGGAGGGGTAAACAAGCCTTGAAGAAAAAAGAAGAGAAGAAAGAGAAGGAATAAAAGTAAAAGGAGGAGGAGAGGGAAGAGGAGGAAGGAAAGGAAAAAGAGGAGGGAAAGGAGGAAGAAGAAGAGGTGGAGAAGAAGAGGAGGAGGAGAATGAGGAGGTGGAAAAGAGAGTGAGTGAGGAAGGAAGGAAGGAAGGAAGGAAGGAAGGAAGGAAGGAAGGAAGGAAGGAAGGAAGGAAGGAAGGAAGGAAAGAAAGGAAGGGAAGGAAAATAAAGGTATAATCTGCTGAATGTGCCAGTCCCTGTTGAAGCCTCACCTTTAAAATAATATTACAACTTATCAAATTCAGGGAAAAGATTAAATCATATCAATACTGACTATTGTGAATTCCCATTGGCAAAAAATAAAATAAAAACTAAGCAGACAGAAGGGGGCTTTCTAAGTGGAGGGCTGGAATTTCTTCCCACAGAAGTTCCTCAGGGAAGTCTTCCAATCTACAACAAGTTCAAGGAGCCCCATCCACCTGATTCACATTTTACTCTACATCAACTTATATATGTGATAAGCCTCCCATTCATCACTACATACAACTAGTAAGATTAATATACCATATCAGTTATTTCCCAATTGATAGATACTTTGTTTCCAGTTCTTTGTTACAACAAAAATTACTTCTACAAATATTTTTATACATATGGGTCCTTTGCCTCTGTCTTTTACTTCTTTGGGGTTTATACTTATTAATGGTTTCACTGAATCAAAAGGTAATACAGCATATAATGAATGACTTTGAGGTACAGTTTCAAATGCTTTCCAGAATGATTAACTTTTACAACTCAAGTAGCACACTAATATGGTTGTCCTCCTATCCTCCTTCCAATAACTGCCATTTGCTTATTTTGTCATTTTTGCCAATCTAATGGATATGAGTTGGAACTTTGGAGTTAACTCACATTTTTCTTATTATTAGTGATTAGGAGCATTTTTTCATGTGGTTGTTTATAGCTTGCAACTTTTTTTTGAGAAAGGCCTGTTCATACATTTTGGCCATTTATCATGGTGGGGGGGCAGGGAAGGGGAAGAGGCTGACTCTTATTCTTATATATTTGCATTGTTTTTGCATATATTTTAGATATCTAATGTTTGTCAGAGAAATTTGTTGCAAAGGCTTTTTTCCAAGTTAACTTCTTCTGACATGCATTGATTTTGTTGGTGCAATTTATATGATCAAAATTGTCCATTTTTATTTTATATAATCATCCTTATCCCTTGTTTGGTCAAGAACTGTCCTATTCATAGCTATGAAAAACATATCCTTTCCTTCCCATCTAATTTGTTATTATATGAATGTTTATATCTAGGTCATGAAGCCATTTCAAGTTTATTTTGGTATGTGGCATGAGAAGTTAGTTTAAACATAATTTCAGCCAGAGTGCTTTTCAGTACTCCTAACAAGTTTTGAAAACTAGTGAGTCCACTGGCCAGTGCTTGGGGGTCCTTGATGCTACCATGTTCAATTGCTTCTGGGTCTGGGTTTTGAGTCTCTAATCTATTCCTTCAATAAATTTTTCTTTTAAAACAAAACAAAATGGATTTGATAATTATGAAGTACTGCTAGGACATCATAATCTTTGCATTTTAAATTATTTTCCTTGCAGTTTTTGCCATTTGTTCTCCTAGATAAGCTTTGTTATTTTTTAGAAATCTAATTTTATGAAATGACCTTTTGGAAGGTTAAATGGTATGCCACCATAACTGTGAATTTAGATAGTATTATCATAACTGAAGCATGTATGATTATTAGATCTCTAATCATTTTTCTACCATTATTTTTGTAAATACACCATTATAATAACATTTATTTATCAGCAATTCCTGAGAGGTAGACTCACAAATATTTTACACATTTTAAAATTTATTCTGAATGGAATGGATTTTTTTCTAACTTTACCTGTTCAGTTTTATTGGTAACCTGCAGATAAACTGATGATTAATTGCGGATGTATTTTATATGCTGCTATTTTATTGTTGTTGTTGTTGTTGTTTTTTCATTTTGGAGGGCAGTTGGGCTTAAGTAACTTGCCCAAGGCCACATGGCTAGGTTTTTGTTTGTGTATGTTAAGTATTTGAGGCTGGATCCGAACTCAGGTCCTTCTGACTCCAGGGCTCTACTCACTGTGTCACCTAGTACCCCCATGCTTCTATTTTATTAAAGTTATTGTTTCAATTAATTTTATTTGTCTCTAGGATTTCTCTAAGTAAACCATCATATAACTTCAAGTGATAGATTTGTTTCCTATTTGCCTGTTTATTTTCACAATTTGCTTTTCTTTTCCTACTACTATAGCTAACATTTCTAGAACAATATCAAATTAAAGTGATGATGATAGACATGCTTGCTTTATTCCAAATATTACTGAATAGACCTCTAGTATTTGTTCATTTCAGACAATGGTAGCCCTTAGCTATTTTTACATCATATTTCTACTGTTTTAAACACAAATAGATGTTGTATTCTGTCTAAAAAATGGGAATCTAGTATAAAAATATTGTGATTTTTATTATGATATATTTTTTCATGGCATTCTTTTTTTTTTTTTTTGCTTTTTTTTTTGGAAGGAGGAAGCAGGGCAATTGGGGTTAAGTGACTTGCCCAAGGTCACACAGCTAGTAAGTGTTAAGTATCTGAGGCTGGATTTGAACTTGGGTCCTCCTGAATCCAGGGCCAGTGCTCTATTCACTGCGCCACCTAGCTGCCCCTTTTCATAGTATTCTTAACGTTGAATCAAGCCTACATTCCTGGTTTAAATTCATTCTATTGATAGTGTACAACCTTTTTGTTTAAATATGTTGCTGTAATCTCTTTGTTAATATTTTATTCAATATCTTTGCATCAATATTCATAAGAGGTATTAGTCTATAGTTTTAACCCTCTGCTTTGTCTTCCCTGGTTTGGGAATCCAGACTATATTTGTCTCACAAAATTTGTTAAGATTCCTTCCTTCTCTCTATTTTTGTTAATAATTTGAATAATGTTTCAGTTAATTCAAGTCCTCTAGTCCTTTAATGTAGAAACCACTGAGTCTTGGATTATCCTTACTGTGGCTCCACAATATTTGAATTGTTCCTTTTTGGCTGTCTGCAATATTTTCTCCTTGACCTGGGAGTTCTGAAATTTGGCTATAATATTCCTGTGAATTTTTATTTTGGGATCTCCTTTAGGAGGTGATTGGTGGGTTCTTTTAATTTCTATTTTACCCTCTGGTTCTGGAATATCAGGGAAATTTTCCTTGACAATTTCTTGAAAGATGATGTCTAGGTTCTTTTTTTTATCATGACTTTCAGGTAAACCAATAATTCTTAAATTATCTCCCCTGGATCTATTTTCTAGGTCATTTATTTTTCCATTTTCTTCTATTTTTTTTCATCCTTTGGTTTTCTTAATTGTTTCTTGATGTCTCCACTTGTGCAATTCTACTTTTTAAGAAGTTCTTTTCTTCATTGGATTTTTGTGCCTTTTTTTTACCATTTGGCCTATTCTGCTTTTTAAGTGGAATTTTCTCCAGTGTTTTTTGCGCATCATTTTACCAAGCTATTGACTCTTTTTCTCATGATTTTTCTTGCATCACTCATTTCTCTTCCCAATTCTTCCTCTTACTTGATTTTAAAAATCCTTTTTGAGCTCTTCCATGGCCTGGGGTCAACTCATTTTTCTTTGAGGGTTTGGATGTTTCAACTTTGACAAAGTTTTGACTTTTCTGTCTTTTTCTGAGTTTTGATCTTCCCTATCACCAACTTTCTATAGTCTGCTGTTTTCTCATTTTCCAGCCTATTTCTTGACTTTTAACTCTATGCAAAAGTGGGGAAGGGGCACTTTAGTATTTTTTATGAAATTCTTTTCAGAGGTAATTCTGGGGGCCTGTAAGTTTTCGGTTATTCCAAGGTGGTATGATCTAGGGAGGGGTGTGTTTACTATTGTCCTCTACTGTACATTTGTCTGTAAGTGACCACAAGCACTCTTTTCCACCCTGGAACTGTGATGAGGGTCCTCACTCTCTTCTGGCTGCAAGTTCTGGTGTGTTAGTGCTCTTCCTCACCCTGGGACTTTGACTCAGATCCAAGTAACGGCAATGCAACAGAGTTCTGCCCCTGGTGCCAGCAAAGGGATCCCTCCCTGAAATTTCCTTCTGACCAATTGTCCAAGCCCCTTGACATCTGTAGGTTGAGAGGCCCAGATACTGCCACACTGCCACCACTGATTCAGTCACCAGACTGGTACCCAGTCTGAGCTGGCATGGTCTGCACTGGACTGTGTCCACTTTTACCTGGTGCAACAGACATTTACTGCCAAGTTTATAAGTTGTCTTGGGCTAGAAAACCATTTTATTCTATCCTTATTTGGATTACACTGCTCTAGAATTTGTTTTAAGGTAATTTTGTATTTAAAGGGATTTGAAGGATTTGGGGGGAGAGCTCAGGCAAGTACCTGCCTTTTCTCTGCCATCTTGGCTCTGCCTCCTCTATGTTCTTTTAAGAGTATAGCTTCCAGGGTGTGGCTAGGTGGTGTAGTGAATAGGGCACTGGCCCTAGAGTCAGGAGGACCTGAGTTCAAATCTGGCCTCAGACACTTGACACGCTTACTAGCCATGTGACTTTGGGCAAGTCACTTAACCCCAATTGCCCTCCAAAAAGCAAAAAAAAAAGCATTGCTTCCCTGATCATCTCTTTAACCCAGGTCTTTTTTTACTCTTGACTTTCCCTAGATCATAACTGAAAGAATGACTTTTAAGAAAATCCACCAGGGGCAAGTTAATTCTGATCCATCCTCATTTTAACTCAAGTGGACTTGAGGTTCAACTATGTATCTTAAAGGTTTCAATTATGTATCTTAAAAACAACACATGGTTGAATTCCTCTTTTTAATTCGTTTTGCTACCCTATTCTCTATTATAGGTGAAGTCATACCATTCACATTCACAGTTAAAATTTCTCCCTTATCTCCTACTTTTCAATGGAAAAGAAGACAGGGAAAGAATAGGAATATGGTCAACATTAATAATATTTAGTTGAAGTGGTCTGATTATACTCCTCTGTCCCTGTTCTCTTCCCCCATCTCATGCATCAATTCCTCATTCTTACACTTTATTTTTCTTCTTTTAATCCTCCCTTTGTGTTCCAAGTTCTGAAGCTGAAGCTTGTTTTCCACATGACTATTCCTTCTCCAAATCTACCCTCCTTCTTAAACCCTGCTCTCACTTCTCTTTGTCCCTATTTATTTCCATACTTAATTCAATTAATTTTTATACCAACATCTTTGGAAAGTGTGTATGTTTGTCCCTCCTTGTCCCAGTTCAGATAAAAGAAAGGTTTATGAGATGCTTGTTCTACTAGCCCTTCCTTGATGTTTGTATACTCTTCCTCTGCAACTACAAAGTCACAGGAAAAGTAGTTTCCTCCCCTCTTTCTTCTCATTTCTTCTCTAATGTATTTCTTTTTCCACCTATTTTTCCCCTAGATCAAGAAAACAATTTAAAAGCTAACATCGGGACAGGTGTTTGTCTTTCTTTACTCCTGCGCTAACATTTGAAGACAATGAGATTCTAAAGGGACATTTGTCTCTTCCCACATTATAATTTAAGCGCTTCATCATATGTTCATCTTTCTATGCTTCTTTTGGATCCTGTATTCCTATTTTAAGAAATTATAAATGAAAACCCATCAGTCACCTCCTGAAAGTAACCTTCAAATGAAAACTCCCAGGAGTATCACAGCTAAAATCCTGAGTTCTTAAGTCAAAGAAGAAGAAAAAAAAAAACAGAAGAAAAAAAAGACTTCAAGTACCAAGGAACCACAGGAAAGATAATAAAAGACTTAACACCTTCCACAATTACAGAGAGAACAGCTTAGAATACAATATTCCAAAAAGCAAAAGCAAATGACTTGAAAACAAGGAAAAACTATATGGCATCATCATTTTCCCCCTTCCAAATTCTCAGAGGTGGTGTAGAGGATAGTGAACCAGGAAGACCTGGTTTTATGTCCCATTTCACACACCAATTGTGTGACCCTAAGTAAGTCAGCTAATTGGGGAAGGGGTATTGTTAGGGGAATAGTGGGGGTGTAGGAAAAGCCTAAGCTTCAACCTTGGAAACATCCAAGAGAATGTTTCCATTTTCCACTGCACTCTGTATGTACTTGTGAAAGGAATGTTTTGTATCAACTGTCCTCACTGTACCACCTTAGTAAATACCCCTTTATAAAAGTTATTTAATGATGCCTAATTAAGGTAATTCTCAACTGACAATCTTTGGGAAAAGCACAGTGGTTGTGGTTTAAACTGATGACATTAGATAATCTTGATGTCTGCAAGTGTTTTAGCCTAGCTGAGTAAATGTGGTGCTATACAACAAATCTCTAAAAGTTGCCCACTCCTTTGCTGCTCCACATTTGCCAACCATGTGTTGGCTCAGCTTTCCCTTAAAGTTAGTAAGGAACTGTTCCCTCTCAGAGAAGCACTCTAATCTATTGTTGACACTAACTCTTCTGGTGGTAGTCTTGCCTTGAGGCTCCCACTTTTGTTGAATTCAAATATTTAGTTCGGAGAGGATAAGTCTATGATCATTCCAGCACTCTGTAACAGATATATCACCTTTGAGACTCTCATATACTGTCTGCCTCCTTTTCTTACAATGACATAGTCTATTAAATGCCAATGTTTGCTGTGAGGGTGCATCCATGAAATTCTATTGCATTTAGGTAAATGGAAGACAGTGTTGCTGATGAGGTCATGAGATGCACAAGTCTTCAGTAGTAAGTGACCGTTGCCGTGGCTGTTTCCAATTTCAATCCTTCCAAAGACTCCCTGCCATGTCTGGTAGTCTGTGCTTGCTCTTGCATTAAAGTCACTTGGAATTAGAAGCTTCTCCCCTTTTGGCACATTGATGATGAGGATCTACAGGTTTTCATAAAATTTTTCTTTAATCTCATCAGGGTTCTTCATGGTGGGAGCATACACACTGATGATGGTGACCTGGAGACTTCCTGCAAGTGGCAATCACATTGTCATGAGTCTGTTGTTCATTCTTCTGGGTAGATATATAATTTTGTTGACTAGATTAGTTTTGATTGCAAAACCTATGCCAGCTTCATGGCATTCCCTTTCACTGTAGTCACTACAGAAAAGTAGATATCCAGCTCCAAATTCAGTAAGCCTATTCACTCAGGTCTGCTATTTGGATGTGATACGTCCTGAGTTCTCTCACAAGAGCTGTTTGTCTTTCAGGTCTACTGGATTTCATCTTGTCCATAAGCATGTGTACATTCTATGTACCAATGGTGAGTGGAATCATCTTTGCAAAAGTTTTTGTACATTTTTTTGTGTTTCAACCACCTGCCATGGTACACAGGCCAGGGCTGGGTGAAACAGACAATTTTTAGAGCACCTTTTCTAGCCCCTCCCTCACACGGGGAGGTGAGTAATCCTTCAAAAAGGCTGCTCAGACATCCAGAGGGCTGCCAAATCCCACTGCTGCTTTCAGTGAGATGACCCTATGGCCGGAGCCATTTGTGTGCAAGGTTGTAACTACACCTCTCAGTGTATCCACACCTCCTACTTTGTCACTTGCCTGTCACCACAGTACTTTGAAATAGATAAAAATGATAAAATGGTATAGGTGACATCTTTTGATTCATGCATAAATTGGATTGAAACAAGGCAGAACTATGCAAAGTCATCAGCCCCACTCTCTCTTCCAGAGCCATCAAATTCCAGTGGCAAGGCAAAATCAGGATGCCTGGTGATGGCTTAGGATGCAATGGATGACCTTGGTGTCTCCGATTTCTAACCAAGTTCTCAGCACTCCATAGAGCCTGCTTCAGCTGCTTTCCTGGCTATTGAAACAAACTGTTCTCATATGCCTATTCTTCCAGGGATAAGTCTTTACATGCTTGGAATAGACATCCCCCCTAATTCACAGAAGGGTTTGAGGCCTGTCAGTCAACCTCACCGTGGTTTAGCCTGTTTGTCTAAATGGCTTATCAAGGTGTGGCTGTTGGGCACACTACAGCTTCTGGGAGAGTTGGTTGAATGAGGTGGATACACAAGCAGCTCTAAAAAGGGCTTAGCAGACCTCATGCCAGAGGTACTAGTCTTCCCTGAACACATCCCATACCAGAAGAATGAGGCAAATTGGTCCTCAGTGTCTTTTTTGGAAATAACAATGTAGCTGATCAAGTAACCTTCAGTCCTATATGGACATAGAAAGTTGCGGGGTGGCATATGAGGGATTCCAACAGTGAGATAATGCAAATCAAAGCAGATCCTTGGAATTTTATGATGACCTAACAATTGTAATGAAGGAACTGTGAAGTACTTTTTGTTGGCTTTAGTTTTGTTTGTTTTTTTAAATATGGCATTTGAGAAACCTACCAGAATTGTGCTACATGGACTTTATTTTCATTAAAAAAAAAAGGTACTAAAGAAGGAAACTGAAAGGATAATGCTTGTTTCAAGGAGTCTAGAAACCTTTCTGGAATCAGGGATATGGATAAATACACCAATTGCACCTCATTTGATTTTCTGAGGACTAGGATCATTGTATCAATTTAAAAATAAATAAAACATAGGTATCGGTCTAGAGCCTTTTTCTTTTTTCGGTTTTGTTTTGTGTCTCTTTCTCTGAGCATAAGTGGGCATGACCCTGAGCTCTACATTCTTAGCCTTGCTGTCAGTCCTGGAAGATCAAGATGTTCTCAATGAGGGCTTACTGGAAGCAGGAAGAATTCCAATGTGGCCAACACAAATAATGGGGAGCTGTGCCCAACTGAATTCATGCTATATTCTTGCTGATTATCCTTTCCATTCTATGACTAATTAAACTAATTTTCTTAATTGTTAGATGGTCTGTAACTCATTTCATTCCAATCCAGAACCTGAACCAGTGAATGGGCCTGAATCAGGACTGGCCTAAGTCATCTTCATCTTGCAATTGGTCCGGCCAATCATTCCTGAACAAAAGAGTTATGGAGATATATATATATAAGTAGATAGCTAGCTAGATAGACAGATGTATATGTGTATGTGTGTGTGTATACATACATACACACATACACACACATACATATATATTGTTCAGTATTGATAAAATTGTGGTATATGATTGTGATGGAATACTGTTGTGCTATAAGAAATGATGAAGGGGGTGGTTTCAGAAAAACCTGGGAAGACTTCTATGAACTGATGCACAGTGAATTGAGAAGAGCCAGGAGATCATTATATACAGTAAGAGAAATATTGTAATGATAATCAACTGTGAAAGATTTAGCTACTCTGATCAATACAATAATCCATGATAATTCCAAAGGATTCATGACAAAAAAAAAAAATTATCCATCTCCAGAAAGAGAACTGATGGATTCTGAGTATAAACGGAAGAATTTTTTTCACTTTATTTTTTTGCCTTTTTTTCAACATGGCTAATATGAATTTTTTTTTATATACAGCTAACAGCCCACATAAAAAATAATTCTAACTTGTGGATGGGTGGAAAATGCAATTGATCTCATGGTACAAGACATTCTAAGTCTGCTCTAAGAAAGCTGAAGTCAGATGGTAAATGGGATTTAAATGCTTAATAGAGGAGTTTTCATTTGATTCTAAAAGTAATGGGGAGCCACTAAGGCTTCTTGAGCAGAAGAGTAACTTAGTCAGACTTGTGCTTTAGGAATATCACTTTTTCAACTATGTTGAGGATGGATTGTAAAGGGGAGAAACTGGAGGAAAGGTAATTCATTATGAGGCTATTTCAATAGTACAGGAAAGTGGTGGTGACAGCTTGAACTAGGTTGCAGGAGAAATGTTGTAGGGGTAGGTAGATTCAACAAAATTTGGCAATTGATTGTTCATGGTGGAGTGAGGGAGAGCAAAATACTGAAGAAAATTTCAAAATTATAAATCTGGAAGACTGAAACCAAAATGGGGACAATAGAAACTGAGGAAGGTGACCAAGAATATAATGGGCTTGGTTTGCATATTGGTTTGAGGTATATACAGGAAATCCAATTAAAAATGTCTGATATCTATCAATGGATCAAAAAGGAGGGTAGGGCTAGATGATTAGATCTGAGAGTCATCTGCATGGAGATAATTAAAACCATGGCATCTGATGAGATAAAACAAACAAACAAACAAACAGTTTTGCTTGGGTCAGCAAAAGCTAATGCTTTGGCTTGGAGGGGAGACAGACTTGAGGCAAGGAGACCAAACAGGAGACTATTGTAATAATCTAGGTGAGATATGACAAGAGCTTGAACTAAGATGATACCTGAGAATGGATATAAGAAATAGGGCTCATGAGAGATAATGAGATTTAAGAGATGTTGTGAGATTTAAGAAATGTCACAACTTGGCTAATGATTGGATATGTGGGACAAGGGTGAGTTAGAAAGGCAGGATAATGTTTGTTGGACATTTCAAACCAAATGTCTCAAAGGTATCTCATATGCAACATGTCCAAAACTAAAAACCTCCCCTCTTCCAAATTTCCCTATTTTTTTTTTTTACAAAGATACTATGAATCATCTAGTCTTCCTGGTTGATAACTACTCTCTCTCACCTTTTTTATCCAATCAGTTACCAAATCTTGCCATATCTACCGCCCAATATCCTTTGAATCATACCTTTTCTCTCCATTATCACTTTAGTTCAAGTTCTTGTCACCTCTTGTCTAGATTATTGCAATAATTATTTAGTTTCCAGGCCTCAGGTCTCTCCCCACTCTAGTTCATAAACCACACTGCTAACAAAGTGATTTCCTCAGACTCAGATCTGACCAAGTCATTCCACTACTCAATCACCTTCAGTGGCTCCCTATTGCCTTTAGGATAAAAATAAATACCTTTAATTAGGTTTTAAAGGTCTTTACAATCTGGCCTTAACCTATCTAGCTTCATTGGACATCCTCCTCCTGTATTCTATGATTTCTTTTTTGGAAGGGGGAAGGCAAGGCAATTGAGGTTAAATGACTTGCCCAAGGTCACATAGCTAGAGTTAAACGTCTAAGGTCAAATTTGAACTCAAGTTCTCCTGACTCCAGGGCTGCCACTCTCTTCACTTCTCCACCTAGCTGCCCCTCTCCCCACCCCCACCCCCATATTCTACGACTAAATAAAGTTATTTTCTTTCTTTTTCCTCATGTATAACATTCCTTATCCTATCTCCAAGCCTTTGTCCCCATGCCTGGAATGCACACTCCCCCCTGCCTCCTTCTCCTTCAATAGACATAAATACTTTTCTGTTCTTCCCAACTTCTAGTACCCTACTTCCCAACTTACATTTACTACTATTACTTCCAAATACTACTATTTAACTACATTGTATTTGTCCCTATATTTTTTCTGTAAATACTTACATATGTGCTTCTTTCTCTGATTAGAATGTAAGTACATAGAAGGCACTTAATATAAATGCTTGTTGATTGACTAATGATGACACCCAACAGAACCATGACCTTGTACATAGCTTTCCTAGGGGTGGGGAGAAGGAAGAGGAAAGGAATAAGTATTTATTAAGTGTCTACTCTATGACAGGCACTGTGATAAATACTTTACAAATATTATACCATATATGTATATTATATATGATATATAAAGCAATTTTGTTTTGTTTTATTTTGTTTTAACTACTAATCCTATCACTATTTTAATTAACCAGTATTATGAAGCTTGAATCATTCTCAAGAAAATGCTTGAGATGATGATGAAAAGTTAAAACAAATGCTTTGGGGAAAAAATTAAATATAATTTATTTTCATTATAATAAAATTAGTTTCTTTTTAAAAATACATATTATGTCATTTGATCTTCACAACAACCTCTAGGAGGTAGGTGTCAATATTATCCCCATTTGATAACTGAGGAAACTGAGGCAGAAGGTGATGAAACAATTTATCCTACATAGCTAGAAAGTCTCTGAGGTGGAATTTGAATTCAGATCTTCCTGACTCCAGGCTCAATACTCATATTTACTAAGCCACCTAGATGCTATATAACTTTATTACAGATATACCATATGGTATTATAACAAGAGCAATATCCTAAGATCCTACCCCATATAGACTAGGCTAATTTTTCTTTTAAATGTATTGAAACTGTTCTCAAGACTTAATTGGTGCAGGAGTCTAAGTCTCAAATCAATAATATAGCTTCCTTGTGTCATAAAATAAAATATAGCATGAGCAGTCAGTAACATCTCCCTCATGCTTCTGACTTGTTTTATCATCAACATGGTTGATACAGAGTCAGGGAAGTTGCATCCAAGTGAATCAATGTTGTATCTTTGCTGAATATCCTTTCTATGCTATGGGCAAGTAATCCTCCTTTTGTTAACTGGATAAATGGTCTAAGCTCATTTCTTTTCATTCAAATACTGAACCTGAACCACCAGACAGGCCTAAGTCAGTCCTGGCTTATAACAAGTATACTGTGTATAGTACAGCCCCCCACCCCCCCCAACACACACACACAAACACACACACAGAATAGTGGATAGAAAGCAGGCCTCAGATTCATGTATTAGATAAAGATTCAATAAAACTTATGGGTTAAATTGGTAGCTTTAAGTCAACAGTATCTATCTGATCTAATCCCTTAAGCAGCCTCTCCTTAGAGAGATTCTTCCTAAATACGTGAAGATAGATCAACACTTCTAATTAATTCACAGTAGCTACTATTGTCTCCATGAACTGCAGAAAAATAAGAAGGTGCCCCCAGAATATCTTTGTGATATATGCTTAGATTGTCAGAATACCATCGACTAGATAAAGAATACCTTCTCCTTCTCCTCTGTCATTGGGATTTTTTAAAATAATTTTTTTATTCACTTTAAACTTAAATATAAAACAAGAAAGGAAAAAAAGAACATTGCCATGTCCACAGTAGAACATGAAAGGATTCCATACAAAACAATAAATTTCCATTTCAAGAAAACCGATATAATAACTACTACCCATTGTTTTCAAAGCTACCCAACTTTTCTTTGTTTCTTTGTAGGTCTTCTTTTGTTCTCTGCTATGCACTTTTTGCTTTAGTTTAATTAAATGCAGACATATATGTGTGTATGTATAATATATATATGTACATATATATGTATGTATCACCCTACATATAGATATCTATGAACACATATATACACATATACACACATAAAGACCATATTTTGCATATTTCCATTTATTTCTCTCTCTGAAGGTGGAGACCATCTTCCTTCTTAAGTCCAAGACTTTCCATGTTTTTCTAAATCAACCAGTTTATCATTTCCTATACCACAGTAATATTCCAACACAATCACATTCTACCTCGTCTATGAAAGTTTTCCCCCAATTTTCTGCATTCCCTCCATTCCTGGATATATTGGTTTTATTTATAACAATAACTTAATTTAAAATATTTGAATTTAATTAATTTTAAATAACTGAAATTATCCACCGTGCACTTCAACAATGCTCTCACCTTATAGTTTCAGGTTGGATACTGCTGAATCTGCTTCCAATACATCTTTTTTCCCTGGTTTCCTACAATTCCTGACCTTTTGTCCTTCCAAATGAATTTTGTCATTATTTTTTCTAACTCAGCAGGATAATTTTTAGGAGTTTAATTGGAATTGAGTAAATAGATAACTTTTGTAAACATTTCATTTTAAAAAATTACATTGACTCCACCGACCCATGAATAATACTACTCCAATTATCTAGATCTGACCTCATTTGTATAAAAAGTGTTTTATGTTTATGTTCATATAGTTCCTATGTCTATCTTGGCAGGTATGCTCTCAGACATTTTATACAGTCTAATGATTATAAAAGGTCTAAAATAATATTAAATAATATTGCTGACACAGTGTAGTTTCCCTATTTTTCTCTTTTGAATTAAATCTATTTTGTCTTTAACTTTTCTGAGATCCTGATTACTACCCCTACTTTTTTTACATAATAAATTCTACTCCTGCCCTTCATTTTATCTTTGAGTTTATCTCTCATTTTTATAGTGTTCCCTGAAAGCAACATACTATTGAATTCAAATTTTTGATCTGCTACCTGTTTCTGCTTTATGGGTAAATTCACCCCATTCACATTCTAAGTTATAATTATTTGTGTATTTTCCTTCTTCCTGTTTTTCCTCACTATCCTTCTCACCATAGTTACTGGATCCCTCCATACTGCTCTACTTTAATTCTACCAGATTCCTTGCCATCCTATTCCTTAACCTACCCGAGGCCCATATGGCCTTGATGAGTAAAATAAGTAATAAGTGAGAATATGCTATTTGAATAGCTTGACCATTCATACCTCCTTTGTAGAAACTCACAGAAGGAGAGACCTCAGTGATGATAGTAAGTAAGGAAGATCTTTGTAACCCAGGATTTCAAAGTTGCTCCCTGAAATCTCAGCTTCCTGGCTGGATCCTGAGGCTTGGTTTTAGAGATTTATAAGTGCCCAAGGAATAAAAAGAAGAAACGTCAGTGCTCAAATTCTTCTACTATATAAGTAAGTATATAAATAAGATATAGGATATGTCCAAAGGGTAACACATACTATTCATTTTCATGACTTCTCTTTCTTCCAAAAGTTATTCTGGAAAATAACTCTTGCTAATAGAAGACTTACGTGGCTACTTGAAAGAGGTATAACCCTTATAAATTACCCATGGTAGTTGTATGAAAGAAATTTGAGAAAATTAGAGTGTATATGTAGACTGCTAAACTTTGAATAACAAACAATGTCATGCCATTTGTTGAGGATGTCCTAGAATATCTACTGGGTAGTAAATAGTTCTCCATATAAGTCCTGGATACAAAGATCTTTTTTGCTACTTATTTCACTTATCAAAGTCAGACTTTTTCTCAAGCAATCAATGAAACATTTACCAAGTGCCTACTATACTAGGCTAAAAATGGGGATACAAACATAAAACTGAAGAAGTCTCTGCCAGAAAAGCTTACATTCTACCAAAGGTGTGTTCAATGTAGAAATTGAAAAAAAATATTATTTGGACCTAGACCCATGAACTTCCTTGAAAATTAATATTTACTATTATATATCCTTAATTTTTCAGCGGCCTATGGTGATTCCCATATCTTCTTCCTGGCACTGGTCTCATAGACCTGTTTCTGGACATCTAGACATTACTAGTTTCTGACACTAGTTCTCTAGAGTTTGGTTTCTGGAACATCAAAGATAAATTCTTCTCTCCCATGTATCCATGTAATGAATATAACTATCTTATTACAATTATAATGAAAGACCACTGACCCTTTTAAGTATATTCTTTTGGTACTGTCTGAAGCAAAGTCTCTTGGAAGGGTGAAACTGAATGGCAATCCCACAGGTAGATATCAAGTTTTAGGAATGTGCAGAGAGCTGCCTTTTCTCTGCCTTGACATTCATTGCCCACACTAGCATGGTCAAACTCAAAGATCTGTGTCAATGACTTACAATATTCAACTACTCTCTTTATCTATTTACTTTACCTCTGATCAATTTGATCAATTGTGAATAACTGGAGAGGAGAGGAGGTAGAGATTGGCCAGTCATAGTTGCCACAAATAAGATGTCCCTTCCAACATCATTTGGACCATCCTAACAAAGAGTAGTAGCTATGTTGTTCTCAATCCAGAATACCTTAACCAGTACTTTATCTACCCAGAGAGTTCATAACAGTCTTTACTATTTTCATTGGTTTCACTGAAACCCTTGGATATTTGCCGTCCCCCCCCCCCCACACACACAAACATGTACAACATATCAACAGTTCTTTGTAGGTTTTATCCTCATCCCTGTGCTTTAAAAATAAGTTTAAGTGATATTGTTATTTCTCACTCCCCGTACCCCAAGAATGAACATTAATTGTATAATTGTACAATACACACCACATGCATAGTTTTTAAAAGGGGTGCTATCTTGACTTATGTACCACAAGTCTTCATGAGAGAGTCTCTCTCCTGAAACAAAGGACCCAAGCACACTTCAATAAATTCTATTTCTTTGTCTCTTTGCCCTACCCTGCCCCACACTTCTTAATCCAAGAACTTCTTTGACAGTGCTCAATGGGTTGTCAGCTTCTGGGCTTCCTTGGAAATTGTGCCATACCCCTGATGAACTTTTTGGCTTCTTCTTCTCCCTAATATCTTATAATCTTATAAAATTCCAAGGTCAAAGAGCTGTTAAGAAAAAAACTAGTTGTTTCTGAATGCTTTCTCAGGTCTTTAAGGTAAGATAAAGGATAGCTTCAGAAAGCCAAGCACTATCTGCAGTGCAGTTTTCTGGGAAAAGAATTTTCTGTCCTCTGAACTACACTTATATTGAGACTTTTCCCAGTTTTTGTCTTCCTTTACTATTCTGTAACATTTAATTCAATTTCAATCAATGAACATTTATTGAGGAAGCTGGGTAGCATAATAAGTGGATCAAGAGACTTGGAATCAGAAAGCCCTGAATTCAAACTCTCTCTCAGATATTTATTTGCTGCATGACCCTGGGTAACCTTTCTCAGCCAAAATCTCTTCATTTGTAAGATGAAGGAGTTGGACTAAATGACCTCCAAGCTTCCAGTCCTGAGTCTATGACTCCATGTGCTGGGTACCATTTGCTAGACACTGGTGATACAAAGACAAAAATGAACACTGTTGTGGCTCTTGGGGAGCTTTTATGCTATTGAGGTTGTACACCATATATAAAGATAAAAAATTATAAGGCACAGAAGATAATATGAAATAATTTCAGAGGAAGAGAGAATTAACACTTGGCAAGTATTAGGAAAAGCCTTTAGTGGGAAGGAGCATCTGAACTATGCACTGAGGCTTCTGTTTTATTAGTTCTCTGACAGCTGACTGTTCTTTCTCCCACCCTCAAAAAGTGGACATCAATATTTCTTCAACAGCATTTGTGCATTCTTCCTTTTGGAGTTATTTGGACAGACCTTATTTCCCTTACCAGGTTGTAAGCTGCTAGGATCAGAGATTCTTTCTTATTCATGTTTAACAGTACTCAGTGTAATGGCTCACAAAGAGAGGGTTACTCACTAAACGTTTCTGAATAACTAAATGGTTTGGATAGGATAGCAAAATAGTTAAGTAGAACTATTGCTTTGGAGTCATTAGCCTGTTTCACAGCCATAACGTGAAAACTGGCAAACTCACTTAGGTTTCTATGTACTTACATTGAATTTTCATGTTGGGGGATATTCCTAATTTACATTTAACCACCAGGGGGAGATAATGAATGACAGCAGGTATCATCTGGCTCCAAAGGCTGACAGCCTCTATTGAGCGGCCCAGAGAGTCACAACCCTCCATCTCAGATCTATGGCAAGACAAAGTCTTCATCCTATCAGCCTTGGTCATTCTAGGCCATCAATTCTCTAAGTATAGTCTGGGGATATCTGAGAGCCCCAGGATCTTTTTGGGGGTCCTAGAGGTCAAAGCTATTTTCATAACAATACTAAGATGTTTTCATTTCTACTATGGTAGATATTGATAGATGCAACCCAAATAAACAAAATTTCTTTAGGAATCCTCAATAATTTTTAAATGTATAAAGAATTCCTGAGGTCAAAAAATTAGAGAATTCCAGACTATCCCTTCAAGCAGCCTCACAGAAAGTCTTCTTCATTCCACAGCATGGCTTTTTGTCTAAGAGTCATTTTTCAAAAGGAGAAGAAAATCAAGAGTTAAAATTGGGACTTAGTTTATAAATATGATTCACTCTTTTTCTCTTCAATTCATCTGTCTTCTCGCCAGTTTACACTAAGGGAAAAGTATCTTGTGCCCTGTAAAAGTGTGGGGCTTTCCCTCTGTCTCTATGGGTTTTGCTGGACAACAAATTTTCTGACTTTTTTTTTTTAAGTAACAAATTGTTAAATAGCATACACATTTAAACACTCAATTGACAGATGAATCATCTTGAAAGGAGCAATGGAAAAAAGAAAGACTGAAAGGATTGACTGGTACAAGGGTGGAAATTTCCATATCTACTCTAAGTATATAATTATAAAAGACCCAGATACTTTGATTGGATTAAACAAAATTAAACTAGGAGTGAGTAGGTAATCAATTTGAGAGGATCACAGGCTTTGGGGCTTTGGATAAAAGCAAAGGACACTATGTAAGAAATATACTGTGGTTGGTTGAAAAAATCAGATATACCTCTGGGCCTATGTCTAACAGCATGCCAGGTCTGAATCATTCCAACAACCTCCAGTTGAGTGGTGGTCATATCCATTGAAGAAGGACTCCTGCCAAGAATTGCCCTTCAAATGAGGGGAGAAAATTGAATCTCTCTCCTCTTTCCCACCCACAATGAGCAAGTGATGACCCTGTGAACTTTAAAGGGTTAAAAAACCTGGAGTGTTCACTACAGCCAGGTAACAGTTTCCCCACAGCTATAGCGGGTAGTAGATCTGAACCATACATCAAAAACAAAAAAGAAACACTTAAAAAAAAGGCAGCTTCAAGACTCTATATAGCAAGTGATATTCAGAAACCAGCAGAGAACTACACCTAAGGGCAACATCATGAGAATTCCAAAAGAGAGAAAAGGACTTCTAAGCCAAGAACTGTGAATTTACCCTTTGGTCACATATACATTCTAAGTTTGAGCCCAGTCTCTCCAGGGACATATTTTGTGTGAGCAAATAATATGACATCTTTGAGTTAATAATAACATCTTTGAGTTAGAGGGAATATTTTTATAACAACTGTTCTTGCTTAGCAACTATCTTTTTTTTTTAAACTAAGTGAATCTGGTTGAGAGGGAGCATGTTGATGGGGGCTCATGAACAACAGTACTAGAAACTCTATTCCCCCTCTGCAACACTCCTGAGGGGAGTGGTCAGCTATCTTCTGAATAACCAGCCTGCCAATTGGGAATGGGGTATTACCCTTCAAGGAGGTGCTATCCTGGCAAAAAGAAAAACTTGACTTCTCCCTGGGGAGAGAAAGGGAGGAACAGAGGGCCACCATCTCTGTTCCTGGCATTTCTGAGCAATAATACAAGTCCAGTCTCTCCTTAGCTCATGGTCTAAACACCTTCTCAATCCCTCTATTCCTTCCATGATTCTTCACCATTTTCTAAAGACCCACCCTCCAACAGTTCTGCATGGCCATAGTACTGCCAGCATTCACTAGTTCAATATCATAAACATTTGGGAACTCTTCAAAGTATGATTCCTGATCAAGTGCAAGGCTACCATAACCAGTGGAATTCTAAGGAGTTTGCCTGATCAGTAGGAAGTATCCCTAGCTCTAACATTTCTATGGCAAAGCTTCTATGAGTATGGCAAAAGGCAGGTTACATATAAATTCTATAACAATGTAATTCAGTATATAGTTTATGAAAAATGTCCTCCCAAATATTATGCCTATACTGGGTACTTTCAACTTAAATGACATAATTTGATGATATCAACTAGCAAGCCCTTTTGTATTTCAAAGTAATTGGCACTGAGTTGACACTTGATCTTAATTAAACTTTAAGTTATTTAAGATACATAAACAAGGAAAATTGGGTGTATGTGGGAGGTAAATAAGGAATGCCAATTATGTAAAAAGTTTCAGTATTATAATGCCTTTAGATTCCATGTTTAGCATCTAAGGTCTCCATAAGTTACTTCAGAAAAACCAGATTTAATAACATTTGTAGATTAGGTTTCATTTTGTGTGATTTCATATACTAGAACAGGAAATATTTTAACCCTACACTTAATGAATATGAAGATAAAAATCTAATAGCCTTTTAATTATTCTATCTCTTAAAAGAATCCAATTTTTTTTTCTAGACTTTATCATGGCTACAAATTGCTTAAACTGAGGTAAATTACTTTTTAAAAGAATGAACATTCAAAAAATTTGTAGTTGGAATAATATCAAATGCAATTTTTAAATTATAAGGAAAATAAATGTCTTTGCCTGTACTAAGTTACCTTGGATTTTCCTCTTACTTCAGCAATGTCTGGTCTTTTATAAAAAAGTACTTCACAGCTCTGAAATGTTACTTTAATGTCATCTGTGATTAGTTTTTGACTTGCAATTAAAGAAAGACTTAGGGAACTTGGGAAGTGTATGGAGGAAAGTGATAAAAATGATTAAATATTTAGGAATTTAGCTTTAGGAGAGAAGCTGAAGGAACTAGAATTATCTGGTCTTGGGAGGAAAAACTAAGTATGTGAAAATATATTTCAAGAATTATGGTGAACAGATGTCCACCTTTTCCACTGGACACCTGCTCTTCCTGTATATACTTTCTTCTCTGATGTTTTTATGAGTGGGTGTGTCCCCACTTTCTTGGTTCTCTTCCTACCTGTCTGATCAATTTTTTTCAATCTCTTTTCTTGGATCATCATCCACGTCCCACCTCCTAACTGAAAGTGTTATCCAAGGTTCTATACTTGGCCCTTTTCTCTTTTTATACTCTCTCACTTGGTGATCTTATCAGCTCCCATGGTTTCAAATATCTCTGTGCAAGTGACTCCCAAATATACATATCTAGCCTTTCTCTCTCTTCCCTAAACTCCTGTCCAACATCACCAAATGCCTATTGGACATTTCCAATTTTACATCCTCAGTAAATGCATCTCAAACTCAACATGTCCAAAGCAGAATTCATGATCTTTCCTTATAAAACCCACAATTCTTAATTTCCTTTTTTCTGCAGAGGGTACCATTATACTTCCAGTCACAGAGGTTTGCAAACATGAAGTTATGTTCAATGTCTCACCTTCACCCTCAATATCTGTAGCGCCAACACAATATTCACAGTGCCTACAGTGGCTATGAATATACTGACGTAATTCTGAATCACAAAATATAACTGATTCTCCACATGGAAGACAGAACCAAAACATTTATTCAAATACCAGAAAGCCAAATCCATCATAGCAACAAAAAAACCTATACACAATAACACTGCAGGGGCACCACAATCCCCAAGCCTTCCCCTTGGTAGGGTCTTCCCACAAACAAACACACTCATAGCTTGCTGCCTGCTTCCTCTCTCTCTCCCTCAGCTCTAACTGCTCTGACCAACTTCCTCCAGGCTCTGCTCCATCCTTCCTACCCCACCCTTCCTGCTCCACCCATTTAGCAAGCTCCTCCCACCACAGACTCATGTGACTCAGGCTTCCATGTAACTCATACAGGTCACATGGGTCTATTTATTTTTATTTTTATTTTATTTATCTAGTTATTTTTCCTCAAATGCTTTATTAACTTCTGGTTTACATCATTCATTTCCACCAGATTTTGAGTTACAAATTTTCTACCTGTTTTTCTTCTACCCACCACCCCAAAATAGCCATCCCACAGGATATCCCCTCCTCCAATCTGCTCTCTCCCATGTCTTCTCCCATACCCCCTTGACTTTTCCAGTAGGGCATGGTGGATCTCTATGCCCCAGTGCCTGTATATCTTATTTCCCAATTACATGTAAAGTAGTATTAATAATAGTATACACACACACACACACATATATTTTAAACATTTGATTTTAAAACTTTGAATTCCAGATTCATTCCCTTTCTCCCTTGTCACCCACCCTTACTGGGAAGATAAGCAATTCAGTATAGGTTGTACATGTGTAGCTATAGAAAACATTACCATAATAGATATATTGTAAATGACTGACTATATTTCCCTCCCTCCTATCCTACCTCCTACTTCTATTCTCTACTTTGATCCTATCCCCTTTCAAAAGTGGGTGCTTCCAACTTCCCTCCCCCCCACAGCCTGCCTTCCCTTCCATCATGCCCCCACTCATCCCCTTCCCTCCTACTCTCCTGTAGGGTGAGATACCCTATTTAATGCGTATGTCATTCCCTCCCTCAGCCAAATTCAATGAGAATAAGGTTGACCCTTCTTTTTTGCCTTCCTGTTCTTCCCCTCCATTGTAACCATTTTCCCTTACCTCTTCTATATGAGATAGCGTACCCCATTCAATCTCTCCCCATCTCCTTACATTATATTCTTCTCTCACCTCTTAATTTCACCTTTTAAGTATCATCCCTTCCTAATAAATTGGTCCTGTGCCCTCTATCTATGTATACCTGTAAACTTATATATATATATATATATATATATATATATACATATATATATACACACACATTCACACATGTATTCCTATGCCCATATACTCTCCTATATAGACACACACACATACACACACATTTCTATTCCTTTCAACTATTTTCATACTGAGAAAAGTTTCATAAGTTATAATTATTGTTTTTCCATATAAGAATATAAATAGTTCAACTCTGATAAGTTCCTCAAGCTTCTCTTGCTTCTTGTATCTGAATGTCAAATTTTCTAATCAACTCTGTTTTTTTCATCAAGAATGCTTGAAAGTCCTCTATTCCACTGAATGACCATATTTTCCCCTGAAACATGATACTCAGTTTTGCTGAGTAAGTGATTCTTGGTTTTAATCCCAGGTCCTTTGACCTGCGGAATATTATATCCCATGCCCTTTGATCCCTCAGTGTAGCAGCTGCCAGGTCTTGTGTTACCCTGATTGTGTTTCCACAATATTGAAATTGTTTCTTCCTGGCTGCTTGTAACATTCTCTCCTTGATCTGGGAATTCTGAAACCTGGCTATAATATTCCTAGGAGTTTTCTTTTTGGGATCTTTTCCAGGAGGTGATAGGTAGATTCTTTCAACCTCTATTTTGCCCTCTGGTTCTAAAACATCAGGGCAGTTTTCTCTGAGAATTTTTTGGAGGATGATTTCTAGGTTCTTTCTTTGATCATGGCTTTCAGGTAGTCCAATAATTTTTAAATTATCTCTCCTGGATCTATTTTCTAGGTCAGTGGTTTTTCCCATGAGATATTTCACATTGCCTTCTATTATTTCATTTGTTTGGATCTGCTTAACAACATCTTGATTTCTCATAAAGTCACAGCTTCCATTTGCTCCAATCTAATTCTGAAGAAATGATTCTCCTCAGTGAGCTTTTGAGATTCTTTTCCCATCTAGCAAATTCAGCTTTTTAAGACATTCTTCTCCTCATTGTCTTTTTGAGTCTCTTTTGCCATTTGAGTTAGTCTATTTTTTAAGTTGTTATTTTCCTCAGTCAGGCTGGTGACTCTCATTTCATAATTTTCTTGCATTGTTCTCATTTCTCTTCCCCATTTTTTCTCCACTTCTCTTATTTTCTTCTTAAGGTCCTCTATAGCCTGTGACTAGCTTGTATTTTTCTTTGAAGCTTTTAGTGCAAGAGTTCTGACTTCACTATCTTACTCCTATTCCATGCTTTGATCCTTTTTGTTGCCAAAATAGGGGTGTAAAGTTGGGTTGCTCTGTTTATTTTGCTTCCTTTGCCTGTTCATGTTGCCACTCAATCACTTGACCACTGGGTTTTTTGCCACAGTAGGACTCTGCCACCAGACAGGGGAGCTTCATTCCAAATGCTGGGGTTTTCTCACCTGCTGGAGGTATTAGTTGGATGCCCTCTTTGAAGCCTCCAAATGCTCTGGCAAGCTGGTCACACACTCCAGGACCTCCACCCTAGACTGCAATCCAGATCCAAGCAGGTTAAAGCAAGAGCGATGACCCCTTAGACTGGCCACTTGGTCCCCCTACACTCTGCAGGCCAGGAGCTGAAGCTGCAATGTGGCAGCAGCTGTTACATAGTTGTGGTGCCTCAGCAGCTTCTCACCCCAGTGGGGAAAAGGCCAACAACACTTCCAACTACTGGATCCCAAAGTCCACATTGAACTGACCTCTCACTTTGTCCTTGGCATCTATGTGTTGATAATTCTGGAAACTGCCACAGCTGCTGGTGATATGAAGTCCCTCCAGCTGGTGGTTGGTCAAGCCTACCCTGGGGCTAAAACCTCTGGCTCCCAGGGCTGGGCTTGGCTCCCATAGCTCTGTGCTGGCCAATTCCTGCCAGCCTGCTGGGCTGTCCTAAGTGGGAGGTTAGCTTCTCTGTGTCATTTGTAGGTTCTGTAGCTCCAAAAGTTGTTCAGAGTCCCCTTTTACATGAATTGGGGGAGGTGGAAGCTGGAGCTCCTCAGAAGTCTTGTTTCTACTCCACCATCTTGACCCCGCCACTATCCTTCCCACATGGGTCTATTAATGGATGGAAAGGACATTCCCATTAAGGAAAAATACATTAACAATATAATATCTAATCAATTATCAGGTCTATCAACATCTTTCAGCCCCTTCTCTTCACTCATACAACCACCAAACCTAATATCCTCACTGGAGTAGCATAATCAGAAGTTTCCAACTAAAATTTTCAAAGCTATTTATAACTTATAGGGAGAAAGAAATTAATATTAGCTAAGAGATCAAAATAAAGAATAGAAAAATCAAATGGTTAACTATAGGATTCAATTTATGCACTAAGAAAGAAAAGGGGGAGAGACAGGGTAGGGTATAGGATAAACTATCTTATGTAGAAGAAGCAAGGGGAAGTGGTTGTAAGGAGGGGAAGAATAGGAAGGCAAAAAGGCAAAACCACATTCTCATTGAATTTGGTTCAGGGAGAGAATGACATACATGCTAAATGGGATATCTCAACCTGCAGCAGAATAGGGGGAAGGGGGATGAGAGGAGGGAAGATGAATGGGAGGGCATCCTTGGGGGGAGGGGTGGTTGGAAGTACCCACTATAGAAGAGGGACAGGATCATGTGGGGAATGGACCAGGTGAGGGGTGGGATGAGTGGGAGGGAATTGTAAGCAGCCTTGCACAATATATCTACTATGATAATGTCTTGCATAGCTAGACATGTACAACATATACTGAATTATTTATCTCCCCAGAGGGAATGGGTGACAAGGGAAAAAGGAAATGGATCTGAAAGTCGAGGTCTTAACATTAAATGTTTCAAATATATATAAATACTATTATTAATACTCTTTTGCTTATAATTGGAAGATAAGATGTGCAGGCATTGGGACACAAAGATTTACCTTCCTCTAATGGAAAAGTCGAAGGGGGTATGGGAGAAGGTATGGGAGAGAGCGGTTTGGAGGAAGCGATATCTTGTGGGACTGCTATTCTGGGAGGTTGGGTAGGGGAAGAACGGGGGGAAAATGATTGTGACTCAAAATCTGGTGGAAATGAATGATGTAAAACAGAAGTTAATAAAGCTTTTGTTTAATTAAAAAAATTTAAAAAAGAAAGAAAAGGAATATATATATTTAAAATAACAAGAAATAGTACCATGCTTTATTAGTTAAAAGAGTGGAAAACCTAGAAATTTTAGTCATGAACAGCACTGCTACTAGGACTTTTTGCACTTGGGGCAAACAATGTTGAAAGACGCCTAGTGTGGCAGGTGAATGTAGCAGTGAATGTAATAAACATAAACCTATCGGGGGAGACATACCCCAGAAAACTACAAGTCCTCTTCTAGGAAAGGTTACCCACCCCTACTTCTCCAAATAGAGGAAAGGGACATCAGTTAGTTTCATATATAAATACCTGTGTTAGTACCTAGTTGGGTACCAAGAATAATTAGTTATTTCTTCATATTTGGAACATAGAAAATATGATTACTGAGGCTGAGTGGTAATTGTTAGAGCAATTTTGTTGCTCAGTCTTTCAGGTATGTTCAACTCTTCATGACTCCATGGATCATAGCATTCCAGGATCTTCTATCTGCCACTTTCTCTTGATGTCTAAGTTCATGTTCATTGTTTGCATGATACTATCTATGCATCTTCAACTCTGCCACCCACATTTCCTTTTGTTTTCAGTCTTTCCCAACATCAGTGTCTTTTCCAAATGAATTCCATCTTCTTATTATGTGGCCAAAGTATTTAAGCTTTAGTTTCAGTATTGGACCACCTTCCAGTGAATAGCCTGAATTAATTTTTTTAAGATTGACTGATTTGATCTCCTTGCTGTCCAAGTGACCCTCAAAAGTCTTCTCCAGCACCACAATTTGAAAGCATCAATTCTAAGGCATTCAGCTCTTATAGCCATACATTGATATGGAAAAACCATAGCTTTGACTTTATGGATCTTTGTTGGCAAGGTGATGTCTCTGTTTTCTAGTACGCTGTCCAGATTTGCCATAGCTTTCCTTCCAAGGAGCAAGTGTCTTTTAATTTCATGGCTGCAGTCACTGTCTGCAGCACTCTTTGAGCCCAGGAATATAAAATCTGACACTGCGTCTATTTCTTCTCACTCTATTTGCCAGGATGTGATGGGACCAGTTGCCAAGATCTTAGTTTTTTTGATGCTAAGCTTCAAAAAGAATTTAGTCTGTTACAGTGAACAGACCTTTTTTTTTGGGGGGGGGTGTAATCTAAAACCTTTAAGCCCTCAAAATAATAGTTCTGGAAGGAACCTTAGAGACCATTTGTTATAATGCCTTGCAGAACACAGACCTGTAGACTAAACTAGATTCAGCCAAGTATGTTGACAGTTTAGTTTCAATATTGGGATAAAATGAAATGCTCATAAGTCATTCAACAGTTAACAAAAGGAAAAACACAATCAACAAGGACTGACATCAAGTACACCATGAGTTGATGCAGCTGAACAAGCAATGCTGAATGGTTCATAATGGTCTGACATGCAAGCCTCAGAGAGAGGCTGGGGATCCCATCTTGATGAAATCAAATATCAAGTACAGTTTTACCATTTAAGACATATCTACATGAGGGTATAGGTTAGGGTATTGCTCCCACCACACTGATTTTACAGGACACTAAATGAGACCTCCAAAGAGGACAAACAAATTGTTTACATTTAAGAAAGGATATTCATCTTTTATTGAAATTAAGGCTGAACTGAGGTAGAGGAAAAGAGTCCCAACCTCTTAAATTCACAGACTGTCACAGAATCTAAGGGACTTTAGAAACCACCTTATTCAACCTCTTCATAATTATGTAACAGGGAGAAAAGAAAGATGCAGTGTTGGGGTCGGATCAGGGATTTAGCCTCCTCCTAACTCTCATCCAGGTTTTTCATATTTGGCCTTTGTCAGGAGAATAGCCCTTCTAGAGTGGAGGTTCCTGGTTCATGACTCAGGATAAGCAACTAAGAGAGGAAAGAACCGCTCAGTTGGGGCGGCTAGGTGGTGCAGTGAATAGAGCACTGGCCCTGTTGTCAGGAGGACCTGAGTTCAAATCCAGCCTTAGACACTTAACACATGTAACTTTGGGTAAGTTGCTTAATGCCAATTGCCCTAAAAAAAAAAAGCAAAAAAAAAGAACCCCTTAGTCTCAACATTGGCCCTAGTTGTTGCCCGAAGCTTACCATCTCACCCTTCCCTACAATGAAAAAGTTTAAATTGGAACAACTTTGAAGATGTAATAACAGCCTATCCATAAAATGGACCCTGGTGGTATTATTCTGCTAATAAGTATTCTGGCTAGGACTCTCTTCCTAAAATTCTAAGTATGTACCCTAACTGCTTTGCTAGACACATGAATGTCTTTCAGTGAAGTCTCTCAATACTGAGGGTTCTGAAGCTATGGATTCCCTTATCCTGCAACCTCTTTCCATCTTTTACTGTGGCAAAGGGCTGGTGTGGTTGCACAGTATTGTGTCAGAGAGGACTGGCCACTGAAGTAGAAAAGGCTGCATACTTAGTATAGTTTCGAAGGGTTCTCTCTTCTTTCCTTCCCCATTCCAAGACTTCCCATAGGGATAGCTTCCTCTGTCCTGGCAAAAATGATCACTGATCACATTTATAAGCTTCTGTACTAGTGGCATGCATATAGTATAGTTACATTTGTCTATTAGTTATGGATATATAAAGGGAAATGGGCTCTATTCACCTTAATTCATCTAAACATAGAAAGATTATATACCTCAAAAGAAACAATTAATCCCCTCCAAAATAATTTCAAAAACGTAAACTAGGTTTGGAGGAATCTTCCTGCAACTTCACCTAAATGTGTAGATAAGTCCTTAATCAACCTGATAGGATTATAGGCTTTGTCCACTGGATGAAAGTAGATAATGCCAAGCCAAAAAGCATTAATTAACTACCTTCTATGTGCCCATCTCTGGGAATATGAAGAAAAGCAAAAGACAATCCCTGTTCTCAAGGAGATCACAGTCAAAAGGAGGATACAACGTGCAAATAACTACATACAAACAAGATATGTACAGGATGAATTGGAAATAGTCAAGAGGGAAGGCTTGGGATCACATGTAGAGAAAAAGCAGAGGTTTTTTGCTGTTGTTGGCCAAAGTATATGACCAAAATAATGGGGTTTTGCTGCTGTCAGATATTATTATTATTTAATGTAGGCTGCATGGGCAGAAAACAATGATGTTGCCTGCTTAGCTTACTTTTTGTTCTGGCTCAAATTCATTTACATGCTAAGACAATAAGGATCTTGGGAATATTTAACTTTATAAAGATCTAAGAAAAGACAGTCTTAGCTGGAGGGCAATTGGCCAGGCTTTTGTTAACAGGGTTTGGTGTCTAAGAAGCTCTCTGACTGCCCTGATCTGGGAGAGGTGGTAACCAATATGCAATATATGCACCCAGTCTCCACCATTCACCATGGGACCAGCTAAGCAGTATTCAGCTGAGATGTACCCAAGCAGAGGCATTATGCCCAGGATGGACCAGGTCCAATGAGAGCAGTGCAGTGAGATCATGGATGATATCAGCATCCCTGCAGCCCCGGAAATGTGAACTGCCTTTGCACGGGTGTCCTGGCCACAGGTGATCCCTACATACGCAACCCTCATATAAAATAGGAATGCTTACTCTCCCCATTAATGATGTTTGTGTTTATGGAAGCATGCTCTAGGTTTACAATTAGACAGTCAGTAAGCATTTATTAAGTGCCAGGCCTCATACTAAGAATTGGGCATGCAAAGAAAGGCAAAAAAACCCCAAAACCCCAATTCTCTCAAAGAGCTCACAATCTAATGGGGAACACAACATGAAAACAACCATGGGCTAACAAGCTACAGGAAGGATTAACTGGAGATAATCAGTAGGGGGACGGCATTAGCATAAAGAGAATAAGGAAAGGCTTCTCATAGAAGATGGATTTTTTTTTAATATGCTATTTCATTAAATGCCTTTGCTTTGAACTAATTTTACTGCGGTTCTCGGTATAAACTCAGTGATGAGGCTATGTCAACTGTGGTTTTGAATGCATGTGGATCTATATAGTATCTTAAACCTGAAATAGCTATTCTGGAGATTCTATATAAGAGAAGTGGGTCTCTCAGATGCTAAATATAGAATTTTAAAGGTGGAAGGATTATGAATTGAGTTGCCTTATAACTGAAATATCCTGCCGGAGGAAGGTCAGAAATGAGAGGGAAACAAATATGTATTTTAAAATAATTATCTTGTGTTTATTGTTTGGATAAGGAAAATATAAAACTTTTCATTAAAATATGCTTGGTTTTTAGGAATACAAAATCATAAACACAAAATTATAAAATAGAAATCATATTTTTATTTATCTTTATTTCTATTGTGCATAGAAAAATCATCATATTGGTTTTATGTAAGGAAGAATGTCCCTTGGATATAGATAAATCAAAATTAGTACAACTACAACAAAAACAAGTTTCTCCAGAGATAACCAGTTTCCCCTACCAAAAGTTCATACTATTGACCTGAACTGTAAACTGTATTTTAGTCTTCGGAAAACCCAAAGCATGATTAATAGCTTACATTTATATAAGACTTTAATGTTTACAAAGCCCTTTATGAAGTAAGTACTATTTTTATTCTTCTACGGATGAGGAAACTAAGATTGGGAGAGGTTAAATGATTTGTCCAGAATCACACAGCTAGTACATGTTCAAGACTCTGGCCTTCTTAATTACAAGTCCTGAGCTCTATATACTGTGCCCCTAGCTAACACAACAGAATACAATTAATGTTCATTGTGGAAGCTGGGACTTCTTTCAAAGAGCCTCCAAGTATCTGTGTCACAGGTGAAAAGCATCATTTTTTTTTCATTTTTAGGTCTTAAAATTATTATCTTGAATTTAGGTAGTCTTTTCCATTATAACTTGTAAACTTAGAAGGTAAATTTAAATAATTTATAGGGTCTCTTCTGGTTCTATAATTCTATGATTATAAATAAGTTCACAATAGACAGAAATTAACTGGGAAGTAAGCAAAATACACATACAGTGGCTGACCAGACTTACTTGAGTACCTCAGATAAGGCTTTCTCATTCTTGTCCAAACTATTTGGTCTCTGCCTAAGGGACTCACTATTGCTATTGCCACTTTTCCTTCTTCTTGGACTAAACTCTCAGTGCTTTCCAAGGTGAGTGTTAACTTGACAAAATAAGTTTGTGTTAAAATAACACTAGAGGAGATGGATTCCCAGGAGCCCTACTTCTCATGTATAAATTTCAACAGTGCCCTGCTGTTGACTGTGCATTCTTTGTTGGTTAACAAAGGCAGGACTAAATGCAGGGCAGAAAGTAATGGCCTAGTGCATAGTATCAGCTGGGCATTGCTTCCCAATACCATCTCATCTATTCAGGGCCACCCTCTGACCATTTTTCTGTAGATAAGAAAATACTAATTTGCTTATTTTGAACAACTTTATTATGTCCCTTACCTTTGCATTATTTAGGATAAAAGCAGGAATCATTACAATTTTAGATATAACTGTTGATTGAGCAGTATGGGATATAAATCGGGAGATCTGATGCTTTAATAACAATAATAGTAATAATAACATGGAATTTTAAGGTTTTCAAAGTGCTTTCCTTCATAACATCAGTGATTGTTGGATTTACTGTGGAGGGTGCAGTTGGCTAGATAGATAACTCCTCCATCACTACCCTCTTCTTTCTACCCCTCTTTGTTTCTGGAAATTTAATTAGTTCATTTTTTTAGACCAATAAAATGGTCTCTTAGATTCAGTGATCTCTTCTGCCACTTTATGGAGTTTATAGTAAATAAAAAGTTAGGATTATAATAACAATGTCTCAGAAGCTCCAGTAAGGAAATTTGCTAATATTTAGGCAAAAGTCTGTCTTTCTGTCCTAATTTAAATTTATTTTTATCTCTAGCTAATCCCTGGCCTTTTTATGGTTGAAGTAAAATTCAGGTTACCAAAAATATTTGGGTAAAGAAGCAAATCATGTTTCTTGGAATTTTTCTTAGTCCTTGAAGATCTGGGTATAGTCATTACCCACAGACTTCAGTCTGACTCTCCTAATCTAAGAGGCCTGCAGGAGCCAATGTTCTCCATTTTTCTCCTTTTTCTGCCTCACCGTAGTCCTATTTCTTCTCTCTACTTTTCCTTGTTGTCCTCTTGTCAACAGTTTTTTCTAGCTCAACTCATTGGTCAGGGTGAGGACATTGGCTTTCAGCTATGGAGATCCCTCTCCCTCCTCTGTTTTTCTTTTTTTTTTTTAAGCAATTGGGGTTAAGTAACTTGCTCAAGGTTACACGGCTAGGTTTTTGTTTTTCTATGGATTGTGTCGGAGGTCGGCTCCGAACTCAGGTCCTTCTGATTCCAGGGCCGGCACTCTATTCACTGCGCCACCTAGCCGCCCCCTCTCAGGCTGTTTTTCAAAGGTTGTATATGTTTCAAATAACTCTAGGGACTGACTCAATTCCACCTTTGGGCTCAAAGATGGAGATAGTTCTATATTACTTTCAAAGCTAAGAAGAGAATCCTTTTCCCTCTGAACTAGAGATGCCAGACAGTTCCAAAAACTTTATTATAACAGTTTTTTATTTTTGTAACCTATGACCAGAGCCTAAGTTCAAGTTGACCAGGTTTGATCCTAGAGAACTAATTCAAGAGGGTAATTTCTTTTCTTGAACTTCTTAATGTTAAAACTTCAGAAAAATCTCTAAATATACTCATGAATCCATTTCACATCTTGACTTTCCTAAATGTAGGTAACAGGATCCCTGATTCTTATACAAGCACTCAAGGTACAATATGCATATCAGGTATGGCACAGCCTTTACTTCACTCCCATAGACTATGCATAAGATGCAGAGGACTCATAATTATTTATGAATAGATATAGAAATACATAAAGTACTCAAATTGAATCTCCCCTCCCCAGAAAGTAAATTTTGGGACACAGATAAGTAGTCAGTAGCCTTCCTATTGGAACTGCCATGACTGAGCTACTTGTAAAATTGAAGAGGAATGACGAGGTTTGGATCTTCCCCAGGGTATGAATTTGTTGTTGTTGTTCAGTTGTGTCCAATTCTTCATGACCCCATTTGGGGGTTTTTCTGGGCACACGTAATACAGTGGTTTGTCATTTCTTTCTCCAGCTCATTTTACAGATGAGGAAAGTGAGGCAAATAGGGTTAAGTGACTTGCTTAGGGTCACATTGCTAGTAAATGTCTGAGGCCATATTTGAAATTGGGAGGATGAATGTTCCTGACTCTGGGCCCAGCATTCTATTTACTAAGCCTGTTAGCAGGATGAATAGGGATCTCCATAATAGAGGCTCCATCCCTCAAGTTCTAGGGACTACATTATCAATTCTATTCTTTTTCTCTTATTTTAAAAGTTTTATCAATTTATAGATTACTCCCACTTCACGAGAGGTATCTCGTAGCAAAAGAAAACAGTTAAATAAAACTAATAATACAGTGACCGCATCTGAAAGTGTATGCAACATTTATTTTGAATAACTTTATCATGTCCCTTACCTTTGCATTATTTAAGATAAAAAGCAGGAATCATTACAATTTTAGATATAACTGTAATATAGATATAGAAATACATAAAGATATAACTATAAATAAACATCTGAAAGTGTATGCACCCCCCCAATACACAAACACTATCTTTTAAAATGAACAGAAATTTATTTTCTGTGTCCCACCCCCCCATACCACTGGGAAACAAAATAAAGAAAAGAAAATGTCTTATAAAAATAAGCATATTAAAGCAAAACAAATTTCCTCAATACCTCTATGTTGTATTATTAAAAAAATTAGTATTGGTTAAAATAGATCAATCAATGTTAAGAGAAGTAAAAATACTGAATAACCTAGTTTTCGATAAATACAAAGACCTCTGTTATTGGAATAAGGATCTACTATTTAATAAAAAAATGCTAGAAAAGTTGGACATCATTATGGAAGAAATTAGATTTAGACCAACACCTCACACCTTATTGAAAGATAAGCTCCAAATAGGTATGTGACTTAGATATCAAAGATCATATCATAAACAAAGAAGAGAAACATGAAAAAAAACCTCTCAGATCTATGGATAGGAGATAAGTTCATGAACAAAAAGGATTAGAGAGCATCAAAGAAGATATAATGGATAATTTTGATTACATAAAATTTAAAAGTTTTTGTACAGACATATCAAATAAAGCTAAGATTAAAAAGGAAATAAATAACTAGGGGAAAATCTTTGCAGCATATTTCTCTGACAAAGGTCTCTTCCTTCTCTAATAAACATGACATTGAGGAAATCTTCCTCTAAGAAGCTGGTTTCTGAACTCTTTTTTTTTCTTTTTGGAGGGCAATTGGGGTTAAGTAACTTGCCCCAGGTCAAACGGCTAGGTCTTTTGTTTGTTTGTGCCTTAAGTGTCTGAAGCTGGGTCCGAACTCAGGTCCTTCTGACTCCAGAGCCAACGCTCTACTCACTGCGCCACCTAGCTGCCCCTTAGTTTCTGAACCCTTGACATGAAAAATTCTGAACCTGGAATTATCTACAAGGTAAGTCCCCAAGTTGGGAAAATCCACTCTCAGGATATCTCTTCTCAGGCTGCATGTAGGCACAAGTCTACCTTTGCCAGTGCTTTGGGAGGAACACTGTCCTTAGTTGTTGTTATATTTTGGGCAGGGAAAGTTCATTTTAAGGAACTCTAGTCTGACTTGTGTTTAGAAGGGTATGAAACAACTAGGAACTGGAAGAAAGGGAACTTTTTTTCTCAGGCTGCCTTGACAACTACATGTACAAACTGCTTTTCCTACAGGTCATCATTAACTGCTATGGGGGTATGTGGATGTGAGAAATACCCTCAATAGCTACACTCCAAAAGGAGCAAGGGAAAAGGTGAAGGTACTCTAAGAGCTGTCTTCATAGACCATACATGAAGGTTCTGATGCGTCTATCCCTCCTGACTGTCAGTTGCTTTGGAGATAGCCCCATTTACTGGGGACCAGCAAGACACAGGGTGAGTGCTAACTCTCCATGAGAGATGTTCTTTAGATGCCTCCAAGTAAAGGACCATGATTTACAGTCTCATCAGGTTGCTTATGTAACTCATCATATCCTGGTCATTTTCCCTAACCCTTCTATCCACATAAATTTATCAAATCATTCACTTTTGGAGTTGAAAGAAGTCTCAGATATTTTGTTTAACACCTACATTTTATAGGTTAAGGAAAGTGAGGCTTATAAGTGACACCCAAAGTTATACAATTGAGTCAAGGACCAGGGGCAAGATCCTCTTTCCAAGTCAATATTCTTTTAATTATATCACATGGCTTCTTTATGAAGTAAATTTCTAAAGGCTATAATGTATCCATTAATCACTCTTATCTTTTAAAAATAATGTTTTACTGGTTTTTTTTTTTGTTTTCATGTTATTGTCATTTCTGGATATAACCTTCCAGTCAGAAATCATAATTCAACATGATTGTTTTGATTTTTTTGTTGTAATCTCTGCATATTTTGTTTCCCATATTTCTACTATTTTATTTTGCACCAGTTTATGTCTTCCCGTGCTCCTCTGTATTCTTTCTTGAAGTAACAGAACTCTGCTATACTCATGTACCACAATTTATTTCCATTCTCTAACTCTTCATTTGAATCACAATTCTCCAACTAAGTAGCATCTAATTTTTTTTTTTTTAGTTCTTTGATACAATAAAAAGTGAAGCTACAAATATTTTGCTGCACGTGGGACTTTTAAATTCTTTGCCCTCCACAGGGCCTAGCAATGAAGATCTCTGGGTCAAAGAGCATGGAGATTTTAGGCATTTTCTTGACATAATTCCAAGATGGTTCACCAATTCATAATTCTTCCAACATTGAATTCACAGGGTATGAAATGAAATTACAAAATTGTTTTGATTTGCTCTTCTTGTTATATGTGATTTAGGTGGAGTAAGCTCTAATGTTTTGTTAACTATCAACTCTTTAGCTAATTAGCTGTTGTTAATAGTTTGTAATGTTTCTTTTAAGATTTGTTCATATCCATTGACTACTTATCAATTAGGGAATAGCTCTTGGTGGTGTTATATAGTTATTTTAGTTACTTATATATCTTAGATATCAGACCATTATTAGAGATATTAGATGCAAATATTTATTTCCCAATAGACTTCTTCCCTTATCTTAATTGCCTTGATTTTGTTTGTGCAATGACTTTTCAATTTTGCGTAATCAAAAGTATCTATATAATTTCCTCTGATCATCTCTATAACTTGTATAGTTAAGCATTCTCCTGTTAGTCATAGATGTGAAAGATACCTCATCTGGTTCTCTTCTAATTTTTCTATGATGCAATCTTTAATATTTAAGCTTCATAACCATTTTAAGCTTATAGTTTAAGACATTGGTTTAAATGTAATTACTGCCAAATTTTCCCAGAATTTCCAAGTAAAAAAAAACAACATTCCCAGAAATTCCTGTCAGATAGGAATTTGTTCCCCAGGTAATTATGTTTTTCAGTTTATCAAATACTGGGTAATATTGAGTTTAATTGTTTCTGATCCTTCCTCATCTTGTCTGTTCTAATGATTTCCTTTTCTATTTTTAATAAATCAAAAACCAAGTAGTTTTTAATGATTCATCAATTTATAGTATAATTAGAGGTCTGGAAGAGCTAGCATTCCCCTTCATTCCTATTTTTGTCACTACTCTAGATTCTAGATCTTTCGTCCTTCCAAATGAATTTTATTTTGTCCAACTTTATAAAATATCCTTTTGAAAGTGGCATTAGGGCAGCTAGGTGGTACAGTGAATAGAGGACTGGTTCTGGAGTCAGGAGGACTTGATTTCAAAGTTGGCCTCAGACACTTGACACTAGCTGTGTCACTTAACCCCAACTGCCTTGCCTGAAAGGATGAAAGAAAGGAAGGAAGGAAGGAAGAAAGAAAGAAAGGAAGGAAGGAAGGGAGGGAGGGGGAGGGAGGAGAGAGAGAGAGAGAGATAGGGAGGAATGGAAGGAGGAAGGAAGGAAGGAAGGAAGGAAGGAAGGAAGGAAGGAAGGAAGGAAGGAAGGAAGGAAGGGAGGGGGAGGGAGGAGAGAGAGAGAGAAAGGGAGGAATGGAGGGAGGAAGGAAGGAAGGAAGGAAGGGAGGGAGGAAGGGAGGGAGGAAAGGAGGAAGGAAGGAAGGGGCATTAAACCTGTAAATCAATTTAGATATCATCTTCATTTTTATCACATTGCTATGGTCCAGCCATGGGCAACCTTCCAGTTATTTAAGTCATTATTTCTTTAGAGAGCATTTTGTAAATTGTATCTAATGATCACGAGTGTCTCTTGTTAGACTGACTTCAAAATAATATTCAGTTTTATGTTAATTGAATGGGATTTTCCTTGGATTTTGGACAATTTCTTGGATTTTGTTTCTGCTATGAAAAATTATGTTGATTTTGGTGGGTGGAGGAAAAAGAAGTTAAAGAAAACTTCCCCTGTGTCTGCAACACTTCATAGTCTCCTACTTTGCCAATTAAACAAAGGAATATTTCCTCACCTCTTGTCCAGGACCAAGACTGGTCATCATAATATCACTTAGCATTCAGGGCTTTTCCCCCCTTACAATTGTTCCATTTAAAAAATCGTTTTTGGATTGAACCTTTGATTTCTTTGGTATAGGGCACTTCCAATGAGCAAATTGGACTAATGCAGGTTGGACTGTAGCCTGCAATTTAAAATAGTTACCTGAGGGGTGGCTAGGTGGCTCAGTGAATAGAGCAGTGGCCCTGGAATCAGGAGGACCTGAGTTCAAATTCGACCTCAGACACTTGGGCAAGTCACTTAACTCCAATTACCCTGTCAAAAAAAAAAAAAGAGTTGCCTGGGCTACAGAGACCTTAAGTGACTTGCTCAGGTCAAGAAGCCAGTATGTGTGAGAGATCTGGACCTGAATTTCAAGACTGGCCATCTATCCACTAAACCAAGCTGCCTGTCTTTCCATTTACACTCTGGACTCTGTTATTTTGCATTACCTCACATGTCTTCCTGTGTTTCTCAGAATTCCTCAAACTGGTCCTTCTTATAATAATGGGGTACGACTTGCATATCCATTTCCCAATCCATGGGGACTTGAAGCGGTGTTTGCTGCAATCAGAAATGCTCTCCTCCTGGAGATCTTTAGGGTATATGCCCAACAGTGGGTTTGGGTACCAAAGGTTTACCCAGTTTAATCCATATTTTCCCCAGTAACTCCGAACTTTTTCACAATGTTGCACCAATGCATTAGGGTTAGTTGCGGTCCTCCCATAGCCCCTCCTCTGGGATCCACTCCAATTGTTAAGATTATGTGAAAGCAGTTTAATTTTTACAAACTAGCGTTTAACACTATGACATGGCCGAACTCCAATTGAATTGCTCCACTTGAAACATCAGTTGTGGAACGACGGGAGTAATCGGCAATAGGTTATTCTTTGTTTTATTCTTAAAATAAACCAGGGTGGGGGGAGGAAGTGTGCATTCTCTCATAGTCTATAAATGACCTCTCCACGCCATGGGTGTAAAGCTAAACTGAGTGCGAGGTCGCTCGGAGGCGCGAGCACCATTGGTCAGAGCCCGGAGAAGATGCAGCCCGCGCTCCGGCTCCCCCTCCCCTCGGCCTCCCTTCCTCCTTGGAGACCGTCTTTGGGGCGCCTCGGGGCTCTCGCGAGATTTCGCGAGGCCGCCGGAGCGAGTCCAGAACTTTGAAAAAGAAAAGAGCGAGAAGAGCGAGCCCCAGGAGCCTCCGCGGTAGCGGGGCCGTCATCCCAGAGCATCCGCCTCCGCGGCGGCGGCGCGAGGGCCAGCTCGGGGGGCGTGCTGCCCTGCAGGGAGCCCGCCTTCCCCCTCCACCCCAGGCCTCAGCCAGTCAGTCATTCCCTCCCTCTCCCTCTCCCTCTCTCCGGGGCCCGAGGCAGGACCGGCTTTTTCATCACCAAGTGGAGAGGAGGAGGACGAAGCCTGGGGCTCCTGCCGCAGTTTAGGAGGCGGCAGCGGCGGCCTGGATCCTCTAGAACTTAGGTCTCCGAAGGTGGAGGGAGGCCGGTCTCCCTCCTGGCCCGCGGGGCTTAAACGGATCTCTGTGGAGCCCCGGAGGCTGCAGCCGGCGCGCCGAGGGCCCGGCCGCGTGCACGGAGAGCAGCCGGGAGAGGGGGGGGGGCGGCGGCTCGGAAGGGGCCGGACGGCCGCGTGGGTCGGGGTGGGGGGGTGGCCGCCTACGTTGCCTCCGTAGGGGTCGCCGGGTTTGAATAGTGGAGGGAGGAAAGCGCTGGCTGACGAGGGAGGGAAGCTGCCAGTGTTTGCTGGTTACTCGGGCGCTGCCGGGTCGGGCCTGGGGCGGCGCTTGGAGACCGAGCAACTGAGAGAGTGGAAAAGGGGGTGGGTGGGTGGGTGCGAGACGGCGGGTAAGGCCTGAGGAGGGAGGGGACTGGGAGCTGAGAGGAGGGAGCTCCGGGCCCCGCCTCCCTCGTGTGGCCAGTGCCGCCGCGGCTCCGGCGGAGGCTTTAAACAGCCTCCCCGCTGCCAGCAGGGCCCCACGGCGATTCCTTCCCTCCGCGTCCCCCCACCCCTCCGGCTGGGAAGCGGGGCCTCCCCCGGAGAAGGCGGAGGGTGTGCGTAGCTGGTGGCTAGCGGGAGCGCGGCGCTGTCCTCACCTGGCATTGCAGCAGCGGCGGCAGCAGCAGGAGCATCACGCCGCCGCGGCTCTCGGGGACTCGGGGCGGAGAGGGCTTTGCCTGGGCGGCCGCGCGCTGCTGCGGTTAAGGCGGCGATGGAGGTGGGGCAGAAGCCACAGCCCCCGGCGCCCTCCTCCAGCGCCCAGAGGCTGCCGGCCCCCGCTGGCGCTGAGGAGGCGCCGCGCGTTGCTGCCGCCGCAGCCCGGGTGGACCTTCCCGGGACGGCCTTGCAGGTCCCGGAGGATGCTGTGGCTCCAGCGGACAGGGGCGGGGTGGCGGCGGCGCCCGGAGATGGGCTGGGGAGACCGCTGGGTCCCACCCCAAGCCAGAGCAGGTTTCAGGTAGATCTGGTCACTGAGAACGCGGGGCGGGCGGCAGCGGCTGCGGCTGCGGCTGCGGCTGCTGCGGCCGCCGCGGGGAGCACCTCGGAGCCCCCGAGGGACGGCAAAGCCAGCGGCGAGAACGGAGCGGGCAAGAGCAGCGAGGAAGCCAAAGGCCGGTTCCGCGTGAACTTCGTGGATCCGGCCGCCTCGTCGTCCGCGGACGAGAGCCCCTCGGACGCGGCCGGCGTCGGGGGAGAGGGGGCGAATGTCAGTTTCCAAAATGGGGGCGATACGGTGCTGAGCGAGGGCAGCAGCCTGCAGTCGGGCAGCGGCGGCCACCACCACCACTACTACTATGACACCCACACCAACACTTACTACCTGCGCACCTTCGGCCACAACACCATGGATGCTGTGCCCAGAATCGATCACTATCGGCACACGGCCGCCAACCTGGGCGAGAAGCTGCTCCGGCCCAGCCTGGCCGAGCTCCACGATGAGCTGGAAAAGGTGAGACAGCGCCCAGCGCGCCACCTCTGCCTCCTCCTGCTTCTGACCCTCTGTCTCTCTTTCCTGACCATTCATCGCTACCTCTTCCTTCCTCCTTGGTAAGGTGGTATGAATGCCTAGCTTCCTTGCGTTCTTTAAAGCCGGATTGCCTTGGAATGGAATGTAGTCCACAAAGTTTGCATCCTTTGTGCACCCTTTAACAGCCCCATATGGTTTATTTCTGTAACTTCACTAGTCCTGAAACCGGTTTTAGTCCTTCGAATGACTGTAAATCTAATTTATTTATTTATTTTCTTCCGGAAAAGTAGGGTCAGTTGGTCAAGGCTAAGCAAAAGGAAAAGGAACCATTTAGAGTTTGTACCCTATTTATAGTTTTTATGGCTTAGCTAAATCATTTAGGATTTATCCTGCTTGAGAACGTGGAGCTTACTAAGTGCTAAAAGAGAATAGGACAGGATGTGTTAATGGCATAGGATTTATTTTAAAAATCACTTGTTTGAAGCTTGAATGTACTGAAGATCGCAGAAATCTTAAGTCTTAGAACATGCTGTTCTTGAAAAATTAAACACGTTTGATGGTAAACCTATTTTATTTGGGGAGACTTTGGATGCAAAACTTTTGGGGGTTTTTGGTTCAAATTTTTTAATGACTAGAGAAGGATAAACCCATTTTCAGTATGAAAAATATTCAGGAAGCTTTTTGGGGGCATATGAGGGGGGAATTTAGGAGATAATATCCTTTTTATGAGTTATCCTGCTCAAAACATTAGTTTTTTATTCATCAATTCACTTGCATTATTGATTTATTTTTCCTAGTACAATGTACTTTATATGGCAACTCGAGAGTAATAAATAAACTTTATCCCTTAATGGCATAAATCTTTATCTTAAAGTCATCTTTCTGTTTATGAGATTATTATTCACATCTTCTGAATCAAGCTTATGTAATAAAATCCCTTTTTACATTTAGCCTTGGGAAGAAACCATGGTAGGTTGAAACTAAATTTTTATCAACTTGTGTAAATACTTCAAATCTGATCATATGAAAGCGCCTTGACCCAAGACATTTCATGTGTTCTGCATTTTAGGGCTGTATGTGGCTCCGGGTGGAATACTGGATTAACTAATATGGTTTATTGCAGTCATTCCTACAGGTTGGAATAGTGAAGGGGAGGACTCCTTTTTTTATAACTAGTTGTTTAAAAACCTGAGATAATTTTGCTCTAAATTGCTGTTTCTTTTTTGTTGTGACTGTTCTGGGGATGTTTACATCCTTTGTTATCAAGAACTTTTTATAAACTTTTTTGTTTTTCACACTACTGTCATCTTTTCTCTCGTATTCTATTTTTTTTATCATAAAAATACAAATTTGCAATCTTAAGATGGACTAGTCTTAAGTTTGCTTCTGCATTGAATCTCTACTAATACAGAACTATCATAAAAGTGAATATCTAATTCATTGTTGGTCCATGATAATTTAAGTTCAGAAGCCCTAAACCTCCTTAAAAAGTCTTTTCCTTGAGAACAGTTGTGTATCTTAAACTCTTTCAAATTGAAATGTTTGTTGTTTTAACTGAACTATCAGAATCTTGTGTCTTTCAGGAGAGATAAAAATGCCCCTTGCACATTGCTTTTGACATATTTAAGAATTATTTTTCAAAAATGTTTGAGCTTTTTATTGTGTATTTTAAAACATTTTTTTCTTTTCCTCCCCTTTCCCTCCAAGTCAACTAAAAAAAAAAAAAACTTTGATTCTCTAGGTCCAAGTTCAGGCAGGTTGTTGAAATTAACTTAGTGTGTAAACTTGGTGACAACTTTTTGTTTTTCCAAGTAGATTATCTGCTTCATTAATTACTTGTGATTTCCTACTTTTCACCTATAGGTCTAGTTCCAGACTGTTAACAGATAGGTACAACCAGAAAGGAGATGAGTTGACTTGGTCATAAAACCACAAATTGAAAAAGTCTTTATGTAGTTAGTCTTAGTAAATGGATTAAATGATAGCTAGCTGAGGCTTGGTTTTCCTTAACATTATGTAAATCTTATTTTCAAATTTGACAGCGCCTGTTTTTATGCCTTCAAGGGTGTATAAAAATATGACTTGTCTATATATTATGATTGCTTTTGTCTTCTGGGCATTTAAAGTGAATAGCACGTAATCTTGCTTATTATAGTTTTGTCCCTCTCTTAACATCCTGTTTACTCTGGAGAGAAACCCTTTAAAACCCAAGGATTTAACAATTTTCCCTCCTCTAGGAACTGTAAAGGGGGGCGGGGGAAGACCTTAAATTAGTTGGAGTGCTCTTTTCCTGGTATAGAGTTGGTTGTAGAGATTTGTTTTGTGGATGGTGAAAACTACCTTCTCAGAACTTTATAGCATAGTTTCATTATTTCTGTAGTTAAATTCAGCAAGCATTTATTAAGTTACTTTTCAAGGTACTGGGAATACAAAGATGAAATAAGTCTTAAGATGTTTAGAATTCCTTTCCCTCTTCCCCTTCTTCTTTACCTCCCCTCCCTTCCCTTTTCCTTCCCCTTTCTTTCCTTCCCTTTCCTTTTTCTTTTCCCTCCCCTTCTCCCTTCCCTGCCTTCCCTTTTCCCCCTCCCACTTCTCCCCCTACTCCTTCCCTTTCCCTTTTTCCTGAATCTTTATCTCATCAAACTTGTAAGTGCAGGGCCATTAACAGACCTCACTCTAATAATGATCACCATAGAAGCTTTGTCCTGTTCTCTTTGGGACTTGGGTCAGTCAGTTCATCTTTCCTTAACTTAGTGTGCCCCTCTGTTCCCAGAGTCTCACTATATTGGTGGAGACATCCACTCGAGGGAGTCAGAATACCGAATGGTGGTGGAAATTGAATGAACTACACTGACTTCTGTCTTGTAACTCAGTTTTGGAGCTAGCTCAGTTCCCTTTCTGTTCAATTATGGATCTAGTTAAATTTCTATTTTATGAGAAAACTTTATTCAGTTGTGGCAATTATGAGAAGACCTCATTGCATTGTTTGAACCTAAGAAACTGGACTGCCTCTACATGCTTCTTAGAGACCCTTGACTAAGGGTCTGCATAAACCTAGTGAGGTCCAAAGATGCAAGGAGTTTTTTAACAATTAGACATATCAAGCAACCCATATGTCTTTACTGGAAAACTGGTCTTGTATTGGTAAATCTATTGTTATTTCCGTGTTCCTTTTGACTGTTTATAGACACTTGGTGGGGAATGGGACACCTCTTTATCTTATTTAAGGGAATGGTACCTATTCACTCTACCTTCCTAACTTGGAAAGTCCCCAGTCTTTCCTCCAATTAGAAATCAGATTGCCTAATTTTATATCCTAGTTAATTGTTTTCTTTTTAGTTAATGTCATATTTGATCAGTTATTTTTCATTTATAAAAATTTGTCTCCCCTTATATTTGGGGTCTAGTATCAATGTCGAAGAGATCTGGTTCTAATTTGTTAAACAGTTGGCATGCATTGTTTAATAAATTGATATGCTTGGAAGCTTGAACCTTTCTTTCCTCAGTTCATCCTTCACCCACCACAGAACTCAGAATTGCAGAACTCAGGTGATCTACCAGCCTCAGACTCTCCAGCAACTGGGATGACTATTTTTTACCTGTCCTTCCTTGCCATGTGACCCACTCATCTTTTTCTATCTACCTTTCTCCTTATTCTTCTTTGAAGTTACTCACTTAATCTGTTGTAGCCTGTTTATACGTATTGATAGATGATATTTTGCTGGTTGTAGCAAGCCCTAGAATGTTGCATAATTTCCTCAAAGCTATCCATAACTATTTAAGAGTTTGTCTTCATCCTTTTGATTTTTCCTATGTGGATGATCAGGCCAAATTATACCTCTTGTCCAGATTTTGACATGCAGTTAGGCACAGTACATAAATGGATGGTAGTTGGGCTCTGAATTAAAGAGGGAAAAGAGGGCAGACTCTTTGGATTGTGCTCAGGAAATTGCCACATTATAATTACTTAATGATTCTCCATGAAAACAGAGATGCATCATTTTAGTACCAGTAGTCCAGCTGAATTGTACAAGACATGGAACAAAGTTTCCAAAGAAATAAAAATGTATAACATATAGTACAAAGAAATACTACCATTCGGCAGTGTGAAATAAGGCCAGATAGAAGGAAGTTGGTGACATATTGAGGAGGGTTTTGAATGTCAGGCTAAGGAATCTGTATCCTTCAGTGTGCAATAGGAAGCCTCTGAAAGTTTTTATGTGTTAGGAAGATGACTTTGGCATGTGTGTCTGGCACATAGCAGGGACTTGATAAGTGCTTGTTTGTCGTTTGAATGGCATCGGTATAAAGGATGGATTAGAAAGGGGAAAGGATGGAGACAAGGCAAACAGTTAGGTTGTTGAAATAGTTCAGTTAAGAAATTATGAGGACCTTAACTAGTGTCGAGGCAGTGGTCATTGGAAAAGAAGGAACCACTGGGATAGTGCTCTCAGAGGTTGGTTCTCAGAGGTAAAACTGACAAAACTTGACAAGTGATGGGTCAGAGATGACTGAGTTTCTGAGCTTGAGTGATGCCATCAACAAAGAGAAGCAAAATTAGGAGGAAGGGAGGATTTTGAGGAGGCATTTCAATTCTGTACCCAATACAAAAGAAATACAAAGCTTAAGAAAATCAAACAGATGAGTTTTTATTTAAATACACAAAAGAACTTCTGGAATATGTCACCTAGTTTCTGATGCCCATAGGAGAATGTTGGAATAATTGATAATCAGAATGAAGAGTGTGAGGAGCATTGGTAAGACCCTCAGTCACCAAACAACAATTTGTTTCAATACATTATATTGTTTAGGGCACTTAAAAATCATATGTCACATCTCTGTCAGAGGTTGCCAGGCCCTGTCTTACATTAAGAATGAAATTAATTTGCATCCCCTGATCAGTTGACAGTGAAGAGAACGTCAAGAAATATTTAGGTGACAAGATAAAATGTCAGTTTGGAATTTAAAGAGAGAGAGAATCTCACACAGGTAATCAAAATTTCAGTCAATACCTGCTCATTTCTTCCTCACATACACCTGTGTGTATTCTGAATACCATTGTGTCTCATTAAAGTATATATTTTTGTTAAGTGCCTTTACAGTATTTTGTCTTTTGTCCTTATTATTTTATATGTAATATATGCTTGAAAATATATAGCACCTATTTGATTTGGCTTCATCCTTAACTGAAGTATATCTGAACCTATAAATAAACTGTAATATTGAAGTAACTGTTCTGTTTTTTAATGGGAGAAATATCATACAATGGGGAAAGCACCCGTTAACAAAGAAGTTTTTGCTGTTGGCCCTGAAGCCAAACCCTGAATGAGTGCTTGTTTGAACAAATGCCTTATAATACTTAACTGGAGCTTATCACCAGCGGCTTATTGAACATTTCCAACTGGGTGTTTAGTAGGCATCTTAAACTCACTATATTCAGAACAGAGCTCATTCTCACCCCATTCTCCCTAGCCTCTTTATTCCAGTTGAATCTGACATCCTTTTAGTCACATAGGTTCACAGCCTTCTGGAACAGGGGATTTAGAGTTGGAATGGACCTTATAGGACTTCAAATCTAACTCCTCCTCATTTACAGCTAAGGAAACTGCAGCCTAGAGAGGTTAAATAGCTTGCCCAGGTCACATAGCTAATACGTACTTGAAGTGGAATTGAGCACAGGTTTTCCTGATTTCTAAGAGAAGCTCTCTACTCACTATGCCAAGCTGCCTTTCATTCTCCATTCTTCTCTCTTCTTCACTCCTTTTACCATTCACTTGCCAGGTTTAGTTGAGTCTACCTCATTTACATCTTGGATCCCTCTCTTCTCTATTCATACCACAGCCATCCTGGTTTAGACCCTTTTCACCTCTAATTATTCCTAATTTTTCTCCCTGCCTTCACACTTTTCCTTTGCTAACTCACTCTCCATACAATTATGAAAGTTTGAGTCTAATTATGTCACTTACCTAATCAAGAAGCTGCTATGGCTCCCTTTTGCTTTTAGAATCAAACACAGCCTTTTCTGGGTCGAATTTTAAAACCCTTCATAATCTGGTTCCAGCCTCTCTTTCTAGGTTGATTGCATATTATTCTTTGTGCACTCTGGATTGACTGCCTTGTGTTGTTCCCTATACAGATTTTCCAGCTTTGTTTGCCCCTGTGCCTTTGCATTCCTGGTAGATGTTCCTTGCTTTCCTCTATCTCTTAGTCTACCTAGATTACTTCAAATTGGCACAGAGTAGCCACAGGTGCTACTTCCTACAGGAAAAATACAGTGGTCTGCCCAATTGCTAGTGGCCTCTTCCCACAAGAAATTATTTTAGATGTCCACAAGATTCCTTTCCCAGGCGCTCATTAATCTTGTTGCCTTTTTCTGAGGCTAGCCCAAATTTATCTTCTGTATATCTTATTTGTACATGCTTCTTTGCATCTTTTCTTCCCCACTAGACTGAGGTCCTAAACAATAAACTCTTCCCTTTCTTTGAATCCTCAGCTTTTTAAAACAGTGCATGGCACATAGTAGATAATACATGCTGGGTGACTAACTTCTGAATTTTCTTTTATTTGAACATATTGTTTTCACCTTAATAATCTCCTTGAAGGTAAGTCAGGCCTCCCCCTTTTTTGGTCGTTGTATCCCTTTATTCTAGCCCAGTGCCTAGTACTTGTCTAGAGGCTTAAAAAATGCGTTTGCCTAGTGAAAAGTGAAACCAAAGTGATTAATTAACCTACAAATCCACTAAAATTCAAAGAGAAGGACTAGGGGAAGGAGATGTAAAGGAATTCTCTAAAATCTCAAATTTACAAACAAACCATACATATGGGCATACATAGACTCAGTTTCTCACACCCCCTTAATTTCTCTTCACAGTATAATATACAGTACAGTAATTTATTAAGTGCCTTTTATGTATCAGGCTCTCAGTTAAGCTCTGGGGAATATAATTTTTTAAAAAGAAGGCCCCTGCCCTCGAGTAGCTTATAGTCTAAAGGAGCTCTATCAAAGATATCAAGCTATTATTATTTGATATCTTTTTCTAGGTGAAGAAAGTGTGGGAAGAAAAAATTTCATTGCATCTATTTTTCTCCCCTTACCCTTTTTCATTGGCCTTCACTCCACTGCACGGGCTCTCCCAGAAGTCACTAGTGGCCTTTTGTTGTTGTTAGGCTGCATGCTCTTTGACCTTTCTGTTCTGTAGCATCTCCCCTTCCTGTGTGTTCTTCATTCGCTGTTGGCTTTTATAACACTTCTTTTCTGGTTCTCCTAACCTTACCATGCCTAAGGTCGCCTTACCTGGATCATTCTTTTCCTGCCCCCTTGTGTGTGTTTCCCTAAAGGCTAACTCTGGGCCCTCTGTTCTTCACTTCTTAGAAAGCTTTCACATGGTGAAACCATTTGTTCAAGTGAGTTTGTCTGTTGTTGCCCACGTGGAGATGACTTCTGAAGCTATGAATCCACACCCAGTTTTTCCTGTAAGCTCTGGTTCATCATCTCAAGCTGCCTGCTGGACATTTTTGTCTCAGTATCTTGTTGCCACCTCAAATTCTCCTCATTTGTTTTTGTTGATGGTCCCACGATCCCTCTAGTCTCTGAGCTTCTGATTCATCTTCAGGTCTTCTCTTACCCTTATGGCCAAATCCTGTCAGTTCCACCACTGTCTCACATCCCTTCCCTTCAGCATTCAGCATTACCACCCTAGCTTAGGCCTTCCTTATCTCTTGCTTAGACTTTTAGTCTCTTCAGTGTATTTCAATTCTAGGAATCCTCCTGGATTCCTCACTATCTCTCAACACATCCAGGCTATTGACAGGGCCTGTCAGTTTCATTTATGCAGCATCTCTCATTTATGCCCCTTTCTCTCCTAGGACACTACCCTAGTGCAGGCCCTCATCGCCTCGAGCCTTAATTGTTCCAATAGTGTAATGGTGGATCTGCCTACCTCAAGTCTCCCCACTCCAATCCATTGATTTTCCTGAAATGCAGGTCTGATCATGTCACCCTCCTTACTTCAGGGGCTTCAAGATGCTTCCAGGAGCAGATATAAAGTACTCTTTTCGGCCTTCAAAGTCCTCCTAACCTAACCTCCTCCTTTTCCAGTCTTCTTATACCTTACTCCCAAACATGTAGTCTTTGATCCAGTGATTCTGGCCTCCATGCTGTACCATAAACAAGACATTCCATCTCTTGGCTGTGGGCCTTTTTTCTAGCTGTTTCCTATTCCTGGAATGGTCTCCCTCCTCCACTCCAACTACTCACCTCCCTGGCTTCCTTTTAAGTGGAAATTAAAATCCCACTTTCTTTAGGAAGTCTTCCCTAATCCCTCTTACTTCCAACATGTTTTGTCTTTTAATTTTTTCCTATTTCTCCTTTACGGAGGTTGCCTTTTATATATTTCTTTGCATGCTGTGTCCCCCTATTAGCTTGTAAACTCCTTAAGCAGGGACTGTCTTTCACCTCTTTTTGTATCTCCAGTGCTTAGCATAGTACCTGGAACATAGTAAGTGCTTAATAAATATTTATTGCTTGATTAATTCTAATTCCTAAATATGTTTTGGAGTGGATATTTTATAGTATAATGAAGATGCTCAAAAGTTACGGGCTCACGTGTACTTTTCTGCCAGCTGTTTCAGTACAATCTTAAAAAAGTGAGTTTCATCAATAAAAATTATCATGTTTCTCATTTTCACTACACTCTTTGAACTGTCTTCCTATGACAATCTTTTTTTTAAGCACTGATTGGCAGTTGTTATTTCTTCTCACTTTTATTCTGACTGTGCTTAGCACATAGTTGGTGCTTTGATAAATGCTTGCTTACTAAATGACTGTCTTTAAGAACCCCATGTGCTGTTTTGTAGAGGAATTATTAAAACCCCTTCAACTTCCATGCCCCTTTGAAAATCTTTGCTTGTTTTCTGGGGATTAATCAGACTATTTTTCATCAATTCAGTTCCTGTTATTTTTTTTTTCAGCCATACTTATCTTAGAGCTTTAGTGAACTTGATCCTACTTAATTTTGGGTGTGAAAGAGCTCTGAAATACTTAACTTTCCCACATATATATATAACTGTAGCTTATCTCTTAGTCATTGAAATATATACTCAAGGTGTTATAGCTCTTGCAGTTTTCCTTAGAGTGATTAACATTAACTCTTAAATACTAGAGAATTAAAAATACAGCAGGAGAAAACAATGAAATAGCTATCTGTGACACAGAATCCAGCACTCAGATGATAGAAAACTACCTAAATATGGGGAAACCAAGTCAGTTCAGTTTTAAGTCAGACATTGTCAGCCTACTGTCATTAGAAACCCAAATATAAGCCCGTTGCTATCACAAAATGAAACCATTTCAAAATTTATTTGTCCCAAGCAATTTGCATATCATTGTAGGGAGAGAAAATAAACATTGACTAAGTACCTACTGTGTGCCAGTCACCGTGCTAAGCACTTTACAAATATCTCATTTGGTTGTCAGGACAACCCTGTGAGGCAGACTTGTCCAGGTCACAGCTAGTAAGTATGGAATTTGAACTTAAGTCTTCCTGACTCCAGGCCCAGCACTCTGTTCACTGTCACCTAGCTGCCTCTGTACTGTACATAGCAATGTGTTTACTTAAACAGTCACTAGAAAGGTAAAAATATTCAGTATGCAGTGGCCCTGTGATTTAATTAATGAGTATTCTCTCCACTTAGTTTAGTTTATAATTCATCCATCCCTTCTCATCCTGCGTGATTCGAAGATCTACCCAGTATGCTGTGGGCCTTCCTCTTTTTTTTTTTTTTTAAGCAATTGGGGTTAAGTAACTTGCTCACGGTTACACGGCTAGTCATTCTTTATGCGTGGGTGCTCGTTTTCTGAGGCCGGATCTGATCTCGGGTCATCCCAACTCCGAGGCCGGCGCTCTTACTCACTGCGCCACCTAGCCGCCCCTTTAGGGCAATTGGGGTTAAGTAACTTGCCCAAGGTCACACGGCTAGGTTTTTGTTTGTGTGGATTAAGTGTCGGAGGCCGGCTCCCAACTCAGGTCCTTCTGATTCCGGGGCCGGCGCTCTATTCACTGTGCCACCTAGCCGCCCCTGTGGGCCTTCCTCTTAAGCCAGACATTCTTCACGGGGGGTCCATGAACTTCTTTTTGTACATTTTGGTAACTTTTAATGTAATTGGTTTCCTTTGCATTTTATCTTGTTGTGCATTTAATAACATTCGGAGGTGTCCATAAAGGTTAAGAGGCTTAAGGCCTCTTAAAATTGCATGGGCCCCAGTTCAGTTGTCACTCCATGGCTACCTTACTTCCTACATTGCTTTCGGTAATATTCTTTATGCCACTTACACTGTATATGTCATCAGTGGAAGTGTGCTGCATCATATATTCTATCTCTACTTTGTTCCTCTCCATTGCCCTTTGGCTGGTTTGCAGCTGTGATTCTTTGGAAAGTGTGGCAGTCCAAGAAGCATTCCAAGATGAGCAGAGTCTCTTCACCAACATTTGTTGTAAAAGAGAAACTTGAGGCCATTGCAAGCACTGCATTTTTATTAAATGAAATTCACCCTAAATACTTCCTTGTGCTAAATTCTGGACCCAATTCAATTACTAATCAACAGCTACTAATTTACTAAATATTTATTATGTGCCATTTATTATGTATATGTATATATGTGTAGATTTATGGGGCAGCTAGGTGGCACAGTGGATTGAGTGCCATGGCTGGAATTGGGAAGACTCATCTTTCTGAGTTCCAGTTTGACCCCAGACACTTAATAGCTATGTGATCCTGGGCAAGTCATTTCACCGTGTTTGCTTCAGTTTCCTCTTCTGTCAAATGAGCTGGAAAAGGAAATGGCAAGACATTTCATTATCTTTGCCAAGAAAACCTGAAATGGGATCATTGAGAAACAGACACAACTGAAAACAACTGAATAACATATCTGCATACACACATACACAAGATATATGGAGAGTAGATGAAAGGTAACCTTGGAAGGTGGGACTGGACATTAGCAATTGGGAGGACTGGGGAAGACTGGCAGAAGGTAATATTTGCACTCAGTCTTGAAGGAAGCCAGGAATTCTAAAAGAGGCGAAAAGTAAGAGCATTTTCAGTACAAAGATACAGAATAGAGAATGAAGTGTTGTTTGTGAGGAACAGCAAGTAGGTGAGTTTAGGTGAGTTTGGTTGGACAACAGAATGTGCTAGAAGACTTTTCAGTCTCCTAAGTAGGAGGAATCTAAGATGTAAAGAACTCAAAGTGACAAATAGTCATTCCTGTTTGATTCTACAGGTAATAAGAAGCCACTGAAGTTCAGTAGAGGGGTGACATGGTTTGCCCTGTGTTCTAGAAAAATCACCAAGGGAGCTTTGGGGAGAGGCTTTGAGGGAAGGAGAACAATTTGGAGGCTGTTGTAATAGGTGATGAAGGACCTTAATCACAGTGGGGGCAATATGAGTGGAGAGAAAGGAAAGATTGTGAGAGATATGAAGAAACTAACAAAATATTTGGAAACTCAGTGGATATGGGGGGATGCCCTGAGTGGTGTAAGCTTGTGTGCCTGGAAGGATGGTGATGCCCTTGATAGTAATAGCAGAGTTCACTTTGTCTGAAGTTTGTAGTTGCCACTACACCTTTAAACCCCGGATCATCCTGGCTTTCATTGAATGGCCAATAATAGCCCCCAGCCTAAGCCTTTATGGCTCATTGTTTAGGTTTTGTGGCTTAGAGAGAAGAGGGAATTATAAGTATCATTGGAGGTTTGAGAGGTAGAAAGGTTTGGAATTGCTGCTATGTGAAGTATAAAGAATTGATTTGAATTAAATTGAAAAGAGGAGGTTTCCCTTGATGCAGTAAGGACCAAGTTAAAATTAGATGTTTTCTTTTTTTTCCCTGAAATTCTATCCTATTTAATTTTTCTATGTCCTAATCTGTACTCTGGGTCTATTACCATTTCATCAGGAGGTGGATAATATGTTTCATCATGACTCTCCTGGAATTATGTTTATCAGAGCTTTTAAATCTTGAAAAATTGTCTTTACGTTTTGTTTTTGTATAAATTATTCTCTTGCTTTTGCTCTCTAAACTCTGCATCAGTTCATACAAGTCTTTCTAAGTTTCTTGGAAACCATGCCCTTCCATCATTTCTTATAGCACAATAAATAGTATCCTATCACTTTTGTTTAATGTAATTTGTTCAAGCATTCCCCAGTTTATTGGCACTCCTTCAGTTTCCAGTTCTTTGCTACCACAAAAACAGCTAAATATTTTGGTACATATGACTCCTTTTCTCTTTCTTTGATCTTAGGTATGTAGTAGTAGTATCCCTGGATCAAAGGTATACATGATTTTAAAAGCTTTGGGGCATAATTCCTAATTGCTTACTAGAATGGTTTGGACAAGTTCACAGTTCTACCAATAGAGTCTTAATTCACCTGTTTTGCTATAGCCACTGCAGGCTTTGTGTCATTTTGCTTTTCTGTAGATTTTGCTCATTGATAGGTGTGAGATAAAACCTTAGAGTTGTTTCAGTTTGCATTTCTTTAATTATTAGTGATTTAGAGCAGTTTAATACAAATATTCGTGTCGCTATTGATAGTGTGAGATATAGCAAAGGGTTAAGTTTCCACAGAACTGCCAAAAACTGCTAAAGTAAAGACCATTGATAATAAACTGTGAGAAACCGTAGTAGAACTACTAGGCATTACTAAAGTAAAATTAGCAGACCGCAGGTAGACCCAACCACTCAGAAAGCACACAGCTGCTTTGGGACTCAGACCAGGATGAGGACAAATCTGATCTAAGCCAGTGAGGGGTCAATGACTAGATATTCCAGAGTTACTACTGTGCTTGCTTAATAAACCTCATGTATATTATCCAGCACGCCCAGCATAGAATTAGTTAGCAAAACATGGGATGTATAATAATGTATGATAATGGAAGGGACCTATTCTGAAGAGAATGAACTGATCCTTCTTCCAAAAGGGAGCGTTTGCACCAAAGTAAAGGCATAAAACTTGCTTCACCTTTGTATCCTCCACTCCTCCTTCCAAAGAAGGGCTGAATCTACTTCTGGCCAGAGAAGTTCAGTTCCTCTGACTTTCTCCTCAATAAACTTCTCTTGATCCCCAGATTTTGGTCTCAGTTGTGTTTGTGTTTCCAACAGTAGTCTGAATTTCATCCTCTGTAAACTGCCTTTTGTATCCTCGACTGGGGAATGGCACTTTAATAAATTTGAATCAGTTTCTTAGAACTGCAGGCTTTATTGAAGAAACAGTACAAAGATTTTTTTCCTCATTTACTTTTCTTTTAGTTTTACCTTCATCTTTTTTTTTAAACCTTTTTAATCTTATGTAATCAAAATTGCCCTTTTTATCTCATGTGATCCTCTTTATCTCTTGTTTGGGCTCAAACTCCCCATCCATTGGTCTGAAAGGTAATTTGTTGTTCCTCAGATTGATGCCATCCTTTACGTCTAAGTCATGTACCCATTTGTAGCTTATCTTTGTATAAGATGTTGTTCTGTATGTAGTTTCTTCGAGACTTATTTTCCGGTTTTCCCATTATTTTTTGTTAAATAGTTAATTCTTTTTCAAACACTAGTCTGCTGTGTTCATTTGCTTCTGTACATTGCACACCCAATCTGTTCTGCTGACCAACTTCTCTGTTTCTTAACCAGTACCAAATTGTTTTGATGATTTCTCCTTTGTAATAGTTTGAGATCTGATCCCTTTCCTTCTCACTTTTTTCATAAATTCTGCTGAGATTTTAAAATTTTGTTCTCCAAGATGCGATTGGGGTTTTTTTTAAAGCCCTGTAATCTGTAGGTAGTTTTATTGATATGGCATTAAATAAATAAATTAATTTCCATAGTATTGTTATTTGTATTATATTGACTGACCCAACCCATGAATAATTAGATACCACGAATTTCTAATGGCTCCAGTCTGTGCCTTTGAAGGCCTTCCTCCAGCTCTGTTCAGCATCACGTGAAGAATGAAAGAGGTAATAGTGGAAAAATAAGAGTATTTGGGTTTGATAAGAAATGATCAGAGATAAAAAGAAAAAGAGATTGTAGGAATATAAGGGTAGTGAAAGAGTTGAATTTATTTGTGGGGACAAGGGCATAGATTAGAGGTGAATGGGAAAGAAAGTACAGACAAGGTAGAGTTAAGGAAGGAGAGGGGTTTGGTCTTCAGCAGTTGGAGTGGGTATTACCGGAATCACAGGGAAATCAGTCAAACAACAAGCATTTAATAATTGTTTATTTTGTTACAAATGCTATGATAAGTGCTAGGGATACAAAGAAAAGCAAAACAATCAGATCAAATATGATAAAGACAGAGTAGTTGGACAGTAACCTTAGTGAGGGTGATACTAGCATATAAGAGGCTCAGGAAAGACCTCTGGGAAGAGGTGACATTTAAGCCGAGTTTTAAGGGAAGCCAGGGATTCTAAGAGTCAGAAGGTGGGAGGGAGAGTATTCTGGGCATAAGAAGCTGCCGGTGTGAGGGCACAGAGATGGGATATGGAGTGTAAATAGCAAGTAGGCCAGTGTAGCTAGAAGGTAGAGTTTATGGAAGTTTAGGAAGTAGAATGTAACAAGATTGGAAAAGTAAGCCATATTGGGAAGAGTTAAATGCCAAAAAAACTAGATTCTGTACTTTATCTTGAAGGCAGTAGCGGACCACTGATAGTTATTGAATAGAGGGAATAACATGTCAGACCTGCACTTTAAGAAGAAAGTGACTACTTTAGCATATGTGTAGAGGATAATTTCAATTTGGGAAAGACTTGAGCCAGCAAGACTTGAAAAGAAGGGGATTTCTTTGAAAGGGGTTATAGAGAAAGAAATTAGAAAGTCGGCAGCTAATTAGATTAGGAAAGTCAGCAAGAGAGAAGCATAGTTGACACTGATATTACAAACCTGGGTGACTAGGGTAATGGCAGTTCCCTTGATAGTGAGAGAAAAGTTTGGAGGAGAGGTAGGTTTCAGGGGAAATGTAGATAACTCTGTTTTGGACAAACTAAGTTTCAAATGCCTATGGGACACCTAGTTCTAAATGGTAGCTGGTGATAAAGGATTCAAATTCAGGTGAAGGATTAAGGCTAGATATAGAGAACTGCAGAGGTGGTAATTTAATCCATGGGAACTGATGAGATCGCTGTGTTAGAGAATATAGAAAGAAAAGCAAATGTGTATGGTAAGAGTATCCGCAGAAGAAGGTAGGGCATTAAAAATTAAAGGTTCAGGGCCTCAGCCCTGGAGTCAGGAGTATCTGAGTTCAGATCCAGCCTTAGACACTTAACACTAGCTGTGTGACTTTGGGCAAGTCACTTAACCCCAATTGCCCTGCCTTCCCCCCTCCAAAAAAGCAAATTAAAAAAAAAAAGTTAAAGGTTCACTGTCAAAGTTTTAATTTAAGTCTCATCTACGTGGCCTGCTGGCAAGAAGTATTGTGGTGTTGTAGGAGGCATCCACAAGTCTACCTCATGGCAGGAATGAGTGGGAACTGTGACCAAAGGCTCCCTGAGTCCTGTCAAGAGGCAGTAGATGCTGTGTCTTGGGACATCTGGAAGTCAGCAGAGTCCAGAATTGATGTGTCTCCTCCTAATTCAGCGTCCACCAGGACTTGTCTGTGTTTTAGCCTATGGGACTCAATGTCTATTTATTGTGATGGCCTGAGTAGGCCTCTAATCCAGCATGTCATAGGACGGTGCACATTTTTCATACATTTAGTTATGCAGGTATTATTGTTAAGTTTTTCTCTTCTGGGTGATTGTGAGTAGTACTGAGGAGGCTTTTTTATGATGCGCCTTAACTTTAATGGGTAAGTAGCCTCCAGTTTAACAAAATATCAGAAGGGCAGAACTTGACTTACCATGGCAGTAGTCAGCTAGCTGGTGCAATAGATAAAAGCATCAGGGAGACCTGAATTCAAATCCTGCTTCAGACACTACTAGCTCAGTGATCCAAGGCTTCTCCCAGCTTCAGTTTCCTTATTTGTAAAATGGGAGAATAATAATTATACCTGTCTCACAGACTTAGAGGATCAAATGAGGTAACATGTATAAAGCGCTTTGCAAACTCTAAAGTTTGCCATCTGTAAATGGCTATTGTTATATTTTATAATCACTTGAAATATAAATTTGAAAAAAAATGGAATAAGATACCCCTTACTGGTTTTAGTCAGAACCCCAATATGTGTACGAATGGGGAGGAAATTAATTACAATAGATTTTTATATTTCAGGCTATCCCGAAACAATAGGAAAGCTTTGATTTTTAGTGTAATTTGAATAATATTACTTAATATGGACCTGACTTTTCTTGGGTCTCTGGCCCCAAAACAATCTCTATGCTGAAGTAATTTCTCCTCTAATTCCTATTAAGCAGTTGTTTTGTCAGCAGTGCTCTATGTGGGTGCTATGGTAATTTGAAAATAAGTAGAATCAAAAGACAAAGAAAAATTGACCTCAGATCATTTGGCAGACCTCATCTTAAAGGGAGGAAACTGAGAACTAGTGAGGTTAAGTGATTTTTCTTCAAATCCCACTTGTTGAGTCAAGATTCTTACCCAGTTCCTATCAGTCAAGATTCTTACCCAGTTCCTATTCCAGTGCTCTTCCTATAATACTACAAGAAGACACTGGTTTTTGAAATGAAATAAAAACATTTTAGTTATATAGAAAATCTAGTATTTTAGTGGTATTGGTTTAAAACTTGACTGATTAGAGTTAGTGATCATTAGGACAACATATATACATATTTGTATACACACACACACACACACACCATTGAAATGCTGTTTTGGAGGAGTTAGTAAATTACCCATATTCTCTTCTCTACTGTTGTTGTGAAGAGAATAAGAGCGATATCTTAGATAATGTTAGGTGTGGATTTATTGATCAAGCTCGACTGCCTGGAGTATACACTCAAATCAGGCAGCCCTGAATTGGGGTACAGGCGATGTTTATAAAGGTAAAACCCACAATTGGGGAGGGGAGCTAGTGTAAGCAATGACATACAGAAGCCAAGAACAGCCATTGGTGAAACTCAGGGCTAATTTGGGAATCATGGCACAACGTGTGACAGGGGTCCCTCCTAGAACAGGGTTGGAGGGCACAGGGGGAGTGGAGTTCCCAACAGGCTGGGGTCATGGAACAGGCCAGGGTCATGTTCTGGGTGAAGGGTGTGGGGGACCCTGCTTGGTCAGCATTCTGGGTGGAGGATCATTCTGGGTCAGCATCCCAGAACAGGGTGGTCTCTTGCATGGGATAGACTTGCCCCATGATCTCTATACAGACTTGCACCATACCCTTAATATAAAATGTTGCTTCAAGGCTTACTGATTTAGGTAAGTACTAACTTAGGGGAAAGATAAGGGAACAGGGGACTATGCCTTGGGTGATTCACTTTACCTGGGACTACACCCTTAAGCTGTTACAAGCAGTTACAGGGTTTAAGATAAAGACAGAGACAAATATAAAGGGGCTTAATGGTGGGCTCCAAATCAGGTGGCATGTGAGAACCAGTGTTACCCTAGAACCTAGACCATTCTTCATTATCTTGGCCTCAATTTTCTTATCCAGTAAATTAATTGGACCAAATGACCTCTAAGATCTTTTCTGCTCTGATAGTATGATTCTAGATGACTTCTAAGGTTCTATCTCCAAAGTTTTAAAATATAAACAATAATAGAGTTGGAAAAAGATAAATTGTGTTTGTTGTATTTGCTTGCTTTGCTTGGATTTGGCCATAGATGATTTTTATGCTAATGCCCAGGTGGGAGGGGGAAGGTTACCAATAATGGCATTTAGTTCATTATAAAGAGAGGTGAGAAAAGTTTTGACCAGTCTTTCTATATAGATATATCTTTACAGACCAATGTGTTTCCTATACACCATAGCTTTTTGTTAAGAATCATTTTTCCATTCATTTAAAAAAAAATACCATAGTAAACTTTTATACAGCACTTAATTGCATTAAAGAATTCACATATTATCACATCTATATAGGTATTACATGTACTTTGGTAGATTGACTCCCATATATTTTATGTAACTTGTAGTTATTTTCAGCAGGTCTTCACTTTCTTTTATTGCTACTAGGATTTTGTTATTATTGTATAGAAGAAATGCTATTGAGTTTTGTGGATTTATAAGTCTCCATATTTGTGAAATTTTCTCAATTAGTCTTGTTGATTTCCTAGACTTTTCTCAGCTGTCATGATATTAGGAGATAGAATTAATTTTGTCTCTTCTTTACCTATCTTTATGCTTTTAATTTCTTTCTCTTTTGTTGTACTGCTATGGATACTGTTGTATATATTAGAAAGACTTCTACAGTTTTCACATTATATATATAATGCTAGTTTTTGATAGAAATATTTTATCATAATAAAAATTGATACTTCTATGTATTGTGGAATTTATTTGCTTTACTCTATTTTAGCATAAATGTGTGATGTGTGATATATAGATGCTTATTTCCAACCTTCAAGTGAGGAAATTGAGCGCCTGGTAGGAGTTAAATAAATGTTGAATTAAGCTGACTTAAGTTCATTCAGTAGTGGTGTAGTGGAAAGACAACTAAAAATTTGTAGTTGAAGGGATATTAGCTTGCAGCCTGGTAAGTCAGGGAAGTCACTTCATCTTTTATAGATTTAGTTTCTTTATTTGTAAAATAGTGATGATATTTTCATTATCTAAAGACAAAAATATTTTATAAACTTTAAAGCACTTCTGAATGTAAAGAAGAATTGTCAAGTGGAAGAGAGGTTAGACTTCTGCTTGGACCATGAGAATAGAATTAAGAGTTGCAGAGAGACAAAATTCTGCTTATATTAGTAAAAACTTTCTAACAGCTGTGCAACAGTGGTATGGATAGACTTCTGTTTCATCAGTAGGCTCCCCTCTCATTGGAAGTTTGCCAGCAGAAGATAGAGAGTACTTGTTCAGAATATTGTAGACTTTTATTAATGCACAAAGTCTGTTCTAAGTTTTGACCAAAGGTTCACTTTGACAGAGTGACAAAGACCAAACTAGAACTCAGTTTGGTGCTACGATAGAAAAGATGCTTTATTATTTTTTTTAATATTTATTTTATTTATTTTTTCTTTCTTTTTGGAGGGCAATTGGGGTTAAGTAACTTGCCCAAGGTCACATGGCTAGGTTTTTGTTCGTGTGTGTTAAGTGTCTGAGGCCAGATCCGAACTCAGGTCCTTCTGACTCCAGGGCGGGCGCTCTACTCACTGTGCCACCTAGCTGCCCGAAAAAGATACTTTATTTAGATTTAAATATGCTGGGTTTGAATCCTAGGTATATTACTTACTCTTTATGTGATCTTGGGCAAATCCCTTAACTTCTCTGTTTCCTCATTTCACAGAACAGCTGGATTAGATAATCTTAGGTTCTTTCTGGATTTAAAAACATGATCCTATGATTCCTCATCCCACTTAGTAAAATAAGAATAATATATGTGGGCTACAAGACAGAGGGGCATGGAATTGGGGGTGTTGGTTGACAGGATAATTATCTTTCTGGATCCTTCCAGCATAACATCTGATTCTGTAACCTTTCCAAGGATATATAACTGTATACTGGAAAAGAGGGTTAGGATGGAACTTCTGACTCTCAATCTAATATTCCTGTCCCTAAAACCATAGTTTCAGATATTTTTTGCAAGGCAGTTGCTTTTGTAGTCAAGATAGTTCTTTTGAAATAAAAATTTTATTATCATTATTGGTTATATTATTTCTTATGAGTTTAACAGTATCAAAAATGAAATTTTGATTATTGCTGATAATTTTAATTTTTTAAAATGATTTTTTAAAATCTTAGTTTAGAAATTTTTATTTTTAATTAAAAATTTAGAGTAATTGAACAAATTATTTATTTAAATTAAAAAAAAATTTAAATTTAAAAATGAGGCATCCCCATCACAGTGATGCAATAAAATGTTTATAATAATAATTTGTCATCAAAAAAGTTTACCTCTTGGCATTACCCTTTAAGTACACTGTGCTTAAGAAGTCAAAGAACATTTTTGTTTTAAATTATGTCTTTTCAGAATTTTTATTTTTATCTTTATGCCCTTTTTTTGCTTAGTTACTTTTCTAGTTTCTTTGGTCACATGCCCTTTGTTATCTCTTTTGTTGATGGAAATGTTTAGAGATTTTAAAAAATTGTCTAAGGATTGACTGTAGCCCAAACTTGACTTGTTGCTTTTTGCTATAATTTGCTTTGATAAAATTATTTATTTCTACAATTTGTTCTTTGACCAAATTTTATTCTTTAAGAATTTATTATTCAGTTTCCATTTATGAGTTCTTTTTTAATATGCCACTTACTGATAATAATTTTTATTGTGTGGTCAGTAGAATATGTGTTTACTATTTATGTGTTTTTTGCATTTTTTTAAAATTTTCTAGCATATGACCTCTTTTAAAGGTACCTTAAAAAGCTGAGAAATATGTATGTCCATCATAGTTCACCTTAATAATCTCCCAACTGTCTATTTTGCCTAATTTTTCCTAAAGTTCTATTTAGTGCCTTAACCTGTTTATCTTTTTTAAGATTTGTCTAAGTCTGAAAGGGACTTGTTGAAGTTCCAATTATATTTGCTATATTTTTCCCCTATACTTCGATTAGCTTTTCTGCTAAGTGTTTTGATGCCATGTCATTTGGTGCATTTAGATCATTTGATTATGCATGTTGCCTTTAAGCATAATGTATTTTCACTGCTTCTCTCTTAACCATGTCTGTTGCCTTCTACGAAGTCATGCTTGTCACGCCTTCTTTTTGGATTCACCATAGGCATAATAGATGTAATCTAGCCTCTTATTTTAACTATGAATCTTTATGGTTCAAATGTAACCATAAATGATTCCTTGTTGCATTCTGCTTCATAATCCACTCAACTACTCTCCACAGTTTTATGGGTAAGTTTATACCTTTCACAATTTTGGCTATAAGGTATATTTTTCCTTCTATTATATAGAAAGGACCAGCCTACACTCTTTGATGGGCTTTTGGATTGGGGGAAGGGGAACAGCTGTTCTTACTCCAGTTTGTATTCCCTTGTCCTCCTGTGTTTTAGGATATGGTAGCAAGGTTCTGGTCCTTGTTTCTAACTTCTGCAATTCTGGCATATGACAGGGAAGGTAGGCCCAGAACTTAACTCAACCCATAGAATGTAACCACCCTCTTGACCCACTTCACACAGCATCAAGGTGTGGGCATTCCTGAAAACCAAGCCTCCTGCCACAGGTTCCATGTGACCACATTCAGGCTATTAGGGGGCAGAGTATATTTTCAAATTAAAGAAGGTTCTCAGAGTCACTTAAGTCTTTCAAAAGGACCTGGGGGCAGGGAAGATCTTTAAATTTGTATTTCCATTACACCAGGGCAAATGATCCCCTGGCTTAAGTCTTCGTTTACCAGAGAACCTACTGGGTTTAGTCATTTTTCTTCTCCCACTTCCTCTAAATGGCTGTGGGTCTCTGTATAGTTCTGGACTGGACAGAGGAACTTCCTGATATTTCTCTTTAGTTTTATTGAATCTTTGATGCATCTGGTGCTTTTTTCCCCTCCTACTTTTTGCTGTGGTGTTTCTCACTAGAGCTAGGCTTGATTGGAATCTTGCACATGGTGTATGTTCTTGAAAGATTGTTAAATTAAAATAAAGTGTTATGCTTCAGTTATCCAGAAAATTCTGTCTGTAAGATGTAAACTAAATAAAGCAGATTTTTGCCAGACTTTATTACTTCAAATGCCTAAAATAGATTTTTTAAAATGTAAGATAAATTACCTGTTTTCTGCAAATAGTACTTCATGACTAGCAGTAGTGTTGTAAACCTATAACCAAGTATAGTGGATTCATATTCCCAACACATTCTGGTGTAGTTCATTTGGGTATCTGGTAGACTTCATTTCTAGAAGTAAAAAAACATGATAGGTCAGGTGTGGATTACTGAGCAGTTCTCTTAGCTGAAGTCATCAGTTCTGATTTGGTACATTATAAAGTAACATGAACAAATCATCCAGTTTTATTTGTAGCGCTTGAAGTTTGAGCTTTGCATTAATGCCCTTGGATATTAATAGAGCATTGTTACCAAGAAGAGATCAGATTCCTTTAAAACAATACTGTTTTGAATGGGTAGTCTGGTACTGGGAGCACTGCACATAATATGACAAATCGCCGACAGCGCGGATAGGGAGTGTTGGGGACTTCGGGATGATAGAATTGGCTAATACTTCCAATTTAAAAAAAAATTGATGTCACAAATGGAATATTAAACATGGCCAATTTAACATCAAAAAGAGTGTGTATGCACACATGCTAGATTAATTTCATATTAAATATGGATGTTGCGATGTGAAATTTTGGATTTGAGGGTTTTAAATGGATACATTTATGGATTAAAAGCGCATCTTGAGTGAATTTAAAATAATACAATATTTTACTTCATTATTCATAAAGTTTGTACAGTTTCTGTTTTTCAGGTTAAGTAACAATTTATGATCAGTAGCTGTATTGGAAATATATAAGTATACATATACATTTGCCTATCACTTTGCAGTACTATCTTACAATCAAATCTCAATGTTTTCCACCTAAGATACAAATTAGAATATTGTTTCTGTGCAACTAACTGCTCCTAGTAAGGTTTTGCCTAAGGATCTCTTCTTGTAGATTAACTGGTTAGGTACCATATGCTTTTTTTTTTTTTGCTTTTTGGAGGGCAATTGGGGTTAAGTGACTTGCCCAAGGTCACACAGCTAGGCTTTTGTTTGTGTGTGTGTGTTGAGTATCTGAGGCTGGATCTGAACTCAGGTCCTTCTGACTCTAGGGCCAGAGCTCTACTCACTGTGCCACCTAGCCGACCCAAGGTACTGTATGCTTACAGTAAGTATTAGGGTCTGACCTGGTCACAGAATGAGGCATTTGTAGATCATTCAGTAGTTAACTTAGATTTACTTACCCTTAGTCTAGAATAGATATTCAACCAGGATATTCTTGCACTTGGACTTAGCTCCCTTCATCTCCATATGAAAACATATCTGATCTCCTGATCAAGATGTGATCTCATACCTAGACTGGGAAGGGACAGCCCTTAAGTCTGAACAGCCTACACTATGTGAGTGAGTGTCTTGCTGCCCTTAAGTGATCAGGAAGTTAGTATGGTCAGAGACATCGAGAAAGGTGTGTCAAAGTATAGCCAGATCATTTAACCCTTGGGCTACATCAAGTCCTAGGGACAGCTTTGTAAGCTGTCAGGGAAAAACCATCCCAACCTGCATAAGGAAAAGCATTAGGATATTACTCTCATCACAGTGAGACCTTTCCAATTTGAATTAATTGGGAAAAGGCTCTGGTTTTGAAGCATGTTTAAGGGGACTTAATATTTATATAGTTCAGGTCTTTAATGCATGAGGAACTAAATCTCCCTTAGAGATCAAGCATCTCTACCAATGCATAATGCAATCCCAAGCATCATATAAGTATTAAGTTGTAGAGTCAGGATTTTAAATCCCAGATTCACTGACTCCAAATGCAGTGTTCTTTTTACTGCATCATGAACTAACTTCTAACACTATTTCATGAATCACAGGATCAGTCTTAAAATTTAAGGGAATTTAGAGGTTCAAGTACAACCTCTTCTCTCCACTCCATAGAGAAGAATGTTAGTAGTCTCTGCTTGGATTCATATAAACTTGCTTTCTATAGCATTAAAAAATGTAAGCAATCTTGTTGAAATGATGAGTTTGCTTAAAATCTTCACTAGTAGGACCCAAGATTATCAGTGAGATTTGTACTTTTAAGGCTCTCCATACTATTCTCCTTGTCCCACTTAGTTTATAAAGTAAGATTGTAGATTGATGAATATAAATTCAGCAACATCACTTCTGTAAAACTCAAAATTTACACCCTTGTGGTAGTCAAGATAAACATTATTATTATTATTAATTTGCTTATTAGATTCTTTCCAAAAGATAGCCCAGAGCTAACTTAAGCCCCCTCAAGGTCAAATGAGTGGAGTCAAAATTACTGATTTTTTAAATACGTTTACATTACTAGGAGCAGCTAATTAAATTCATAAAGTAGGCAAAATAATGGTAGATTGATTATTGGTCTTTGGTATAAATGTATTGTATCTGGAAAAAAAAAGTCTTTAGCTTTATATCTAATGCTTTATGGTTTACATGGTGCTTTCTATTAGCAACCTTGTCAGTTTGTTATTTTGCCCAAGGTATCATAGCAAGTAAGTGACAGGACCATAACTGGAACCCAGGTCTAATGATTCCCAGTCTGGACTCTTTCCACTCTACTAACATCTGAAAAAGAATTGAAATACACTGTGTGCCACTGGTAATCCGAGATGATGGATTTGAAAAGTATTTTTCATTAGTCATTTCAGTTGATCTTAGTATAATGCTTCTTAACATGTCTGCTAAGCTGCCTCCTGCTAATGTACCATATCCTACCCCCTTGCCTCAGTAGCAGATTAAACATTCCTTGCAGGAACTTCCCTGTAGGTTCCCTTTTCTTCCTGTATTGTGATATATTGCTTCAGATGGTTTTATCCCTCAGATTGCCATGTGTAAATTTGGGTTTGGGCAAGCCATGTAGTAAGAAGAAAATTTATCCCTATTTCTATTTCCCCAATATTGATTCATATAGGAGGAATATAAAAGGTAAATGCTGCTCATTTCTGCTACTTAACTTTGTAGCAAGCCACCTGCTGATGTGGTGCTAGTAGTAACAGTGACATGACTTTCTTGGCTTTGTTAAGAAATGAATGTTCCACATAAGCAGTTTCCAGGTAACTGAAGCTTACGACTTTCAGTCCCAGTGGAACTTTTTCTAAAATGTGTTACATACTTTCTTGCCTTAACTAGAAGCATACTTGATATAATTTTTCTGATGACTCAGAATCTTTTTGCCTGTCACTTGATTTGTAAATAGGAGACTATAGTCCTATTCCCAAAGTTCATGGGATCAGGACATCCATAGAATTTGGAGGGGGAAGGGAGCTTAGAGATTATTTTGACCAACCAACCCACTAATTTCACAGATGAGGAAACTGAAGGCCAGAGAGAGGAAATGAATTGCCTAAGGCAGTGTTTCTTAATGTGAGGTCTATCAACTTGTTTTAAAAAAAAAAAAAAAAATATATATATATATATAGGCCACTATTTCTTTTTTATATATGTGTGTGTGTATATATATATATATTTAAATCAAATACAAATAAATTGAAATAGCCTATAGAAATATATAAATACCCTTTAGGTACTGTTGCTGTGGAAGAAAGTAGCCCCTTTTACACAACATCCCTTATGTTAGTTTATTTGCTTATACATAATATTTATTCAGCATTAGGTTTTATGTAACTTGCTGATACGGTATACCTAGCATATTCTATATATAGCTGGAGATTTTCACTTGCTTGGGACACAGTTTTCTCCCATAAAACTAATCGAAACTGGTTTCTAGCTATATTATAAATGCATTCATTTGATAACCTTAAGCTTTGCATAAACATTGTGTATTTGGTAAGAGATTGTTTGGTGTAACTGAAAGTTGTTCAGAAGCACTGATGAGGAAGAATTATGTTTTGATAAAGCAGTAATAATTTCAGTGAGGAAGGAAATTTTGGTAATGATTCTGCCAGTAGTGATAGATATTCATTCTTAAACTCTTTTTGTAACTTTTTATACCAGTTATAAGAAGTAACATTTATAATTTGTAAAGTTATTTTATCAGAAAACAAGCTTTTTAATAGTAGTTTTGTACTTGGTTAACTATCCTGAAAATAATATTTTGGTTATTAATAATAAGTCAGTGAGTCAGTAGAAACTAACTTGTGCTTTGAGGAATAGCAGCTATGTTTTTAATATAATTGTTGATTTCTTTTGTAATTCTATGTATTTTATGCATTTCATAACATTCTGGGAAGAGGTCCTTGGAGTTCTCACCAGGCTGTCAAAGGGGTTCATAATACAAAAGCTTAAGAATCCTGGCCTGAACACTAAGGCTAAATTCAAATGTACATTCCACTACACCATGCCACTACTTACCTTTTTTAAAATTAAGTGTCTGGAACATCACATTTTCCCTATCTAAACAATATGATATAAATAAGGTTTAGTTTTCCAGGCTAATCCAGGAGAAAAAAACCCCACAAACATTTTTTAACCTATAGTGTAAATGAACTTTAATAATAGCCAGAGTTTTGGATTAAGGAAGAAGAGAAAGCCATTGCCTTCTTTTCTTGTTGCAGTTCCATCTTTTTTGCCCTCGTACTGTGTACTGCCTTTGTTATACCTGCCCCTTTCCAATGCCGTTCTCCTAGGGCCCTTTGTTTCCTCATATTACAAACCATTCACTGTAGTACTGGAAGGTATGGGGAAGAGGAAGACATTTATAAGGTGAGGTGGGCCTCAGGCTCCAAAATTGTTCACTCTTTGTTACCCGCCCCCAATAAAAATGGTACAAATAACTATGCTCTTTAACAAACCCTTAGAGGCAGCCATAGTCTCTCTTCTGAACTCCAGTCCCATGTCACAGACCTCACAGTCTACATTTTGAACTGAATGTTTTAGGATTGCCCTCTCATGTCCAAAACAATTCATTATCTTTTCCCCAAAAATACCTTCTTCCAAAATTTCCTGTTGCTATTGAGGGTACCACTATCCTAATAAGCACTCAGGCTTTTTACACCTTGGTTATCATCCTTGATCACAGTCTCACCTGCGTATCCAGAAAATTGCCAGATCTTTTTTCTGTTTCTATGACCTCTCCCATAGATCCCCTTCTCCCTAATTCAGACTGCTACCAGCCTAGTTTAGCTTAGTTTTAACTTCGCTAATAACACAGCAGCCTCCAGTCATCCACTCCTCAAGACCCTTCATACTCTCATGCATCTTTCTGTACTCAACTGCCAAAATGATTTTCCTAAAAACTCTGTTCTTGACCATGTTGCCCCCATACTCAGTCAACTTCAACTGCTTCCTGTTAGCTCTAGGATTAAATATAAAATTCTCTAGCATTAAAGCTCTTTACAACATGGCCCTTACTGCTATTCCAGCCTTCTTCAGTATTGCTTACCTCTGCAACCTCTGCAGTGCAGCCAGACTGGCCTTGCTTTTCCCCACAAAAGAGGCTTATTTCCCCTCTCCATGCCATTGCACTGGCTCTCTCACCATGTCTGCTTGCTCACTTCCACCTTTCAGAATCTCTGGTTTCCTTCACGACTAGGCTCAAACTCCTCCTTCCCTGGGCTCCTCCCCATGCTCTCCCACCTGCTAGTGCCATTCTTCCCAAAACAACTTTGTGTTCATTTCTATACCTTCTGCATGTGCTGAGACTGTACTTGTCTCCCTCGTTAGAGCATGAGCTCCTTAAGGCTGGGCACTCTTACTTTTGTCTTTGTCACTCCAGTGCTTAGCTACAGCCCCTGGCACCTGGCACAGATATTTAATAGAGACTTTGATTGTTGTGTGTTCAGTAACCTCTACCAATGTAATCAGTAGCTGTTCTAAAACTTAGTCTTAAGTGAGGTGCTTGGGACATCTGAGATTAATGACTTGTGCAGGGTCTCAATCTAGTATATTAAAAATGAGGTTTGAACCCAGACCCTCCTTAACTTCCAAGATTCTATCCATTATACCATACTGCTTGTTAAACCAAATAAATCTCTATAATTATTAGAATTTAAAGCAGTGCAACAAAAGTAAAAAAAAAAACTTTTGGCTCTTGGGAATAAAATTATATTTGAATCATGAATCAGTATTCCCTGTACTGAGAGCCCTTGCAGAGTATTCTCTGTACTCATATCAACCCCTTCCAACTCCTAAATTCTTTCTACTTTTAAAAATTCCTGTCTAATTCTGAACCCACAAATTGCTTAAAAGCAGCATTTCTTAGTAGGAGCAGGATCTGGTAAGTATAAAAAGCACAGGATAAGGAGTGATTATTGTTAGGATCTATTGTACTATTTAATGCAGTGATGCTCTAAGGGCTGCTGAAGTTTGGAGAGCTACTTATCCCTATATTAAGTGAAAATAGTCTGGGTATTTTTTTTTTCATTAAACAAATGCTTTATTAACATCTGGTTTACATCATTCATTTCCACCAGATGTTGAGTTACAATTTTTCCCCATTTTGTCCCTACCCACCACCCCAGAATAGCAGTCCCATTAGATATCCCCTCATCCAATCTGCTCTCTCCCATATCTTCTCCCATACCCCCTTCGACTTTGCCATTAGGGCAAGGTGACTCTCTGAGCCCCAATGCCTGGACATCTTATGAAACATTTAATTTTAAAACTTTGATTTTCAGATCCATTCCCTTCCTCCCTTGTCACCCACTCCCTCTGAGAAGATAAGCAATTCAGTATATGTTGTACATGTATAGCTATGAAAAACATTACCATAGTAGATATATTGTAAAAGACTGCTTATATTTCCCTCCCACCTATCTCACCTTCCACCTGGTCCATTCCCTACTTTGATCCTGTCCCTCTTTGGTAGTGGGTACTTCCAACCTCCCCTCCCCCCAGAATGCCCTCCCCTCCATCCTCCCCCCCTCATCCCCCTTTTCCCTACTCTCCTGCAGGGTGAGATATCCCATTTAGTATGTATATCATTCTCTCTTTTGAGCCAACTTCAATGAGAATATGGTTTTGCCTTTTTGCCTTCCTGTTCTTCCCCTCCCCTGGAACTATTTCCCCTTGCCTCTTCTACATGAGATAGTTTCCCCTACCCTGTCTCTCCCCATCTCCCCTTGCCGCTTTCCTCTCTCACCTCTTAACTTCACCCCTTATGTATCATCCCTTCCCACCAAATTCAACCTGTGCCCTCTATCCATGTATACCTGTAAACATATGCCCATATACCCTTCTTCAATTATTTTCATAATGAGAAAAGTTTCATCAGACACTGTTATTGTTTTTCCATGTAGGAATGTAAATAGTTCAACTTTGATAAGTTCCTTTTGATTTCTTTTCCTTGATTACCTTCTCAAGCATCTCTTGCTTCTTGTGTCTGAATGTCAGATTTTCTATTCAACTCTGGTTTTTTGCTCAAGAGTGCTGGAAAGTCCTCTATTCCATTGAATGACCATATTTTCCCCTGCAATAAGATATTCAGTTTTGCTGGGTAGGTGACCCTTGGCTTCAATCCCAGCTCTTTTGCCCTCTGGAATATCATATTCCATGCCCTTTGATCCCTCAGTGTAGAAGCTGCCAGGTCCTGGGCTATTCTGATTGTGTTTCCACAATATTGAAATTGTTTCTTCCTGGCTGCTTGTAGTATTTTCTCCTTGATCTGGGGATTCTGGAACCTGGCTATAATATTCCTGGGAGTTTTCTTTTTGGGATCTTTTTCAGGAGGTAATTGGTGGATTCTTTCAACCTCTATTTTGCCCTCTGGATCTAAAACATCAGGGCAATTTTCCTTGAGAATTTCTTGAAGGGTGATTTCTAGGTTCTTTCTTTGATTGTGGCTTTCAGGTAGTCCAATAATTTTTAAATTGTCTCTCCTGGATCTATTTTCCAGGTCAGTGGTTTTTCCCATGAGATATTTCACGTTGCCTTCTATTCTTTCATTTGTTTGGATCTGTTTAATAGTATCTTGATTTCTCATAAAGTCACTAGCTTCCATTTGCCCCAGTCTAACTGAGGGAATGAATCTCCTCAGTGAGCTTTTGAGATTCTTTTTCCATCTGGCAAAGTCGGCTTTTTAAGGCAATCTTCTCCTCATTGCCTTTCTGAGCCTCTTTTGCCATTTGAGTTAGCCTATTTTTTAAGGTGTTATTTTCCTCAGTCAGGCTGTTGACTGTCATTTCATACTTTTCTTGCATCTTTCTCATTTCTCTTCCCAATTTTTCCCCCGCTTCTCTTATCTGCTTCTTAAGGTCCTCTATGGCCTGCAGCCAGCTTGTATTTTCATTTGGGGCTTTTGGTGCAGGAGTTCTGAACTCACAGTCCTGCTCCATGCTTTGATCCTCTTTGCCCCTAAAATAGGAGTCCAATGTTGAATTTTTCTGTTTATTTTGTTTCTTTTGCCTAGGCATGTTGCCACTTAATTACTTGATTTTTGGGCTTGTTGCCACAGTAGGACTCTGCCACCAGATAGGAGAGCTTCTGTCCCAAATGTGGGGTCTTCACAACTCCTGCAGGTTGGGTGGCCTCTGTAAAGCCTCCAACCACTCTGGCAAATTGGATGCCCACCCCAAACTCCCCCCACCCAGACCACAATCCAGATCCAGGCAGTTTAAAGCAAAAGCGATTAACCCCCAGACTGATTGCTGGATCTCCCTACAGTTCACAGACCAGGAGTTGGAGCTGCCACTGACACTGCAAAATGGCTTCTGTGCTGCCTTTCTTCAGCAGCTTTTCGCCCCCAGGGGAGGAAGCCGACATGTTCCCCAAATACTGGTCCCAAAGTCCATAGGGCACTAACCTCTCACTTTGTCCAAGGCATATCTGTGCTGATAATTCTGGAATCGCCACAATTACTGGTGTTCTGGGGTCCCTCCAGCTGGCTGCTGGCCCGGCCGCCCTGGGGCTAAAACTGCAGCCCACAGGGGCCCGGACTTGGCTCCCAGAGCGCTTCACTGTTGGTTCCCAGTGCGCCGTGCTGCCAGCTCTCAGAGCCCTGCGCTGACTGCTCCCTGCAGGGCTGCTGGGCTGTCCTCAGCAGGAGGTTAGCTTCTCTGTGTCATTCTGTGGGTGCTGGGGCTCCAGAAGTGGTTCAGATTCCTCTTTCACATTGTTTGGAGGTGGTATGGGGCAGAGCACCTTGGAAGTGCTGCTTCTACTCTGCCATCTTGGCTCCACCCCCCCCCCCCGTATTTTTTTAAACAACAAATTTTTATTGTTAAATTTTTTCTTATATTGCCCATAATTTTCCCCCTCCCTGTCCCAGAAGGCTTTTACTTATAACAAAGGTTTGGTTGGTTTTTTTGTTTTGTTTTGTTTTTTTAAAGAAAACAACAAGATAGAGGAAAAAAGTCAGGCTGATTGCTTTTAAGTATCATACACTTTTTATGATATAATTCTTAGGTTTACCTTTCTCCTTCCCCACCCCCATGATCTTCTGTTGGCTAGATAAAAGGATAATTTAAATGGGTGATAATTGTGTCTAAACAGAGCAAATAGGCTGAGTGAGGACCAGAGTGGGCTCTTATGATGATGTTTAGTTTAGAGGCCTTTTTAGCTTCCTCTGGCTGGCATGTGGCTTTTGAACAAGTGAGATTGTTGGATAGGTCACTTGATATGGCCTATTAATGGTACTCTTCTAAGCATTTTTGAGTTTTGTCTTTGAACTCTGAGAACCTAAATGGCATATGTTGTTTTAAACATGTGTTATTTTTAAAAATTCATATTAGACTTAATTTGTGTCATTACATAATGCATACTTTCACTTGTAGCCTTACAGAATTTAAATGTTCATATAAACTAATTTTTTGGACTGTTAGAATATAAACCTGGAGCAGTACAGATACAGCAACCTGATGATTTTATTTTGCTTAATGGAACTATGAGAGAACAGAATTGTTGTATATTAGTACAGTTCGAATTTTGAGGTTTCTTGCTTTATTCCATTTATCATATTAATGGATAAAATGACCCTCTGAGTTTGACCCTCTGAGTTTGGTAGTTCTGTGGCTTTACCAGCTTAGTGTGGAAGAGTAGTATCTTCATATTCAACCTGTGAGTATGTTTGGGAGAGACTCCTACTGCCCTTAACATCAAAATGCCGTTTTTAAAATGGCATAATATATAATTTTAATTTATATCCATCTGTGTTAGAAAACATTTTGAGAAATGTATGTAGTTTTTACACTTTTAATTTTGGTAGACTTCATAACAGAAGCTTTTTTCTTTTAGGAGAGGGGATTCTTATAACTCTTTTTGTGTCATGTGTAGTTTGATGAAGCCTATGGACCCCTTCTCAGAATCATGTTTATAAATGGATAAAATAAAATACATAGGATTATAAAGGAAAATGATTTATACTGAAATACAACTATCAAATTTTAAAAAAATAATAAGTTTATGGACCCAGGGTCCTATTCCAGAGAAACTTAAAAATCTAGGAAAATGAAGAGTTATGGTTTTATTTTTCTTAGGTTTGGGGGAGATAATTTTAAACAGTTCTTAGATTTCAGTTATAGCTAACAGAAGTACTTTGTAAGCTGAAATTTTATTAATAACCTTGTGAGATAGTGTACATATTATCCTTATTTTACAGGTGAAGAAACTGAGGCTCAGAAATTCGTTTACTGCCCAGTAGTCATATACTCTTCAGAACCTCGAGTTTATTCTGAGTCTTTTCACATTTAGAAAGAGATCTTTCCAGTATACCACATTTTAACCTCATTTTCCCTGTTTCTCTCATGTTAAACTTTTAGTCATATTTGGCCATTGGCTGGAGAGAAAAATTAGCATTAACTAACTCATTTCTGAACAACTAATGCCATATTAATTTTTTTTGCGTCTTGCTTGTAGCAAGTATTAGGTTTTTTGGGTTTTGTTTTGTTTTATTCAGCAAATATTTACCTGAAGCATACTGTTTGCTAGCCCATAATCTGATTTATCCAAGTTTGAAATTCTTGATTTACTAGTTTTTATATACTATCTCTTACAAAAATCTGTTGGTGAGTTACTGTTAGTGTTGTTGTTTAATGAGGCTGATGACTTGAGAGATTGTAAGCATAGGAACAATTACCAGGGGTAGAACATAGGAAGGATGTAAAAAAGGTGAAAAACATCCTAACCCTCACTCCTCCAATTTCCACATAATGGTCATTCACCATAATTCACCATTAAGGTGATTCAGTCAGAAGGAAGGTGGAGCATGTTATACTTTTAAAATAAAATTTTACTGATATATTGGGTTTGCATCACCTACATTTCTCCCTGTATCCCATCCCATTTACTCTCCCAGGGAACCATCCCATACAACAAAGAATATTTTTAAAAGGGGGAGAAGAGAGAAACCTATTAACATTTTTTAAAATTCTAAAAATATATGTTAAGTTTCACACCCATGGACTTCCTTTCTCTGTAAAGGATTAGTTCTTCTCCTGTCTCTTTTGGGGGCGTACTTATATTTTGTGATTTTGTAACATTCACCTTTTAATTATTTTGTGGTGATTGTTCTTTCCATTGATGTTGTAGTCACTGAATATTGTTTTCTTGGCTCTGCTTACTTCACTCTTCATTAGTTCAATGTAAGTTTTTCCATGTCTCTCTATATTGATTTTTCATGAGTGGCTAAGCTAATGTAATAAAGATGACAATCTTACCTAAATAAATTTGCTTTTTCAGTGTTGTCCCAGTTAAAGAATTATGTTATAGGGGCAGCTAGGTGGCATAGTGAATAGAGCACCGGCCTTGGAGTCAGTAGGACCCGAGTTCAAATTCGGCTTCAGACACTTAACACAAAACTAGCCATGTGACCTTGGGCAAGTCACTTAACCTCAATTGCCCTACCTTCCCCCCTCCAAAAAAAAAAAAGAATTATGTTATAGAACTAGAAAAAATAACCAAAAAAATCATAAGGATAAGAAAAAGCAACAATGCCAAGGGTAATAATGTTTGTACAATGATTTGGTACTGGCTAACAAATAGAGAAGTTCGGTATACAACATACAGAAACAAACATGGTACAGGGTTTGATAAACCCAGATACTCTTTTTCTCAGAAAATGCCCCAACATTTGACAAAAGCTTCGAGGAAAGTTTGGCAGAAATTAGGCAGAAACCAACATCTCTCACCATATAACAAGATAGCCTCCAATTGGATACATGATGTAGACATAAAAGGTGGCATCATAAGTAAATTACAGAATCAAGGAAGAAATTGCCTTTTAGATCCATGGATGGGGGAGACTTCATGCCTAGACAGTCAATAAAGAAGATCCTAGAAGGTAAAAATGCGTGGTTTTCATTATATAAAATTTTCAAAGCTTTTGTTCAAATTTAATAAGTTGTGGGGGCAAATCTTTGTAGTAATTTTCTCTGATAAAGATCTCACATGCAAGGTACGTAAGAAATTATTCAAATGTCTAAGGCTAAAAACCATTCCCTGATATATGAATAATCAAAGGATTGAACAGGAAGTTTTCAAAAGAAGAAATCTAATCTATCACAAGTATCTGAAAAAAATAATCACTGTTATAAAAATTGAATCAACAGAGGTTCCACCTATTAGATTAGCTTTGATGCCAAAAGAGGAAAATGACAAATATTGAAGGTACTGGGAGAAAACAGAGAAGTGAATTGATCCAGACCCTCTGGAAATCACTTTGAAATTATACCCCCAGAGTTACTCTATTGTGTGCATACCACTTTATTTAGCTTTATTATTTCTAGCCTTGTCATTTTAAGTACCTAATAGCTGGAAATGGAAAGGACAAACGGATACTGGAGAATGAGTAAACAAATAATGGTGGTGTATTAATTTAATGGAATATTATTGTGCCATAAGAATGACAAAACAGACCTTTTCAGAGGAAATTTGGAACTAATGCAGAATGAAGTGAATAGAGCTAGGACAGCTTATACAGTGACAACATTATAGAGAAAGGCAACTTTGAAAGATGTTGGAAATTTGATCAATTCAGTGATAAGCCATGATTCCAGAAAACTGTAGATGAAACATACCCCCCTCTTAAAACCTAGAAAAGTGATGAGCTTAAAATGCAGGATGAGATATATATTTTTAGTCATGGCCCTTGTGGGAATTTGTTTTACTAGACTTTGTATATTTGTTATATATAAAGGTTTTATTTTTTTGCATTTTTTGTTGTTAGAAAATACATTTTTCATTTTAATAGGGCAGTAGAGGGAATATGATAAATGCTTGTAAAACTAAATAAACTAGGACTAAAAATATAATATCAGTGGACGTTTGATTAGAATCAAACCCAAACTTTTTTTCTGACGTTTTAATTTGACACTTCCTCAGCTTGCTAAAACAGTGACTTAAAGGGCAGTTTTCAATACCAGTGAAAAGATGGGTTTGGTCTTCTAACTTTCATACACATGCATTCTCATTAAAGCATCACAAGAACTCTATGAGGTGAGCAGTGTTAAAGGATTATCTTCATTTTTACAAATGAGGAAATTGAGACTGTCTCAACCCTCTTACTCTCAAGAGTAAGAATTATTAGGAGCACTTTCAGATATTTCAGACAAGTATTTGTGGATCAGTAAGCTTTAAGAGCCTACTGTGTGTCAGACACTGTGCTAAGCACTGCATGTACAAAGAAAGATAAAAGAAGATCCCAGCCTCAAGGAACTCTCAGTTTAGCATACTACTGTGGACAAACAAACTAGAGGATAAATAATCAATAGACAATCAACAGAGAGAAGGTACTAGAATTAAGAGGAGTTTTGGTTGGGATTTTGAATGAGAATCCAGCAAGTGGAGTTGAGGAAGAACATTCCATGTTTCTTGAAGGACAGTTAATGAAAACTCCTGGAGTTAGGAGAGAAGAGTGTTTTGTTCCCAAGAATTGCAAGAAAGCCAGTGTCACAACATCAAAGAGAAGGGGTGGAATGTAAGGTGTGTGTGTATGGGGTGGGGGGCGGGGGGCGGGGGGCGGGGGGCGGGGTGAGGAGGTCTAGGTTTGTGAAGGACTTTGAGGATTTTGTATTTGATTCTGGAGGATATAAGGAACCATTGGAGTTTATAGAGAATATAGTCTGACTTGCACTTTAGGAAGATAACTTCAACAGTTGAGCGAAGACTAGACTGGAACCTTGTGGTTGGCAAAACCCACCAGGAGACTGTTAAAATAGTCCTGGCATGAGGGAGATGAAGACCTTTACTAGAGTGGTGGCAATATCAGAGGAGAGAAAGGGGAAATCAACAGATCTTAGCAACAGATCTTTGACTCCTCATTCTTACCCCCTATATCCAAAGATAACACTAAGATTAGGAGCCTGGGGGACCAAAAGAGATAGTGGTACCATCAACAGTTTGGAGGGGTGTGGGGGAGTGCTTGGGAGATTAAAATTATGAGTCAAGTTTTGGACATATTGAGTTTAAGAAGTCTTTGGAACATCCAGTTCAAAATGCCTTATAGGCATTTGGAGATGTAAGTTTGGAGGTTAGGAGAAAGGTTAGAGCTGGAGAAGGAGATTTGAAAATCAACATAGAAATGATAATTGAATAGAGGGAAAAGAGAAGAGGGCCCCTGGCAGATCCTTGGAGACCTCCCGTGGTTGGGTGAGTGGGGCAGATCCTTGAGGAACTCCCACTGTTGGGTGAGTGTAATCTGTATGAAGATTCAGCAGTGGAGATTGAAAAGGTATGGTCAAGTTGATGGGAAGGAGAACCAGGGGAGAGAGAGAACAATGTCATGATCTAGAAAAAAGAGGTTAGGTTGCAGTCACTTCATGCCAATCATGCTAAGTGCTGGGGATCCTAATAAAAGCAAAAGGAAGTCCCTGCCCTCAAGGAATTTCTATTTTAATGGGGGAAGACAAAACATAAAAGAAAGCAGAAAAAGAGGACTGGAGAAACGATAACTGCTGGGAGAGGGAGAGTCTGGTGAAGTCGGAGCATAGCCCCAGAAGGTGGTTGGCAGTGGGACAAGAGGGCTGGCATGGTGGACGAAGAAGGGAACTGAGTTGTGTCAGTCTGATGGCTGCAGAGCATAGCAGAGAAGGGAAAGAACGTAGGAATTGAGTTGTAATTTTACTTTCTTTCCCAACCAATGGTTTTTAGGATAGTGAGCATTTTTTTGTCCAGTCCACTGAGGGTGAATTGAACCTCACTTGCTAAGACAAACACATTAGCTTAAGAGACAGTAGTACTTAATGAGGCTATGTGAACTTTTAAAGAAATATTTAACTTGTTAACCATGTAAAAATGATCTCCAGTTTGAGAATATGATTGCCGGACATAATGATAGAAATATAGGCACAGACATTGCTTCAGAGAGGATGACATACCACAAATTATGATTATGATTATCTACTAATCGGTTTTTCTTGAAATCAGGTCATGTAGCTTTTCAGTTTCAATCTTCAGACATATGGACAGAAAGTGACTACTTAAAAAGCATTTGATTTCACCTAGTAGTTAGGCTGCTGGTCCCAGTCAGAAGAGACACACCCCTGATGTCCTTTAGCATCCCTGTTTTAATGCCTCTGTTCTTAGCTCAGGGCTGTTGTGCTTTTCAAATGAGATAAGAAGTGCTATGTGAATGTCAGGTGTTAATGGTGGTGGTGGTTCTGATGATGCTAATTATATAAAACATCAAGAAGTTTAAACTTCAGGGAACTTTGTGTTTGTTTTTCCCATCATTGTTCTGCCTGATAGGTGTTGGGTAATGCTCATTACTGTTTCCCTGGGAGCTGGGTATTTATTTTCCTTCTCAAATTTAAAGGGAAAAGCCAGAGTTGTAGCTCATGGACAATTTCCTTTTCTCCTTTGGCTATAAAACAGTGAGAAATATGGTAATCATTTGGGAACAAAAGGGTTTTTGTGAGATTATTTTGTGAGTCATCATTTCATCCTTGTGGTTAGTTCCTCTACTGATATAGAATTGCAACTCCTGAGCCTCATCCAGTGGGGCTCATGTCTATGTTCTTCCATAAATACTTGGTAGAGGATCATCTTAAAGAGCTCGAGGCCTTTCCTCAGTTTTTAATGTTTGGGGGGGTCGTATCTTTCTACCATTAAGATGAATCTATCTGTGTGTGGTCTTTCATATCATAAAACGGGCCCCTCCTTTGAGGGTCATGTATTTGGTAACATGATAGTATGCGAGGTTGATAAGACATTTTGAAGTCCCATTTGTAAATGGTTTCATAGTATGCTATCTGACAACTTTAGAATCCTTATAGAATTCTGGTGGAGTCCATGTGTGTGTATGCATAGAAACAGATCTGGCTTTTCATTTTGACAGTGTGTATCATGCTTAACTGCGTGTAACCTATAGCCTAACTGAGAATCCCTTCAAAACTTTAGGACTTCAGATATTCAGGGAAGATTTGGCTTTTTCATATTCAGTGTCCTTTTCTCGATCCTTATTCTCAACCTGTCTTTAACCTTTGACATTATTCATCACCCTCTCCTTGATACTCCTTCTCCCTAGGTTTTCAGGGACCACCCTTTCATGGTTTTCTTCTTACCTATTTGTTTCTTCTCCAGTTCCTTTACTGGATCGTCTCCAAATTGTGCCCTCTAACTGTGGGTGTTCCTCAGGGATCTTGTCTCCTCCCTCTGTACTCCTTCATTTGATGATTTCATCAGCTCCAGTGAATTTTATTACCACCTGTATGGCAACAGTTCTCAAATCTACCTATCCCTCCCATCTGCTGGAAAGGTAGACCTCCGGTTTTGTATCTCCAGACTGTCTTTCAGACATCTTAAACTCATCATATCTAAAACAGAACTCATTATCTTTACCCCTATTCCCTTTTCCTATTACTGTAGAGGGAAACACTATTCTCCCATTCCCTTGGGCTTATAAACTAGTTGTCTTCTTCTCACAGTCTTTGAACTCTCCCCCCCCCCCAACACACACCCCCAATTTGTTGCCAAGGCCTGTCGGTTTCACCTTTGTAGTATCTTTTCTCTCCTCTATTGCTGCCACCACACTGGTGCAGGCCTTCATCACTTTATACCTAGACTCTTATGTGCACTTGGAAGTTGAATTTGTGATTTTTATCCGTTTTGCTTATTGCACCTATAAAAGTTGGGAATGAGATTGTCAACTGACGGGAACCCTGGAGTCAAAAAGAGTAGGGCAAGGAACACAGCTTGAGTTTTGTTTCCTATTCCTCCTTCACTTGTAGGGGCAGTTGGTAGAGGGGTTGCAGAGTTGTTCAAAGTAGCCTGCTGGGAGGTCTGCCTGCCTCAGACCCCTCATCACTACAGTCCATCTTCCATTTCACCACCAAAATGATTTTCCTAAAGCTGAGGTTTGAGCATGTTACAACCAAGCCTCCCTATTCAGTAAACTTCAGTAACTCCTATTGATAAAAAATATCTGTCCTTTAAAGTCCTTCATAACCTAGCCACCTCTTACTTTTCTTGTCTTCTTGTACTTTACTCCCTGACAGGTACTCTTTGCTTCAGTTATATTAGCCTCCTGACTGTTACATGAGCAAGACACTCCCATCTGTCAGCTCTGGGCATTTTCTCTGGCTGTCCCCCATGCCTAGAGCACTCTCCCTCCTCCAGTCTGCCTACTGTCCTCCCTGGCTTCCTCTACATCTAAACTAAAATCCCATCTTCTAAAGGAAGTGTTCCCAACCCCACTTAATTCTAGTGTCTTCTCTCTGTTAATTATTTCTTTTTTATCTTGTATGTAGCATGTTTGTATCTAGTAGTTTGCTTGTGGTCTCCATCATTATATTGTGAGCTCCTTGAGCTCTTTGCCTCTCTTTGTATCTCCAGTGTTTAGCTTGGTGCCTGGCACACACTTAATGTTTATGGACTGACTGACTGAGAGAAAGCATCTCAAAAAGACCTCTCATCTGGGTTCCACCATCCTACCATCTGCTGTTCTTGCTGCTCTAAAATATTTAGTGCTTTCTGATTGCACATGAAATAGTTTTGAAATTTCTTTTGCCTGGTTTTTAAAGCAATCTACAATCTAGCATCACCTTTTCCAGCATTCTCCAATATACTATCTTCTGTGCACCTGTGGCTCCAGGCAAACTGATCTCTGTTCCCTGAATGTGCCATGCATCCTTTGGCTTCTCTGCCCTTCCTAATGATGGTCTTGGTGTCTGGAATGCCTCTTGGACCTTTTGAATTTCTACCCACCTTTCAAAGCTCAATTCAAATGTCATCTTCACTAGTTAACTTTCCTATGTCAATAACAGCTTTCCACCTTAACACTTAGTTGTTTTTTTAAACTCTGGAAGGAGATACCAGCACTCTTATTTCTGAACTTCTGGCATGAAAAGGAAGAATCAAATTCTGAACTTAAGGAAGCCTTTATGGGAAAGAGAAATGAAGATTTTTAGAGTTACTTTAGTTTGGATAAACTTTTCTTTTGCTTTTTTGATCCATATTCTACTTGCAGAAAATAGTGGGAAAATTTGATCTTTTATTTTTGTAGTGGGAATCCTGATTTTTAAAACCTTCCATCTTATGAATGGCAGAGGAAAAATTAATTTTATTATCTAAATAATTTTGCATAGAGTAGGTGACAGTCAAATTTAAGATTATTTGCAGATCTTGGACTCAGAAGTGGAATTCCAACACACACACCCACAGTAGAAATTTTAGAATGCCTCCTTGTTGTTTCTACATTGCTAAAAAGACACCCACTTATGTTGTGAGCACTGACAACAATAGCCTATTAGTAAATCTGTACATATGCCTTGATTTTATTTTCATAGAGGTATGAGATAAATATCCAAAAATCTGTTTATTGTGCAGTTGGAATACATATAAACTACTTTGGATGATCTTAAGTTTTAATACATAGCACAATAAAAAGTATTGATCATAGCATAGCAGTATTTAGTAATAGGACAGTCATTAGCTTCAGTTATGAATTAATAAATTAAAATTATTTTGGTTTGACCTTTTCTTCAGAACAGTTGTTTTATGTGGTTCAATTCATTAGGAGACATTTACTGGTTTATAAACCAAAATTTATATAATAAAGGTCCTTTTAGACTTTATTTAAGACTTTGGCTTTAATGGTATCTTTTCATTCACCTTGCCTACCTATGAGTCACCTATCTGCCCATCTTAGCTCAAATAGAACTGAGAACCAGGAAAGTGGAATGAGGATGAATGTGGAAGTTCATCTGCTGAAGAAGCTCATGTACGTCATTAGACGAATCCAAACTCTCACTTAGCCAGTTTGTTTCCTTTACATATTATTATGAAATGCAGGATTTACAAACCCCTTAAAGGCACATTAAAATAGGAAACACGACTTCCCAACCCATCTCTTCATAGTAGAGAGAAATGATAGCTCTGAGGATAGAAGGAATACATGACTATAAATACGGACATAACTCAAAGCACAGTGGTTTGGGATTATTGAGCTTAGGTTGAGTGCAGTTTGACATCACTGAACTGAGATTGATACTACTGTTTTAGTACAATATAAGAAGTATTTTTTAAAAAATTACTATAAAATCTGGAACTCATAGTTTTAAAAACAAATGTTTAAAAATTGGTTTTTTATGTGCAACTGGGAAATAAGATATACAGGTACTGGGGCATAGAAACCAATCTTGCCCTACTCAGAAGTTAGGGGGAGTGAAGGGGAAAGATATAAGAGAGAACAGATTGGTGGAAGGGTATTCAGTAGGCTTGCTATTTGGGGATGGGGGACAGGGGAAAGACACGGAGAGAAAAAATTGTAACTCAAAATCTTGTGAAAATGAATGTCGAAAACTAAAAATAAATTAAAAAAATAAAAATTATTATAGTTGATGTACATAATCATGATCTTGAGTCATCAAGAAAAAGGTTAAATTTTATTCTATACTGTAAAAAGACAGAAAAGTATACAATGTATTTCTGAAAGATTGGTAGCCAAAATGGTTTTAGCAAAGTTTTTGTGGAATTAAAGCTGTTCAGAACAAGGCTATTTGTATTTGAAATTTAAAAATGTATCTCCTTTTCATTCTATCACTTACCTTTACAGAAAGCTATGAAAATGAAAGACTTTCTGAAAAAACAAAGCAGTTTTCTTAAAAACTGCCTTTGCTACAGTATTATTAAATAAGTCTAGTCAGGTTGAAGTACTTTGACTTAGATGTAGTCTTTAGAATCTGGAATTCTTGAGATTTAAAAACTATGCTTTTATGATTAACATACATATGGATTCTAGGACTGTACTCATACTTAGCACATTGATAGTTGTTCACAAGGAAGATATTGAGGAATTTTTGCCTTCAGATTTGCCCCCTTTTAAAAGAGGGTATTCCTTCTATCCTAAGACAAAACAAAACAATCTCGGGGCCTAGAGGGGTGGTTAAGGTAAGATAATTTGATCCTTTTGAGGGTTCCAATGCCTTGGACATTAGGATTTCTGAACTATAACTTCCAGTTTCTTCATTCTCCTACGTTAGCCATGATAGTAGGTGTTAGGTATAGGTAAGGAGGGGAGTTGGTTGAGAAGGTTAGGATGATTGTTTAGATAAAGAAGACCTCATTCAACGGAGCATCATTTGCCAATTAAATGTTTGACTTGTATTTCCCTGACTTGGAGTTGAAATCCGATTTCACAAACTGAGGATTGGTCATATTTGTGTATATTTGTATATATCCTGAGGCCTGCAAAATAGTCATTGACCCAAGGAGACTTAGTGGCTAACTTATTTTAGAATTGCTTTAGTTCTCTTTTGTTATCTAGGGCTGCTGCAAATGGGAATAGATTCTCAGGAGGAACTCTGCAACCCAGTGTTATCTATAACCCAGAAACGTCGAGGAATTGACACAGTTTGGTCACTTATAGGGGCAGTAAAGTAGAGGGACAAGTTTATAAACTTTGAAAAATCATAGGGAAAATAGTGTGCCTGATGTGTGATGAGGAATAGCACGTGTGTTCTAATACATGCCAGTTTGGGGAGAGAGGAGGAGGTTAGATAACATTTTAGCATGAGAAAATTTTCAGGATTGGTACCGCATCCAAGCACTATAGATGTATATGACTGGAGGGAAGGTCACATATTGTGTTATGTATATACATTTGGAAGATATCTGCTTAAATATGGTTGGTAAGATTAGAAAAAGGAAAATAATCACATGTTGAACTTGCTGAATTAACTAGCCTACCACAGGCCAAATATTACTCTAACACTATCAAACTCTTAGTGGTTTAAGAAGAAAATGATAGAAAAATAGTTGTTTTTTTATTTTCATTTTCAAAATAACTGGCTGTGGGAGGCCTTTGTCTTAATATGACTTTTCTTTATTAATCTTTTTCTTTTTTTAAATTTTTTTTTTTATTTTTTGCTTTTTGGAGGGCAATTGGGGTTAAGTAACTTGCCCAAGGTCACATGGCTAGGTTTTTGTTTGTGTGTGTTAAGTGTCTGAGGTCGGATCGGAACTCAGGTCCTTCTGACTCCAGGGCCAGAAGCTGTACTCACTGTGCCGCCTAGCCTAGCCGCCCCATTAATGTTTTTCAAAGTGTCTTTTTAAAAAAGGACTGGGTCTTTTGTTAACAAGTATTTGTTGAATGCCTTTGTTTAGGGCATTGTCCTAAAGTTTCTCTATGCTGACAGCATTTTTGCTTGAGTAGCTTAAAAATATATAGTCTCAGTTAAAAATTAAACTTTCTTTCTGAAATCATCTTTTGAAAAAAATTCTCGAATAATCCACAAATTTAAAATTCTCTCTTTTTGTTCTGACCAGGAACCTTTTGAGGATGGCTTTGCAAATGGAGAAGAAGGCACTCCAACCAGAGAAGCTGTAGTCACTTACACTGCAGAAAGCAAAGGTGTGGTCAAGTTTGGCTGGATAAAGGGTGTTTTAGTAAGTATGCAGACATTTTTATACTTATTAGGGTAGCTTCCCTCAAAGCACAGTTTAGGTGCTACTTCCTTTGTCAGGCTTTATTTGATTCCCTCCAGCTATTATCTTTCTCTCCCTTTTGAAGTTATTTTGTATTACTTTATAATTGTGTGGACAGTGTTTTTTTACTTTTTTGCATACCTGTTGTGTTCTATCATAGGATGTAAGCATCTTCCTCAAGAACTATTTTATTTATGTTTTTGTATTCCCAGAACCTAACACGATTTCATGGGTATGGTAGGTGTTTTATTAATTTTTGTCTAATTGTTTAGTTGAATTTTAGTTATTGTAGAGCATTATTTATGTATATCAGTGGGTTCTCAAGAAAGTTCAGTGTTTTTCCAAATTTAATTCTCTTATAAATCCTTTAGGAAAAGACCATATTAAATTCTACTTAGGCAGACTTTTCTATTTGTTAATAAAATACAAAAAGACCAAACAGATGTTTCCATCACTAATGTAATCAGCTCATTCAGTGTTTCTTAAGTACCTACTTGGTGAAGGTTGAGAGGTGATATAGTATAGTCAATAAATGGTCAGGAAGACTTGAGTTCAAGTGCGCCTCAGACATGTTAACTGGGGCTAGCACTTAGCCTTTGTCAGTCCCAGATAACTCTCTAAGACTGTAAATTCTAAACAGTTGCTGATATGCATTAGGTGGAGGAAATTGATGCACTGATGAGTTCCCCACACCAATGAAATCACAGATCCAGATCAGAAATTAAAAGTGTAAAACAATGTACAAATTGTCGTTCAATGTGCAAGTTTACTGCCTAAGTCACATTTCATGTCCTCACTAACACTAGAAGCCCTCCCTTCTATTGCTCCCACCTGCTTTTCTAATCTCATTTTACATGACTTCATTTTGGCCTAAATGGTTCTTTTTTCAGTTTGTCCTCTCTATCTCCACAGCCTTTCCTCATTCATACCTTACCCAGTTAGTTGTTTAGTATTCTGTCCCTTGAAATTGTTTTATATAATGTTGTATGTACTTTGTATTTAATTATTTGTCTGTGTATGTGATATGCTTCCTCTAGTAGGGCAGGGACAGTTTTCAGGGCTTGGCACAATGCAGTGCCTTGCATGTGGTAAGTGCTTAATAAAGGCCTTTTGATTTGATGGTAAAATCAGGCAATTAGATCATTTAGAATCATTTAGAATCTTGTATCTGGAAGTTGAATTTGTGATTTTTACACATTTTGCCTGTTCTACCTATAAAAGTTGGAAATGAGAGTATCAGATAATAGGAACTGTGGAGTCAAAAAGAGTAGGGAGAAGAACAGAGTGGGGGCCTTTTTTATAGGGGCAATTGGTAGGGAAGTTGCAGAGTTAATGATAATAGTTTATCAGAGCTGGAATGAAGGGAGAAAATAAAGCCTTTTCTACTTCCCCTAAGTAGCAAACAATGGAGGGTTAGTTTGTCCCTTTTTAGGGACAAAGGTCTAGATATAGAATTGGTATAGAAGGGCTATGAATATATGTCCTTCTGAGAAGGACATCTGCATTATCTAGCTGGGGATCTGGTTGTGAGATTTAGAAGAATAATACTGATGAGATGGCTTGATGTCCTTGTGGAAGGGGAGGGCTTAGTGGAGTAACCTGAGATCTGTGTTAAGCCCTGTTCTAGTTAATGTTTTTATTAGTGACTTGGATAAAGCCATAGATGACATGCTCATCCGATTTGGAGATCAGACACAAGGCTTGAGGGGTGACTACCACAGTAGATGAAAAAGCCAGACTCAAATGCTCTTTATGGTCTCTAGACCATTGGGCTGAATCTAATATAGTGAAATTAAATGGGGATACATGTGAATTCTTATAGTTGGGTACAAAAAATCAACTACACAAGTACAAGAGAGGGGAAGTATGGTTAGATAGCCATTGTTGTAAAAGAATTGGAGATTTTAGAGGGCTACAGACTCAATGTGAGTTGACAGTGTGGTGTGGCATCCTAAAAAGCTGTCTGTGACCTTGGGGCATACCTTCTAGGAATAGAGAGGTGAGAGTTCCATTGTACTTTTCCTTCAGCAGGCCTCATCTGGAGCATTGTGTTCAGTTCTGGTTGCCAGAGTTTTAAAAAGACCATTAATAAGTTAGAGAGCACCCACAGTGTTGGTTGGGGGCTATAGGCCCCTTTAAGCACCTGAAGTCCCTGTCATATGAAAATCAATTGAAGGAAGTGGGCATATTTAGTCTGGAGAAGAGAAGATTCCAGTAGGAGGGGTGGGGTGCTAGTAAGGAATGTATTAGATTTTTTTTTTGGTTTGTTTGACCCAAGAAGTCAGAAACAGGACCTATGGGAAATTTTAAAGGGGCAAATTTAGCCTTCATATTAGAAGCAGCTTCCTAACTGTAAATTTTCAGCAGTGAGAGCTGGCCCAAAGTAGAACAAGCTTCCTTAAAAATTGATGGTTTTCTCCTCGTGGGGTTTTTGAAGTCAAACCTGAACAGCCACTTGTGAGGTATGTTTATAGTAGGAGGACCTCTATGGATGGGGGGGCAGACAGCTGTGGTACCTTCTGCTCTCAGGTTCTATGCTTCTGGGAGATGAGCCAAGGTAGATATGAAGTAGTACTGGGTAGTGCTACTTTGCCTACCCTCGTATCTTAGGCACTTGGCTTCAAAAATCATTTTTTAAAAGGCTTCTTGAAAAGGATTATATCAAAGGTTTATAATCTTGTGTTTGGAGAAAACAGTGTTTAAATGTTCTCTAAAGTTAAAGTCTGTGCTAGGTAAAGGAATGAGAAAAATAGAATTTGGATGAACAGTTTTTAGAAAAAGAAAAACAATACCCCTTTTATCATAAAGATCTTCAAAATATTCATAATACCTTTTTCTTGACTTATGGCCTCTGTTAGTGTTTGACTTGGTGATAGGCATTTGTCTTATGTTTTTATTTCTTGGATTCCTAGATTTTTCCTTCTTATCTGTCCTAAGCTTTTATTGTATCATGTTTAATCTCTTGACTAAAACAAAAATAGTTTTGTAGCAATTGTTTATGAAATTACCATTGGATATTAGTTTTTCACTATATTTTAGATCCCATCTGTGTGTTAACTCCTTTCCCAGGTACGATGTATGTTAAACATTTGGGGTGTGATGCTCTTCATCAGGCTGTCATGGATTGTGGGTCAGGCTGGGATAGGTAGGTACACTTTTGTGCTATTTTATTTAGCTGGGAATTATTTAGGTACCATGGAAGAATGGCAGTGCATGTTCAGCAATACTTTGTTTTGACTTATGACATGAGATTAAAAAGAAACACAGACATTATAAACAGTATGTTCCTTTGTATCAGTGTTGCATTAGTGGTCCTATGATGCCTTCATCCTCATAAGGGTATTTTTTTAATCCATTTTTAGTTATGACATAAATAGGAGGCTTTAATTATTTGTGTATATTTATAGAGCTTTATGATTTACAGAGCACTTTTCCTACAAACAACCCTGTGAAGTAGGTAGAAACAAGTACAGCTTTCTCCCTTTTATAGTGACCAAACTGACACACAGTTTATAACTTACTCAAAATGACATTCATAGGGAAAGGCAGAAATTAACCTGGACAGATTACAGGAATAGCTTTCTTTCAACTGTACCATATTGCCTCTAATTAACTCAACAGATAAGAAATTCTAGAGATGATATCCTGGAAGTGCGGTTTATATGTGGTTTCTCTGTTTTAAAATTTTTATTAACTCTTAAAACCCCTATTTCTTTTCCTTTAAAGGTCTGTCAGTTCTTGTTATAGCAATGGCCACTGTTGTCACAACCATCACAGGATTATCTACTTCAGCGATAGCTACCAATGGATTTGTCAGAGGAGGTAAAGTTAATCTTTTTAAAGATCATCTGTCTTTCTAGTCTTTTAGATCACTGTAACAATACTTGTATTAAAAACCACCTGTTAAAAATAAGGTTACAGTTACATTTCTAACCCTTTTGTAATCTTAAACTTTTGAATTACTGTTAGATATAAAATAAAGAATATAGCTACCGGATATTTTCTAATATTTTGCTTCTCTAAAATGTTGGCAAGGTAGATCAGAGCAGTTCTGTTACTAAACTAAAATTTTGTTAATACTCCTTTAAACTTGATTAACTTTTCTGTTTTAATGTTTATATTGTAGAATATTTTTTCCCATTTTGAAACTCGCCTCCTTCCGTAAGACAAGAAGTGTTGTAAGCCCATCACAAATAATTATTATGTTTGTAGTTTATTTGACTTTTGTCTTATAGGGTGCTACATACATAGCTTTAGATAATGATCACAATAGAGCTATAAGATCAAATTTTAATATTTAGAAATATTAGCTAGGTGGCACAGTAAATAGGGTTCTGGGCTTGGAGTCAGGAAGACTCATTATTCTGAATTCAAATCTGGCCTTAGACACTTACTAGTTTGTGACCCTGGGCAAGTCATTTAACCCTGTTTAACTCAGTTTCCTCATCTGTAAAATGAGCAGGAGAAGGAAATGGCAAATCACTCCAGTATCACTGCCAGGAAAACCCCAAATAGGGTCGTGAAGAGTTGAACACTACTGAAACGACTGAACTAAATAACAAATTAAAGGTATAGATCAAATAATGAAACAATTCCAGACTTACTAGAACTTGATTAGCCTAACTACTTTACTACTAGATCATTAAGTATTTTTTTTGAACATTTATGAGAATGTAAAGAAATACAAGGCAGAGTCCTTACCTTCATGGTGAGTACAGCCTAGATGAAGACAGAAAGATTGACTCATGGAAGTATACTAGGCTGTATGTTAAGAGCCAGGTGAGTGGTGCTGATAGTAAGTACTAGGTAAGTTTTCTGAGTTGCTAGTTGGCAAAATGGATAGCGTGCCAGGCCAGAAGTCAGGAAGATTCATCTCCCTAAGTTCAAATCTGGCCTCAGACTCTTTATATTGGACCCTGGGTAAGTTACCTAACCTTGTTTGCCTTTGTTCCTCACCTGTAAAATGAGCTAGAGAAGGAAATGGCAAACAACTACATTACTTTTGCCAAGAAAATGCCAAATGGGGTCATGAAAAGTTGGACACAACTGCAATGACTGAACAATGCCACCAGTTTTCCAAGTATTCAGTCAAAGGCTGAATAACCACTGGTCTTGGATATTGCAGAAGAGATTCTTGCTCAGAGACAAGGTGATCAACTTAGCCTTCTCAAATAAAGCAGGATGTGAACCAGACTTTCCCTGAAAGCTGGTCAGTAGTCAAATCTGGAATTATAGAATATAGAGGTAGAATTTCACACTCAGTTGATCCAGTTATGGAATTTATTGATCTTTAAATCAGTTTGTTAAACAAAGGTGATAGAACATGCATATCCTCCACCCAATTCACTGCCTTTTGGGTCTTCTTGTCTGTTTTGATTCTAAAAGACAAGGGCCTGAGGGCAAGTACCTACCAATCCCAGTAACTAGGCCTACCCAGAGCTTTGTAGACTGATGTTGAGAGGCCCCGGGGATAAAAACCTGGAAGTAGGGTTAGGGGGAATGGTTAGGGTCTGTGAGGTTTTAAATTGTAGTAGAGAGAGGAAGATGAGCCTTTTACAGATATACCAGCCTATATAGTGAGCATGCTTCAGCCACTTTTGAATGTGTCAATCATCATAGGTTCGATAAGAATAAACATAGGATAGATAGAATTATGTTGGTGTTAGGTACCTAATGAATTGTCAGTTATTTTAATTTTAGCTATTTGTCACATTGGTGTCTTCTTCCCCCTCCTCTTACCCCTAGTAGAAGATAAAATCCTTGAGGGCCAGGGCTTGTTTTTTGTCTTTGTGCCTAGCTCACAGTTGGGACTTAAATGCTGCTTGTTGAACCAATTGTCAATGTTACTTCTCACTCTGGGGGACCAGTCTTAATTAGCTGGATAGGCTTCAGTTAGGTGGAAGAAGGACATTTTAAGTGCCTAATCATGTTCATTTGGATTTTAAGCCAATTTTCATATTAGGAAATTAAGGGGAAAAGAGATCATGGAGCAAATCTAGGAAATCTTCACTGAAGAAAAAAAGAACAAAAACTTGAAGGAGGAACAGTGAAGATATTTAGATTACAGTTTGGTTGAATTAATTAATAAACTCTCCAGTGGTAATAGTGGTAGAAAGGAGATAGTTATCAACACCAGTTTTCTTTGATTCTTAGTGGGACATCACCGTAGAATACATGGAATGAGAGTGCAGAGGGACTTATATATATTTAATTATCTCATGGATTAGGTGCTACAACCAAAGAAATGCTATGTTTTAGTTATCCATTCTTCATGGTAGTTTGGGATAAAAATGACAGGATATCAGTGCCTCATATCTTGGATTGCATTTCCTGGATCACTTTTAATTGTACTACTCTTGTATTTTTATGGTTCTCTTGTGTTTCTAGACTCTTTATGATGGTGAAAGAAATACTGTGATGAACAATCTGAAATAAGCAATGTAGATGGAAAGACTTAAGTTTTCCACACTTGAGTTTTGCTTTTAAACCATTTCACTGACTTTTTAAGTGCTCAATACATTTTCAGAAGTGTCTGGCTACATAAAAATTCAGAAGTAGTAGTCAGCAGAGTCTGTTAAGTGACCATTTGCATAACAAAAATGGAAGTGTTATCAATGATATGTTATAAACAGTATAAATTGGGCAGCTAGGTAGCAAAGACGTTCTGGTCTCAGATGCTTATTAGTTGTGTGACCTTGGGCAAGTCACTTAACTTTGCCTCAGTTTCCTCATCTGTAAAATGAACTGAAGAAGGAAATGGAAAAACCATTCCAGTATCTGTGCCAAGAAAACCCCAAATGGTATCATGAAGAGTCTGACATGACTGAAAAACAACTGAAATTTTATTTAGCAAAATAAAATTGACTTTTGCTATGACTTTTAAAAAGTGTACATCTTGACAAGGCAAGTTTAGCTTTATTAATTCAGGCTTTTACTTGTCAAATTGAGCTCAAATTACCTTTAATATGATTCAAATAAGAAAATATATTCATAGGGGCGGCTGGTGAATAGAGCACCAGCCCTGGAGTCAGGAGGACCTGAGTTCAAATCTGCCCTCAGACACTTAACACTTAACTAGCCATGTGACCTTCGGCAAGTCACTTATCCCCAAATGCCCTCAAAAAATCAATAAAAACCAGTTTTAAAAAAAGAAAATATATTCATATGTAAAAGTGGAGTCTCACCTATGAAAACAGCATGTTCTGTATTTTGCCATCTATGGTGGGAAGCTTATAGTATCATTTGATCTGATTTCCTTCATGTTCATCTACTATGCAGTTTTTACAAATTCGGTGTTCAGGCAAAGCATTTTAAATCAAAATTCAATTTGAATTCTTAATATATATTTGATCCCTTGAAATGTTTCTGTTGTCACACATGCTGGCTCTCAGGAAACTTTATATATATTTTGTATTAATTGCATGTGTTGTTCCCCCACCCCCAAAAGACTGTAAGCTCCTTGAGGATAGCAACTATTTCATTTTTATTTTTTATCCTCAACATCTAGCTCAGTATATTCAAAAGCTAACTAGTGTCTTTCTCCCCAAACCCTGCTGTCTTCTGGATTATTGTCAGATATAACAGATTATTGTCAACTCCCCTTGCTCACCCCACTTATCCTGTCAGTTTCCGGATGTTGTCACTTCTTCCTCTACAGCGTCTCTAACATAAGGCCCCTTTTCTCCACTTACATGGCCACTACCTGGTCAGCCCTCATCACCTTTCACCTCCTAGACAATTGCAATTCAGTTAACATCTCTGCTTCAAGTCTTCCCACTCCATTCCATGTTCCATTGAGGTGCCAGCTTCTCCTCAGTAAACTCTCTGCTTCCCTATTACTTCCAGGGTAAAATATAGTCCTTTGTTTGGCATTTTAAAACTTTGCACAACTTGGCCTCTTTCTGCCTTTCCAATCTTCTTACCTTCTACTCCCCCTCTACAGTCTAGCCATATTGTCCGTCTTGTCCTCAGAATCCCATCTCCTAACTCAGTGCCTTTGACACACTTGTTCCACATTCCTGGAGCGTTCTTCCAACCCTTAGAATTTCTGGCTTCCTTTAGGATTCAGTTTAAGTGTCACTTCCTGGAGGCCTATCCTAATCCCTAGCTGCTGGTGTGATCCCCTCTGGCTGCCTTCCATCTGCTATGTATGTTCTGATGAACATATGTTGTTTTCCCCCATTAGAAGTTACACTCTGTGAGGACAGGAACAGTTTTTGGTTTTCCCTTGTATCCCTACTACTTAGTGAAGTGCCATAATAGTAAGCATTTAATAAAGGCTTACTGATTGATTAGCATATGTGGGTCTTTGTTGATCAAATATTTATTCAAAATAAATTGGAAATCTATAGTTTTTCCAGCTTGTGCTTTACATGAACAAAGAGTGAATTTAAACAAAATACTGATTGTAAAAGTCAGCAGAATGTTACTTGAATGCTATTAGCTGGCCATATACAATTCCAGCAAGCTGCTTCATAGCAAAGCTTCTAATTGTACTTTCTGATATAAATTATGAATCATTGGCATTCCTTCAAATAAAGATAGTTTTGACCAAAATACCAATATTGCAATTTTCAGTGTTAGGAATATATTGCTTTTGCTTTTGTAAATTAAGACTTAATTTATTCAAATGATGAGTAATGTTCATGAACTGGCTGCCAGAGCTACTATAGGCTTACTGTGTGGGCACATATCTTATCATATTAATGCAAATATCAGAATGAGATGAAACTTTGCTGTACTATAACTGACAGACATTTCTGTTTATTATTAGATCAAGATAGTTAGGATTTATTTCATTGGATTATAGAGTTAAGATTTGGAAAGTACTTAGAAGTTATATTCTCCAACTCCTTTTATAGGTTAGGGAACTGAGGGTAGAAAGTTTAAACAGTGAGTGAAATCGATAGTTGAATCTAGATTTATTTGTAAGATTATTCAAAGAAATGTTCATGGTTCCACCAATAGAAGTGTCTGTTCTTGGACAAGAATCAGTAATACTGTTTTTAAAAAAAAGCAGTGATTTCCTAGTCATGATACAATGAAAATATAGAAGTATGTCATTCATCTTTCCTGATAAACATAAGAAATCTGTTGCACTAACCATGTGTGCCCTCTAAATGTGAAGATACAAATTTGTATGTATATTTTTGACATCTTTGTCGTATTAAAAGTCGAGTCAAAAGCATTAAATCCCTTTTCTGTGCCAGCCAGGCACTGCACTAAGTACTGAGGATGCAAAGAAAAGCTAAACAAACAAAAAAGACCTCATGTAGCTCTCAGTATAATGGGCGAAGCAACATGCAAGCAGCCATGTACAGATTAAATCTGTGTGGGATGGGTAGGAGATAATTCCAGAGGGAAGGCACTACAATTAAGGACTGGAATTAAGATTCCTTGCAGCTGGGCGGCTAGGTGGTGCAGTGAGTAGAGCGCCGGCCTTGGAGTCAGAAGGGCCTGAGTTCAGATCCAGCCTCAGACACTTAACACACACAAACAAAAACCTAGCCGTGTGACCTTGGGCAAGTTACTTAACCCCAATTGCCCTCCAAAAAAAGCAAAAAAAAAATTTCTTGCAACTAAGACTTGAAGGAAACCTGAGAAGGGAGAAATGAAGAGGAAGAGAGAGTTCCAAGTATGGGGGTAACAGCAACAGCCTGTGAAAATGTCTGGAGTCAAGAGATAGAGTATCATGCTGCCATGACTTGAGTAATTGCATGGTTTTAAAATGTCATTATATTTATTTTAATTTTAAAAGTTAGTGTTTTAGAAATGATGGAAGAGCCCCAAACCAGATTCCTGGTTAAAGAACATCAAAGTTGTCATGACTTCTAAGGTCTTTTTTAGTTATCCAGGACATTTTAGCGTATCTCCTCAATCTAATGTCCACTTATCCTGACCAGCTTCTTCTCTCCATTTAGAAGGTCACAATCTTTTTGACTCTTATCTAGGTTTTTGCAGTTGCTTTCCTAGGTGTTAACAGGCAATTACAACTTCACAAAACTTAGATGAAAATTAGGTTTATTTTAAGAGAAATGAACATGAATGTGGAACCCAAAGAGTTCACCATTAATACAGAAGTTTGCATATTTATGACAACAGGACAAAGGAAGGAAGAAACAAAATTTCACCCAAAGGGGCCTGGTATGGGAGGGGGAAAAGTGCAATAAAGGTGGGAAAAGGACAAAACCCCTCCCAAGGGAGAGGAGCAAGGCAATGGCAAAAGCATTCTTTTGCCTTGGGAACTGCTAGAGTATGACAGTAGAATGATCTACCTATCTATAGGTCCCAGCTATACAAGCAAATTTCCCAGCCTGGTACAGACTGGCTGGTACCTGTCTTGACTCCCAAGGACACACAGGGAGTCAACTTTTGAATGCAAACAGCAAATTATTTGGATGGGAGGTTGCAGAGGGGTTCGTCCTTGACACATTCATGCATGCTCTGAGTCCAGTGGTTTTGTGGAATGTATGGCAACTCAAAAAGACATCTTTAGGGAACTCCTTAACAGTCCTTAACATTTCCCTACCGTCCCATTTCCAGCTGTTGGTCAAAGGTGACCCCTGGGTATACTGATGACCACAGAGAGCACACTGGGTTGGTTGGTAATAGTTGCTGTCCTTTGTTCTTGAAGAGGACCAAAATGACATCACTATGCTAAGTTACTATCATTAAGTCAAGTTTCAGTGTGTCCAATTGTGGATGATCAGACCAGTACAAACTTGGAATGCTCTACCACAGGCCAGGCACAAATAATCCGCGTGAACATTTGGGGTTCCCTTGGATCTGTTTCAGTTCTGCTTTGCTTATTCAGTATGGCACCTTCTCTGATGTGAGCATGTCATGCTGAGCGGTCCTTTGCCAGGGTCTCCCATGTCACACAGTCAGTTCTAAAGGTCTTGAGAGAGACTTTAGAGTGTCTTTGAATCTCTTCTTCTGACCACCATGTGAATGCTGTTAGTTCTCCATAAAATAGTCTTTTTGGCAAGCATATGTTTTGCATTCAAACAATGTGGCCAGCCCATTGGAGTTGTGCTCTATGCAGTAGAGGCTGAATGCTTGGCAGTTTAGTTTGAGAAAGGACCTCACTGTCTAGTATCTTATCCTGATAGGTGATCTTCACAATCTTCCTAAGACAAGTTAAATGGAAGTGATTCAGTTTCCTGGCATGACACTGGTGTGCTTTCCAAGTTTCACAGGTATAAATCAATGAGATCAGCACAGTTGCTCTGTAGACATTCAGTTTGGTAGTCAGTCTAATACCTCTTCTCTCCCATACTTTCCTTCAGAGCCTCCCAAACACTGACCTAGTTCTGTCAATGCCTGTGTCAATCTCATTATCAATGTATACATTACCAAAATAAGTACACTACCAAGGTAAGTGAACTCATCCACAGCACTCAGAACTTCTCCATTTGCTGTAACCGAAGGTTCCACATATGGATGGTGTGCTGGTGGCTGATGGAGCACTTGTGTTTTCTTTATTAATTGTTAGGTCAAAATTAGTACAAGCAGCAGAGAATTGATCCATACTTTGTTGTATCTCCGCTTCAGAGGCTGCTTTGGGTACACCATCATCTGCAAACAGAAAATCATGCACCAACCCTCCTTTCACTTTGTTCTTGACTTGTAGTATTTTAAGATTGAAGAATTTTCCATCAGTGTAGTAGCCGACCTTGATGCCATGTTCATCCTCAGTGAAAACATTTGACAACATGGCTGAAAACATCATGCTAAAAAAGCACAGGAGCAAGCACAAAGTCTTGTTTTACTCCATTGGTGACTGGGAAGGCATGAGAGCATTGTCTATTTTCTAGAACCCAGGCAAGCATGCCATTATTAAATTGACATATAATGCTGATGAACTTCTCTGGGCAATCAAATTTTGACATAATTTTCCATAAGCCCTCATGATTAACAGTATCAGAGGCCTTGGTCAGATCTATAAACTTTGTGTACAGATCTCTGTTCTGCTCCTGGCATTTCTCCTGGAGTTTTTGGGCAACAAACACCATATTGACTATTCTTTCTGAAGCCATACTGGCTCTCAGATAGATAGATGATCATCTTCCAGGGGAAGGATCAGCCTATTAAGGAGGAGTCTGGCAAGAATCTTGCCAGCAATGACTAAGAGAGAGGACCACCCCCCCCCCCACCACCGTGATTGTCATAGGACAGTGTTTCCTTTACCTTTATAGAGATGGACAATGGAGGCATCCTTGATCTCCTGGGTGATAACCTCCTCTTGCCATATAACCCAGAAAATTTGAGTCAACTTTTCTAAGAGAAATGGACCCCCACCTTATAAATCTCAGCTGAAATAGAATCAGCACCAGGTGCTTTGTCTCATGAAAAGAGCCTAATGACAGTCAAAACCTCTTCAGTTGGAGCATCAGCTAGAGAGGGATTGACTTCAACCTGAGGTAAATGGTCAGTGGCCTTAGTATTGGTTGATGATGGTCTGTTGAGAACACTATGGAAGTGTTCAGCTCATCTTTCTAGGATCATGTCCCTATCACTAATCAACGTGGCCCCATCAGCACTGAGTAGTTGAGATGCACCATAGGTCTTTGGCCTGTAAATAGCCTTCAGGGCATCATAAAAGTACTTTGGATTGTTATTGTCAGCATAAAACTGAATTTCAGCTGCCTTCCTACTGAGCCAAGAATCCTTTACTTTTGATGGAATTAAATGCTGCCTTAGAGATAGATGAACTATCCTGCTGGTAAACCCTGTGGAGTTCTTGTTTTTCACTTAGCAGCTTCTGAATTTCCCCATCATTTTCACCAGACCAGTCTTGGTGTTTGTGAGTGTTCTGACCCAGATGAGTAAATGCAGCACTACACACCAAATCTCTGAAAGCTGCCCACTCCTTTCCTGCTCTACTGCTGCCAACTGTGTGTTGGCCTATTTTTCCCTCCAAGTTAGCAACAAAACTGTTCTCACTCAGAGAAGAGCTCTAATTTGTTTATATTAATTCTTCTAGTAGTCATTTTGCTTTGGGGATGCCACTTTTGTTGAATGTGAATATTTAGCTTGGAAAGGGTAAGTCTGTGATCAGTCCAGCACTCTGCACTATCACATCTTGTCTGTCTCTTCTCCTTATGATCACATAGTCACAATGCCAACGTTTGCTGCAAGGGTGCATCCATGAAGTTTTATTGCATTTACATAAATGGAAGACAGTGTTGGTGATGAGAAGGTCATGAGATGCACAAGTCTTCAATAGGACGCGGCCATTGCTGATGCTGTTTCCTATTCCATTCCTCCCTAGGACTCCCTGCCAAGTCTGGTAGTCTGAGCCTACTCTAGCATTAAAGACACCCAGAATTATAAGCTTGTCCTCTTTTTTCACATTGATAATAAGGGTCTTGAGGTCTAAATAAAATTTTTCTTTGGCCTCATCAGGGTTTGCCATGGTGGGACCATAGGCACTGATGATGATGGCGTGACATTTTCCTGCAAGTGGTGATCACATTGTTATGAATCTGTCATTCACTCCTTTTGGCAGGCATACCAGCTTGGTGACTAGATTAGTTTCTATTGCAAAACCTATGCCAGCTTCACAGTGTTCCCCTTCACTGCAGCCACTCCAGAAAAAAGTGTATCCAGCTCTAACTTCAGTAAGCTGGCCTTCATTTGCCAGCCTTGTTTCACTCATGGCTGCTATTTGGATACAATACCTACTGAGTTCTCTAGCAACAAGAGCTGGTTGTCCTTTAGGTCTATCAGATTTTGCGTTGTCTGTTAAGTGTGTACACATTCCATGTGCCAGTGGTTAATGGAATTGTCTTTGCAGACGTTTTTGTGCATTTTTTTTGTTTGTTTCAACCCTGGAGTGGGATTCTCTGCTTGCTTGCAGTAATCAGACCGCTGGTTAGGTTGGGTAAGCAGACAATTTTTGGGATACCTTTTCTAGCCCCTTCCTCACACCAGGAGGTGAGCAGAAGGTGAGCCTTAAAAGGCTGCTCAGATATCCAGGGGGCCAGCTAAATCCCACTGCTGCTTCCAGTGAGAAACGACCCTATGGCCTGGGCCACCTGTGTGCAGGGTTGTGACTACAGCTCCCAATGTATCTGCACCTGCTGCTTTGTCACTTGCTTGTCGCCACAGGACTTTGAGATAGGTATAATGGTAAAATGGTATGGGTGATGTCTTGATTCTTGAATAAATTGGATTTAAGTGAGACAGAATTGCACAGGGTTGTTGGCCTCACTCTCTCCTCCAGAGTCACATAGTCCAGTGGCAGGACAGAATCAAGAAAACTGGAGATAGCTCAAGATGCAGTGGATGACCTTGGTGTTTTCTCTGTCTAACCAAACTCCAAGCATTCTACAGTGCCTGCTCCAGCTGCCTTCATGGCCATTAGAACACATTGTCCTCATCTGCCCATTTCACCAGGGGAAGTCTTCACATGCTTGGGTTAGTATAGCAGTAAGAACCCTAGCATTCCCAGGATGTCTGCTAGCACAGGTTCTTAGATCTGCTTTTCTAAAGGAAAGCAACTCAAAAAGGGTTAACAATCTTAGTTTAATCAGTCAAACATATATCATTTACTTAGTTCAGGGGGAAAAGTCAGCACCCTCAACTTCAGAGAATACAAACAGAAGTTACAAGCAGATTAAAATAGAGTAAATAACACAATTCAGCAGACAGGGCTTCCAGCTCTCTGACTATTACATCCATACCTAGTTAGTCACCAGAGAGAGAAGCACCAACATTTGGGTTTTCAAAGCCAGTGGGGTCAGCCAGTGGGGTCACCCAGAGTCCAGAGTCTCATCTGCCCAAATCACACAACACTTCCCAAAGTGAGCCCTCGCCCCAGAGGTTGATATAGCCTTCTCCAGGGTCAGAGAACATAACAACTCTTTCTGACCCACTTGACTACAAAGTAACAAAAGTTGTGCCTTCCTACAAAACAAGCCTCCCACCACAGGCTCCATGTGAGCACATGCTGCCTGTTAGGGGGCAGAGTATTTTTTCAAATCAGAAAAGGTCCTCAAATTCACCTAGGCCTATTATCAGGCAGGGGACATCCTCTTACCATTACAGGAAGGTACCCCCCCTCCCCCAACTCACCAAGGGGTTTGAGACCCCTTGATTACACTCGGCCTAGTTTAGCCTGTCTTCTGAAACTGTTTACCAGGATGTGGCCACTGCAAGTGCTACAGCTTCTTGGAGCTACAGGTGAGAGTTGGGTGGAACAGGTGGACACCAAAGGTGAGAACAACCCTGAAAAGGGTTCAGCAGCCATCATACCAGAGTACCAGTCCTCCCTGAACACACCCTACACCTCACACATTGGGTAAAAACAGTACTGTGGATACTATCTGGGATAGCCCCAATCACAAAGTGGTATCAGAACCATTAACCGTTAAAGCACAGTACAAACCATAGTAAGAACAACCAAAATTAGGGACCAATTCAAAGGGGAATATCAAACATCAGGATAATCAAGTGAATTTAGCATACAGATACAGAAAATAAAAGCCAAAGGTGTACAGTAATAGACATCAAGAACAACAGACATTGTCTCCTTGCAACTTAGTAATTTGCCTTTCCAGTATCCCTTCAATCAACATAATTCATGTTCGATCCCAGACATCTTGTGGAGTTGTCCAGTCTTCCCTTGAGACAGTCTGGAATGTTGTGACCTCAAGGGCACCCTTCCATTAGATTTTTACATTCTGGTTCCAAGTTACTTGTAGAGGCTTCTCATTTGTTCTTGCTAGAACTCCTAACAAAACAGATCTCAATACAAGGTTGCACAGACTCTCAAAATTTATTCCTCCAATAACAAGTTCATATTGTGAAAACCAGTTCAAATCTTGTACTTCTAATTTAATAACAGAACTGAAAGGGAGAACACCAAAAGTAGGAAGCCAGAGTTTACCCGAAACAAGAGAATTTAGGTTGCAAAGACCCCATCCCATTTCTGTCTTAAACACTGTTCACAGCTAAAGGGTTGTTGATATGTTGATATGTGTAAGAAATCCAAATACAAACTTAACATTTTTAATACTTTAGAAGGCAAAACTCTCAAAACCTTCCAAATTACATATATATTTATTTGATCTTGTTCCTCAAAATTTTTACTCAGATATTTTTTAACTTCATAATATTTACCAATTAACTGCTAATTATTTTAGTGCTCCAAATTTGAACACCATTCAATTTAAATTAATTACAATCCAATTATCCAATATTCAACCACCCCTTCCCCAGAAAGAATAGAGATAGATAAAAGATTTTAACCCTCGAACAAAAACATAGATTATTATAGAACACTTTTTACAGGATGAGCTGTGATACAGAAATAAAGTCAACAAGTTAACATCGATTATAGCAAAAGACTTGGGATGACACTCAAGTAATCATGTTGAAAATGGTGCATATCAAATAAGTTATTTATAAAAACAAAACAAAACATGTTTGTACCCCAGGACATGCTTCACAAACAGGTATTTTTTTCGCATTTCTAATAAACTTGAATAAAATTGACTTTTCATAGATGTACACAAAAAATTCCATGGGTTACTTGCCTCTAAGAAAACTACTAAAATTACTCAAAACCAAACTGAAGATGTTTCCAGTTTGTTTTCAATAGTCAATAGCATAAGAGGTAGGTCCCACAAACATGTGTATTAATACACAGTTATTTTTACATCATTTTGAAACACTTAAGTACCTTATTTTATATAGAAATATATATACATATCTAATAACAGGCAGATGACTAGGCCAAATACTCATTTACTAAGTTTTTTTAGGACATAGAAAACTATAATTCTAGGTTGAACAGCTTAGATCTTATACAGTGCATTTTATTATAGTAGCTCAAACGTATCCCAGCTTCAGTCCAGAGGATAATGATATAACATTGTTTGTATCTTTGTTTCACAGACATCTTTTACCTTTGTCCAGTTATTCATATTATTCAGAAAGAATGAGCTATCTCAGGGATTAACTTTACACATGACTTTGTAAACAACAGGAAGATGACAAGCCTGAGGATTAATTTACCTAGTTTTGGGGATATGAAATGACTATAATACAGACTGAAAACACAGTTAGGTCTTAAATATTTGCATTGTGCTTATCACTTCTATTACCTCTTGGTCAGATTATAGAAATTTGGTATAAAAGGAAAAAGCTTGGAAATGATTATAATAGCATCAATCCTAGCTCTCTTTGATTTCAGATAAGAGTCAGAGTTGACAGTCATGCAGGTGAAAAACGTTCTTGTTCAAAAGGCGGTAACAGTATGTGGAGACTGAGCCAGAAGGATCCTACCTTGGGTTATGCTTCTTGGCTTTTCCCCAAATACAGACCTCCACCTGTAATCGTTCAGAATCACGTTCCCTCTGAGCAGCTTCTGGCATTTCTCAGAAATAGTGGGTTACTGTGAAGTAACTATACTTGAATTCAGGCAACTATACTTGAATTCAAAAATCAAAATAATATTGTTACAGCCAAGAACTTTCACCTTAATTGTCAGGTTTCACTAATCACAGCTTAGGGTTAGAAATAGTTACTTCTTTGTATCTCCAGTGCCTAGTATAAATAACATCTTGAACATAGTATGCACCTAACAAAATATTTGTTGAGTTGATTTGCTTTGAATCAGAGCTAGGATTATCAGGGAGTGCTTTTTAACAAGGCTTTGTAAAGGAAATATCCCTTATCAGATGACTTAATTGGGAGGAGTTGAAGAATGCAATTATAATTATGGTCCTTTTTATGATATTTCCTTGATCTCTTATTCCGTGGTTGTGCTGCCCCTCCCCCCCAATATGAACTATTACTTCATTATTACTCTATCTCAGATGGAAAGTGCTTTAAAATTATCCTCTTTAATACTGCCACAGAATTTGGATATTTTGGAGAGACTTCCATAAGCTAAAATGCTCAAATTAAACCATCTTCTAAAAAAAATCATATGACTTTTTCACACACAGTTTAGAAAACAATTTAAGCTGAATAAATATGGGAAATTTTAATTTTCTCTTATTTTATATTATGTTGATTAAGGGAATGGCAAGTTTATTAGAGAAAAAATACAGAAACTGGTTATCTTATTTTAAAAATTAGCTTAAAATACCTAGGTCCCAATAAAATTAGTATTACATTTATACTGTGCTTAGAAATATCTGTATTCTACTACTTCTAGCCTTGATAGCATGAAACTATGGTTTCATTTTCACTCTGAGATCTCCTTAGACATGTTTGCTCATTTCATATTCAGTGGTTCAGTGCAAAAATAAATATATATTTAATCTGGAGTGCATTCATGTAATTTCTTTTTATATTTATTAGCTTTGTGACTATGGGCAAGTTTCTTAACTTGCTTTCCCATCTGTGAAATGGGGATAATGACATTTTTACCTTAAGAAATGAAATGGTATCAGTAAAAAACCCTTTTTAAACCATGAGTGCTGACTAAATATTCTTTTTACAAAAATCTGTGGGATCAATGACTTATGTACTTTGTATTTACAGTAGTCCTGAATAGAGAGTTAACTTTGTTTTTTTAGGAAAGCTTTGGGGGCAACTATGTCCATATCTCTGACATGCTGGTTGGTTTTCTCTACTCCTTAAATGTGGGTATTCTTCAAAGCCTCTATTTTTTTTTTTTTTTAAGCAATTGGGGTTAAGTAACTTGCTCAAGTTTACACGGCTAGTCATTATTTATGTATGGGTGCTCATTTTCTGAGGCTGAGGATTTGATCTCGGGTCATCCCAACTCCGAGGCCGGCACTCTTACTCACTGCGCCACCTAGCCGCCCCTTTTAGGGCAATTGGGGTTAAGTAACTTGCCCAAGGTCACACGGCTAGGTTTTTGTGTGGGTTAAGTGTCTGAGGCAGGATCCGAACTCAGGTCCTTCTGACTCCAGGGCCGGTGCTCTACTCACTGCGCCACCTAGCCGCCCCAAAACCTCTATTTTTTTACCTCTTTTTTTTCTCTGAAGTCTCATTTAAGATATTGTCCATTCCTATGACTTAAAGTGACTATTAAATCTCTAGCCCTGACCTTCTCTCTCAAGATGTAAAACTCCCTTTCCCAACAACTTATTCCAATTTCTACCCGCTTTTCAAACAATAAAAGAACTTGTCCTAGTCCTATCTCACCCCTGAAATGGTTCTGGATCCTTCTGACTTTGCTTTCCTAGGACTGCTGAGGGATGGCAGAAAGGAGCCTGCTAGTTCCTATTTGGCTACTGAAAATGAGAATGCTAATATTTGGACTGCCTACCTTACAAAGCTTTGTGATATTTAAATAAGATCAGTTATTTAAAATGCATTATAAACCATAAAACTTCTATAAATGTCAGCTATTTCTGTCAATGTTACGTTATTCCTATAGCTATTTAAGTTTTAAATCTAAGTACCATATTGTATTTTCTGATACTAAAATTCAGACCCTTCCATCTTTGATTTGCATATTGAATCGTTGAGACACTTGACAAATCTGTAATCTCATTCTCTCCTCACTATTCTCCCTGACCTCATCCTAGATGAGATTTTCACTACTACTGCTGAGGTGTACTGGCTGTATGATTATATAGGGCACCAAGATGGCACAGTAGATATAGAGTGCTGGGTCTACAGTCAGGAAGACCTAAATTTAAATCCAACCTCACATGCTCACTACCTGGGAACTCTTGGGCAAATTACTTAACAAAAGCTTCTGTCTCAGTTTCTAAACCTATAATAGTTAGCTACCTCCTAGGGTTGTTGTAAGGATCAAAGGAAATATTTATATTTTGTAAAACCCTAAGCACACATTATACATATGTGTGTGTGTATGTATATATGTATATATATACACTAATTGTTGTTATAAAGATTATTTTAATTGTGTTTCAACTAGTTGCCCCTTTTTTCTACCTCACCTACATAATAACAGATTAATCCTCGATAAGTGAATGAATTCTTTTCTTAGCATTACCTGCAGAGTAAACATTCAAAATCTCTATCCTGGCTTCAAATAGCCTTTGTATCTGGCCTCCTTCTGTCTCCTTCCTATCTTTCTTCTGCAGAAATCTATTTATCAAAATCCTACAGATACTGAAAAGGCCTAGCTTAAGATGCTATTTCTTCATGGCATTTTCTAAGAGATGTCTGCTGTAGTTATATATTTTTATGAATAAACTTTATTTATTCAGTATTAAGTGCCTTCTGTATAGCAAGAACTATACTAATCACCAGGGATACAAAGAAAGGCAAAAGACAGTCCCTATTCTCAAGGAGCTCACAGTCTAATGGTGGAGACAACATGAAAGCAACTATATACAAAAAGATAATGGACATCATAATATGGAAATAATCAGTAGAGGGAAGTCACTAACATTAAGGGGGATCAAGAAAGGTTTCTTATAGAAGATGGGGTTTTATCTGAAACTTGAAGGAAGCCAGGAAAACCAGGAGGCAAAAATGAAGAGGGAGAGTATTCCAAGCATGGGGAACAGGCAGTGAAAATGCCCAGAGTCTGGAAACAGTGTCTTACTAAGTAATAGCAAAGAGGCCAGAATCATTGCATAGATATAGGGGGTAAGGAAAGGGGAGTTTTGTGTGAGAAGACTTAAAAAGTAGGCAAGGGCCAAGTCATAAAGAGCCTTGAATACAGTGCCAGACAGATGATTTTATGAGTTGTCCATTCATCTTCATGTTGTCTTTACAATAGATATTTTTCATCAGCTCCTTTCCCCTAGGCTTATAATTAGGTATAGTTATGACAAATTCTTAGTTAATGGATCTTAAAATTTAGGGAACTTCTGCAATGTTGTGAGGCTTAATGAAATTAGTACAATGTCATCTACACAGGAGCACTGGGAGAACATCACCATCTATAGAGTCCCTCTTCCCTTTGGGGTCTAGATTGAAAGTGACCTAAGACACTTGACCCTTTGGAAAATGCATCTCCTTGTTTTATACATTTTAATTGATATTAATGATCAGGGGGTTATTGAACCAAGTCATGTTACATCTTGCGAGGAATATTGTGCAATTTTTTACATGCATGAGATAGATTCTTCATGTAATTTCATTACATGTTAAATGCTAATATGTAATAAATATACAGAAGAATATAATGAAAAAGGATGGGCAGTCCAGATAGAAAAAGGAATCACACGGGTAAGGAAAAGGCCATTACTTTTAAACATTGTAGAAGCAAGCAAGAGAATTTAATGAAATTAATTTGGTTAATGAAGTCAAACAGTAGCACAAGTTTTTAACCAGGCCGCTCATTTCAACTTTCAAAAATAATTACAGTTCTTAGAATTATGGAGGAGGAAAGAGAGTAGTGGAAAAGACAATTACAGGATGAATTTGCCATTTGCAGTTTGAAATAATTTTAGTGTGTCATGCCAACCCACTGCTGATGCTGCTTTGTTTTTGCACGGAGTTGCATGCTGCTTACCAATGAAAGGGAAGGTAAAGAAGTGATATGTTGGACAGTGCTGCTACTTACTATTTTACTCCATGGTGAAATAGTTACATTATGGGAATTATTTTTAGGAAGCCTCAAACTTATTTGTGCCACCCCTTCCTCCTTCCCTCCCCCCCCCCGCCCCAGTAATTTTCCACTTTGATTTTTGCTGTGATTTCTTGGGTACTGCTTTAACATTTTAGTTTAGAAAATAGAATAATAGTGATTTTCAGGTTTATTTTGTCGATATTAAGTGTCATAGGATAAAGTTTGAAATAGCAGAAAAGATAATTCAAGGGCTGCTTTGGTATGCAGAGCCTCACTAATTTTTGTGTACTGTGTGTGTGTGTATATGTGTGTATATATATATATATATATATACACACACACACATATGAATAGCTTACTTATGTGTGAAATCTGTTCATTGCTTTCATTTTCAGTGATTCACAGTTTCTACCTACTCCCCCTACTTGAGTTTTTCAGAATTTAATCCTTGTTGAGAGACAGCATGAAAGAGTGCTGGGTCTTGGGCCAGTCAGATGGCCTCTGATTTGATTTGTCTGATCCTCCCAGCTTATGATGCTTGAGTTATAAGATGCTTTCAGACATATCCTTATTTAATTCTTTTTTTGTTTGTTTGTTTGGTTTGGTTTTTGTTTTGCTGCTTTTTGGAGGGAGTAAGGCAGGGCAGTTGGGGTTAAATGACTTGCCCAAGGTTACACAACTAGTATTAAGTGTCTGAGGCTGGATTTGACCTCAGGTCCCCTGACTCCAGGGCCAGAGCTCTATTTAATGCGCCACCTATCTGCCCCCCCTTATTTTATTCTTAAAAGAATTCTGGAGGATGGACAGTGGGATCATAGATTTAGAGCTGAAAGGGACTTAATGTAGCTCAGTCCTATCCCTTTTTACAGATAAGGAAACTGAGGCCCTAGAGAGCTGAAGTGATGTGCCCAAAGTCCCAAGTATGGGAAGAGGGCTAAGCCAGAATGTAACCCAAGCTGTCTGGCTACAAACCAGCACAGTTTGTGTCACTCACAAAGGATGGCTAGAAAGGCTGAGATTTAGAGGGCTAAATAACTTTCAAGGTCACCCGGCTGCATAGCAGCGCCATACTCAAGTCTTCTAGTGAATTCCACATATCTCTCACCTGGGCAAGTCACCTCTCAGCCACAGTTTCTTAATCCGTAAAATGGGGGTTCTGCCTGTAAGCACCTACATCACAGAGTCGTTAAAAGGCCTAAATGAGGTAATGTAAATAAAGTGCTTTGTAATTCCAAAGTGCTATATAAAGGTTAGGTATTATTATGTGTTATATATGATATTTTGGTAGCATTAATTCTTTTTTAAATTTAAAAAAATTTTTTGGTCTTTATTAATTTGTTTACTTTTAGTTTATAAGATTCAGTTTCACAATTCCTTGAGTTTTAAATTTTCTCCCCTTCCCCCCATAGCAGCATACAATCAAGTATAGGATCTGCAAATACGGTATCATTAATTCTTAAAATACTAAGAAAAATATTAAATCAATTCTTTTCCTATTTAATTCATTTTAACATTACTATGTTTTGTATCCCTCCCCCCTTTTTAGATTGTATTCACTATGTTAGAGGTAATTACAGTTATCCTACCAAGAGCTACAAACTCAAGTCAGAGTTGTGATAAACAAGAACGATATATACGTTGAATTGGGACAAAATGATAATCCCCTGCGTGTGCCACTGTTTTTCTTGTTGTGAATAAATGTCTAAAAGTTAACGGAGGCAAGAACCCTGTTGTTTCAAGCCCAAATTTACAACTAGCCTGTTTTATCTTATGCATAACCTAATGTCAAGTCAGTTGATTTATCTCTATAATTACCCCTGCATTCATCAGAACTTTGCATCAGTATTTCTAATTTTGCAAACAGGGTACCTCATCACACCTTTTCCTCTCTGTACCTTTTGGTTAGCCTGGTAGAGGGGGCCTTGTTGGAATCCACGTATTTTAAATAAAACTCTCATGTATTGTATGGTTGTTAGGGAGAACAGTGGGCAGAACTGGGCTGTGGCAAATGGCTGAAGGCCAAAGCACCAGTGTTCTTTTTCTGTAGTATTGCTTTGCTTCACAATTCTTGATGTTTTTATTTGCTGAATGCCTTAAATCTTGAAGATGAAATCATAATAATTATATTGGAGTATTGAGAAAATAAAACTGGGGTAAAACATTTGAATAATTTTTATAACGATGAAGATATTTATCCAGTAATCTCTTTGGCCTATATTGCTTGGGGCTGTAAATATGCTTAATTTTCTGTCTTTAGATTAGCACTGCACTAGTTTGCACAGGAAAGCTTTATTTCATGACTAAGCTTTAAGGAATTGTAGACTTCAAAATACCTACTGATTTTTGCCAAGTGTTACACAGTAGAAGCTTATTCACTCAGGTGATGATTTTCCTTAAGAAATAAAAATAGAAACTAATAATGAATGGTCAGGGAAAAGAAACAGAAGCCATTTTGTCATTTTGAAGGTGCTTATGAAAATAAAATGGCCAAATAACATTTCTCATGTCAGAGATGATGTATGTAAAAAAGATGCAGTGGGGTTTGTTTGTTTTTACATTTCTTTTGTTAATATCTTGTCAAATTACCTAAAAATGCCCTATAAATTATAATTGAACAGGAGACAATATTCAAGAAGCTGAATAACAATATGTGCTGATTGTCAAAGACTTAGAATAAGATTTAAAAACTGTTGATGAGTAGGCTGAAGATTCCTTTCTGTGTCTCTAAGCTTAGTGAAGGTATATAATATAAAGAATCTTAATTGGCTCCTTTCTCTTTTTATGAAGGATGCTATAAGAGGGACTAAGAAATGAATTTCAGCAGGATAGTTATGTATTAAGTGTGGGAGATTCTTGACTGTGAAAATCGTTAATCACTTAAATTTATTAACAAGTTAATCACATGTTCTCTTTCTCTGAATAAAAGCTTCCCCAAAGGATAAAGACTTCAAATCTGTGATACTTGTTAGTCATGTGATCATCACTTTTAAGTCCTTCATTTAAGATGGGAATTATTACACTTACAATCCCTACTACAGAGTGTGGTGAAAATCAAGAGATATATTTTAGCAGGCATTTAATCCAACAACCACTTATTAAAATTGCTATTAATTTGTACATTGTGCATTCTGTTGTAATGTCAAACTTTTGAAAACATAAAGTGCTATGTAAATAAACTTGCTTTCATTCGTTCTAACTTTATTTTTTCCTCTCTCTCTTTAGGAGGAGCATACTATTTAATATCTCGAAGTCTAGGACCAGAATTTGGGGGTGCAATAGGACTAATCTTTGCTTTTGCTAATGCTGTTGCAGTGGCTATGTATGTGGTTGGATTTGCAGAAACAGTTGTAGAGTTGCTTAAGGTAATTTGGTTTTAGTTTGTTTCTTTAGTTGTAACTTTGTTCTTATTCATATCAAATGCATATGTTAAATAGAGTAGTAGACCTAATATCCACAAGTCTAAAATTTTCAAAATTTAAAATCTGAACTTCCAAGCTAGGTAGCAAAATGAATGGAATCCTTTTGAGTCAGTAAGACCTGAGGTGAAATCATACCTCAGACATTTAATAATTAGCTCTGTCATCCTGAGCAAATCATTTAACCTCATTCTGCCTGTTTTCTTACCTATAGAATGGGGATAATAATAGCACCTACCTCACTGGGTTGGGGTAATAAAGGGAAAAAAACATGGAAAGAGCTTCATAAATCTTAAAGTGCTTAAATATTACTTAACTATAATGATGATAAAACTGTATATTTTTCCCAGTTGCCTGTTGTAACTATAATCCTAAATTCATTTATTGTTTGTTTTATTTAAAGTGTTTGTTTTTTTGTAATAGATTTTTTTTTCTTTTTGGAGGGGGGAAGGTGGCAGGGCATTTGGGGTTAAATGACTTTCTCAAGGTCACATGGCTAGTAAGTGTTAAGTGTCTGAGACCAGCTTTGAACTCAGGTCCTCCTGACTCCAGGGCCTGTGCTCCATTCACTGCACCACCTAGCTGCCCCAATAACATATTAACACTGCTTTTTATGATACCTCAAATAATGGCTAATTATTTTAGATGATAGCATTACATTGCTTTTAGATTTTTAATACTCAATTTTCTTAATTTCACAAATCATTTTACTTCTTGTGTCAAAAAAGGGTAGAACATTGTAACTTCATAAAGGCTGAGAATATTATTAATCCCTATCCTATTATAGATATGATTCTAGCATATAAATATTTTCTTATGTTGACCATTCATCAATTTATGAATATACTCATTTTTCAATTAGTATTTATGATAAATTCCTATTCATCAGCAATCTAACTAGAAAGTTATAATAACCATGTTCATCATTCAGCTTTTTAAATTAAAATTATCTCCCTCCCATCCCACTCTGCCCCTTACCCTCAGGGGAACAAAACAAAACTTACGCAACATATGTGTAATCATACAAAACATACTCCCTTTTTGGCCATGCCCCAAATCATGTCTCATTCTGCATATTTATTTTATTACCTCTCTGTCAGCAGTTAAGTAGCATTCTTTATCATTGATCCTCCCAAATCATAGTTATTCATTGAATTAATCAGAGTTCTTAAATCTTTCAAAATTATTCATTTTTTACAACTCACCATTCAGCTTATATAAAAGTGAGTGGTGACAAGTGAATGAATGCCAGGAATTTATTTTTCAAATTCAAGAAATTAACTAGTGTTTGAGATAAATTTATATTCAACCCATAAAACCATCAAAGAAAGACTAAATCATTTTCACCATAGTTTTAATGCTGGGTGTTCTATTTCATTATTTGAAAAGAGTGTGTGTGTGTGTGTGTGTGTGTGTGTGTGTGTGTGTGTGTGTGTGTGTGTGTGTGTGTAAAATGACTCCATTATCCAGCTCCCCAGCTGAGTTCCGACTTCAGTGCAGATACTGTGGTTGAACTTCTGGATATGAAAAATTTAGCACTTGAAGTCATTACAGTTATAGACAAACTTAGAGGTGTGCTAAAAGTAGAGTTTGATTTTTCTTATACTAGATTAGTACAGCATTAGACAGTTCATTGTAATATTTTGCTTTGTGATTATCTTTTGTGTTAAATTCTTGAGATATTTTTGCATTGAGCTTTGAATGACTTAATCTCTATTCTAGCCAGTCTTTTGTGTTAAATAAATGCTACCACTGCATATGAATATATGATCTTTTTATAGGAGCATTCTATACTTATGGTGGATGAAATCAATGATATCAGAATTATTGGAGCCATTACAGTGGTATTACTTTTGGGTATCTCAGTAGCTGGAATGGAATGGGAAGCAAAAGTAAGCAATTATATGTGAAAATACAAAATATAAAAAAATGCAAAATATTGATACAAGTTGTTGATGGGAATGAATAAATTATTTTTGTAACTTTTTTTCTAGTGGGTTCTAATGATGTGTTTTAAAGACAAACATGGTTTGCATGGTATATGGTTGCTTTTTTATTTGGCAAGGACGCGAAGGGTGAGAAGTATTTTAGGACACTAGAGTGGTACCACAGTATTATTGTCACCCTAGGTTAACACTCCCTGCTGGTGTCTTCCCAGTCCTCTAAACCATCATTAACCTCTGTCATCATCCCTTCTCTAGTTCTGGGTTTCTCTTAACTATTTCATCCCATGGGATGGACTTTGGGTTTCTGTCTTCCCTTTTATTCTGCAGCTGCTTCTTTAATAAGCACAGACCCCTAACATGAGGCAGGGGTTTTCCTGCAGTTCAAGAGAACCTGGGTTTCAGTCCTGTCTTACGTATGCTGGCAGTGTGGTCAGCCTCTTAGTTCCCCAAAGCAATTTCCTAAGATTGTAAAGTGCAGAGAGTTGTTGGTCTTCATTGGTAAAGGGACTTTACTCCCCTTTTGTTCCCTAAACCAGTGAAATCCCAGGTCTAGACCAGAATAGATTTCTGTTACCAAAACCAACCACTAAATAAATCATAAATAGATTTATTTTTACAAAATGTGATTGCAACTTCATTCTTACATATAAATGTAGAGGCATTAAGATCTTTAGTTCTCACTACTGGATAATCTGTTCTTTTCTTGTAGTTCTCACCTGGAGTCAGTCAGTCCTCATTCTCTCTAAACTGAATGTTTATTGAAGCTCTTAGCTTGAGATAGGTTACATGTAGCAAGACTTAAAATTTTCTTGGCCTTTCTGCAACCTAGTTCTGGATCTTACTTCCTGTCCTGTGGAAAGTATTTCTCATTTGGGCCCCCAAATATCCTTCCCATTATCATCTGTCAAGAACCTTATAGTTACTTCTTTGAAACTTTAATGGCTGTAAACCATCATGATGTCCAAATTGGCCACCTGAATAAGGAAGTATCTTCTTCCCTATTTGCCTTGCAAAGATTCCTTCTCTAAATCTCAGGTTATCTAGCATTGACCTTAAAGATGATCAGTCTTTTTTTCTATTTGGGTTTATTTAATGTCACATTTATTATCTGACTTTTAATGTTCTTATTTTTTGGTGTGGCATACCTGCTTCACACCCTTATTCTAGTATCTAAGTCTAGCTCTTTCTAGAATCTATAGTCCTGCTTGCTTTGTGTTTTGATGGCACTGTCAAAGTGTTTTGATTTTTTTAGGGGATTGGGAAGGGGAAAATTCCTGATTGATTGCTGTAAAAATTCATCCTTCTGATTAAGCTCCCCCACTAAATTCTTGTTTCTTATCACAGTTGATCAATCCAATTTACTTAACCAGGTGTTCTTTTTTTCCATATCTCTTCCTTCTCCCCCTTTCCCAACCTAAATTGTACTTTCCACAATCCATGTTTTCAATGGAAAAATTAAATTACAATATAATAAAAATAGTTTTCAGCAACAGTATAGAAATGTGTCCTTCTTCCATAAGCTATTAGTATATGTTCTAATTAAATATAATAATTGCACACCTTTTTTTCCCCATCTGAATTGCTTTGGGTAGAAATATTCAGGTCAGTGACAGTAGATAAATAACATTTCTTATGAATGTATACATTATTTTAAATAATAAAAGAGAAAAGCTGATTATTTATTCCCCGTGTCTAGGCTAGAAAAGCAAGCCATATTTATTTTCTGCCATTTCTAGAATCTTTGAAACTAAAGACCCTGCTACTGCTACTCCCATCTTTGTTTCAGGGTTGGGGGGAATGGAGAAACTAGTAGAAAAACTGTGATGAGGCCAGAAGTCAACTTAAAGAAACTAAATGAAGGACAGAGCTAGTTTTATTTTTAGGTACTTGGAAATGTCTGATGAAATTGAAAGATGGTATATAAACTGAGTTCCGTAGTACTTGTAAAGCCATTACCAAAGCAATCATTTCCTAGTTCAACACTAAACATTGATTCTTCTTTTCACACTTTACTAGAAGCAATAAACGACTCCTGTCCCCACAGATTGCCTTATGTTTTGATGAGCATCCCTTCAAATTAATGTGGACGTGAACAAGAAAGAGGAAGGATAGTCTTAAATAAATTTCTCTCTCCTTGAAAGTCTTCGTACTTATTTATACCAATGGCTTCTCCTGAAGCTTACCTATTTAACATCCCTTTTCTTTCTACTTCTTCCTTTTTTTTTCTTGTGGCACCAGTACCTTTTATACTACTCGCACATTTCTTTGCTTTTCCATTTGTAAATAGTAAAGCATTTGTGCCCATAGTCCCACCTTGCCAGAAGGATTATGCATAGAAGATGGAGGGAATGGTTGCAGAAGAACATTTCACTAATTCAAACCATTTCTTGACTTGTCCATAGCAATCTTACCTACAGGCACACCCATGCTAGATTAGTACAAGGGAGGGAGTATATGGCAAAGGGTCAGGAATGAATGGTGAAGGAGTCTATATCAGAATTTTTTTTTTTAATTTGCAGCACTTTTTTACTTGTGGGGAAGCATATACATCATGAAAGTGGGAAACTGTGCAGGAAAGTTCTTTAGGAAATGGGCTTTGCTCAGGATTAGCTAATTTATTTTTTACTAGTAAGATATTAAACATGTAGAATAGAAGCAAATGTTCTTACCAGAAATTTATTTAATACTTTTGTGTTTTAGATCTTTGACCTACTTAGACTTAACTTATCTGTTATATTGTATAAATGTTATTTAGGAAGAAATTAATTTTAGAAAATTCTGGGTACTTTATAATCATCAACTATATATCAAAAATGACCATTGGTTCTGTTTCTAATGACAATATTTAAATTTGCAGGCACAAATCGTTCTTTTGGTGATATTACTACTAGCTATCGTTGATTTTGTCATAGGAACATTTATCCCATTGGAAAGCAAGAAGCCTAAAGGTTTTTTTAGTTATAAAAGTAAGTTTTTTTTAAATCCTAAAAGTTAAAATATCAAAAATTAACTATAATATAAAATTACTAGTATATTTTAAAGAATTCAGATAACATGTTAGTGGAGCAGGTAATTTTGTTTTACATTAATTGATTTAATTTATTTTGTATCTCCTTATGTAGTACAACAGGGCTTAGTTATCTGTATTTTTATTATTCCTCATTTTCATCATCAAAAGTGATAGAATATGTGTAACAACTCTTCAGAATTTCATTTCCCCTCTCTCTTGCTTTTGAAAGAGAAGAAAGGTCCATAGAATTTTCACTTATGTATTGAAATGGTTATAACATGACTTGTTCTTAATTTTTTTGGCTAATATTTCTATATATTTTGAATCATTGTGAAAGCAAGTAAAAGATGTGTAGCTTTTAAATAAGTAAAAGCTTCTTTCTCTAATTGCTTTCAGTTTTCATCCAGTTTATTCTCTTATGATATTCTCAGATTTTCTGTTTTGTTCTATACCCCTCCCAAATGTCAACATTTCTAATTGCATCTTTTCCTGCAATAACCTGATTATAGAGGTATGGCTAAACTCTTGCCAATTCCTTATGTTAACAACTATACTACTTCATACTACTACACATTACTTCAGACTGTGTGACTGTGCAACTCTTGAGCTAGTCACTTAATTTTTCTGTGCCTTAGTTTCCTTATCTGTAAAATGAGCTGAACTCAGTGGACTCTAAGGGCTCTTCCAGCTATTACTATATGACCCCATGAAGGTTGCAGAAGAACATTTACCTAATTCAATCCATTTCTTGACTTGCCTGTAGTAATCTTACCTATAGGCACACCATGCTAGATAAGTACAAAATTAGGGCAGCTTTCTTTTCAAAAAGATTTCTGACCTTTACTTTTCAAGCTATGGGGTTGATAAAGACAGCTTCCTTCTTCACTTGTTCATTGGAAAGAAGGAGCTGGTTTCCAAAGACCTGTACTGTTGGTAACACTGCACTGTTAAATGTAGCTTCACTTTTTATTTGGAAACTCTTTAGTTGGGCTGAAATAGCTCCAGACCCTTTCCCTCTGAAACATTACTCTTAGATTCTGGCTCCTAGATTTGTGGTCATAATCTTTAAAAAAATTAAATATAAGATTGTGTTTAGAAGGGAGCAAGGAAAGACAGAAGGAGGAAGAGCTACACAGAGAATTACACCTGTATGATCCAGAGCACCTAGAGCAAGTCTGATTTCAGGTTATATAGTACTAATAGGTCATTGTTTTTTATTGTCTTGGGCCACCTTTTTGTAAAATATACATCATTTTTTCTATTCTACCTGACCCCATAGTGAAGGTTTTCTTCATGTGTATAACATAGTCTACATTACATATTTTTGCTTGTTATATATTTGGCCCATTGACAGATACTAGGTGGGTGCAGCTCTTGGAAATGAGTCACAATGTAAAATGGGGCGGTCTCCAAACCTGTCTGTCATTTGGGTTCTAAACTCTGCTGTTCTCCTCGTGTGCCCCTCTCCCCCCCCCCCCATAGGAAATGTCCTATTTGTATGTATTTCATTGGGATGGTCCAGCTTTGTCATTACGGGACCACTTTGTGTGCTTGATTGAACTATATCTCCTGAATTTAAAAGCCCATGTGTATCATGAACTTAATGTGACTTTTCCAGGATTCTTCCTCATTGCAAACTGAAAAATCTTTGTTCATTGACAGGTGAAATATTTACAGAAAATTTTGGACCAGATTTTCGAGATGAGGAGACTTTCTTTTCTGTATTTGCTATCTTTTTCCCTGCTGCAACGGGTATTCTAGCAGGGGCAAATATCTCAGGTGATCTTGCGGTAAGTCACAAATTAGGATAATCAATTACATGAAAAAAAAACTCTTCCCCTTTATTGTTAATAATTTTATCTGGTTTCTTACAGGATCCTCAATCAGCTATACCCAAAGGAACACTGTTAGCCATTTTAATTACTACTCTGGTTTACATAGGAATTGCAGTATCCGTAGGTAAAAAAAACACTTTTATTTTTAAATGTATTACTTATTTTAGAACTTCTTATATTTGGCAGCATATATTATATTCATGAGATGCATATTGATTAATCAACAAGCAATTTGAACTCCAAGTAGTGTGCAAGATACTGTGCTAATCACTGGTTTTCTAATAACTGCAACTATTCTTCTAGGATATTTCACATTCTTTTCATTTAAAAGGCTATTTTTAGTTATAGATAATAATGTTCAATTTCAAACTGTACTTTTACTGGGTGATTTAAACTTTTAAATTAATCAAATTCTGAAAACTAGTTTCTTTCAGAGTTCAGCTTATGCCACCTCCTATAAGGAGGCATATTTTTGATCTTTGAGAAGACCCCTTTGCTTGATTGTGCTGCTGCTACTAGAGTCCCCTTACATGCATCCCCACCTCTTAATAACCTAGTACTCAAAAATGTGTGTGTTGTCTCTCCCAGACTGGATAAATTACCTATTTCTTATACAAAGTGTTATTTGTGCTTCAGGGTCTTGTGTTGTACGGGATGCTACTGGGAATATCAATGACACTATCACCGTGGAGCTAACAAACTGCTCTTCTGCAGCCTGCAAATTAAATTTTGATTTTTCATCATGTGAAACCACAGCTTGTGACTATGGTTTGATGAATAACTTCCAGGTGAGTGTGGCCTTCCTATTTCTGTAACAGTCCAACAGTCTTAGCAATGTTTACCAAAACCAGGGACTACAACTTCTCATGAAAGTCCCTTTCACTCCACTTATAGCCACCATCCTAGTTCAGGCCCCCACCACCTCCTTCCTGGACTTTTGCAGTCCCTTCTAATTTACCTCCTTACCTGAAGTTTCTTCCCACTTCAGTTTGTCCTCCACCCAGTTACCAAAGTGGTTTTTCTTAAGCAGGTCTGATGATATTCCTCCCCTACTTAGAAAATCCAGTGACTGTTACTTCTAGAATCAAATAGAAACTTCTGTTTGGCCTTTAAATCCCTTCACAACTTGGCCCCAATATAATATCTTTCCAGCCAAACTAGCCTTCCTCCTGTTTCTTGCACATTACTCTTCATCTCCCTTTAAGTTGGGTGTCTCTGGTCCGTGTAATGTACCCCCTCCCCTGTTCAACCTCAGTACCTTTTACTTCTTTCAAGATGCAGCTCATGTACCCCTTTCTACATGAAGTCTTTTCCAGAAATCCTCTCTCTCCGAAAATACCTTGTATTTGTTGTTATTGTTCAGTCATTTCAGTAGTGTCCAACTCCTTGTGACCCCATTTGGAGTTTTCTTGGCAAAGCTACTAAGAGTGGTTTGCCATTTCCTTCTCCATCTCATTTTACACATAAGGAAACTAAAGCAAACAGGGTTAAGTGACCTACCCAGGGTCACACAGCTAATAAGTGTCTGAGGCTGGATTTAAACTTAGGTCTTCCTGACTCCAGGCCCAGCACTCTATCCTCTGACCCATCCAGCTGCCCATACCATGTATTTTTATATGCATGTGTACATACATACACACACACATATTTGTATATGTACATGTTGCTTCCTTCAGTCTTTATATCATTAGCATGGTACCTGGTATGTAGTAGGCTCTCCACAAATGCTTATTGATTGAACTTGGATGAAGTGGAGAGAAGGTGCTCTGAATGGTGAAGTGCTTCCCTTAATACCTGTGACCGATCTAAGGGAGTAGTTGACTACAAAATAAGATAGGTTAGGAGCAGTGTAGAACATAGAAAAGATATGTTCATAGCAGATGTTTAATTATAAAATCTTAGCAGTCTGGAGCATTTATGTGCTGACAGCCCTAAGAAACTTTATGGCGCTTGGGGGAATTCTGGTACCATGACCCAGAAGAATAAGTGATCATCGATAACTCTTCTCAAGAAAATATTAGATTCTGTTTAGCATACTCTTAAGAAGATAGGGGGAAGCATTCCATAGGTTTGGTGAGATTTCTACACAGCACAGTTAAAAATAATTTTAATTCTGATGGTAAAGGGAATGTTTCAGTTGGCCGGAAAACTCACTTATCTCAACTACTTTTCCCTGAGTTTTTTTTTAATCGTTACTCAAACTGCTTTTTCTCCTGTAGATAACATGAGGTACCTGCCAAGTTCTAATTGTCTCATTTACCAATATTAGCGGTACTTCTGAATGTACTTAGGTCATCAGTAATGCTCTTTAATAAGATGTGCACATAAAAAGTTGTATTGTTTTGGAGGGTCCAGACCTAAAATTTGAAATTCCCTTTTCATTGTAACTCTAGAACTGGTCTGTCATTTATAGCATTACAGAGTTGCTTGGGAAGCTTAGAGGTTAAGTGACTTAGATTTGGTCAAGCAGCAAGCGTACGTTAAAAGCAGGATTTGAGCCCAGGTCTTCTTGACTCAAAGGCTACTCTTTCCACTGTGCTTTTGAAAAACCTTCAAAACCTTGCCCTGACCTATCTGTTCAGACTTATTGTATATTGTTCCTCCTCCTGATCTCTTTTGTCCATTATCACCTCCAAAAGACAGTGAGTCTTATTTATTACTTTATAGAAATTTTGGTAAAAATTTTGTTGGAGAGGAAATTAATAACTAAAAATAAGGATTGGTAATTAGCTTAAATCGTGTTCCTTTGGGCTATGCCTATCTTAACTATAAATCCCAAGTAATTTAAGAATTAAACATACTTTACAGAACTGTGTTTATAAAGAGTGCTTATTTAATAGAGATCAAATAGTACAGCTGTAATTTTGCTTTCATATCATTCTTCCATTGTATATCTCTAGCAAAAAACTGGATTGTTTTGTTTGTTATAAAATTTTAAGCAATTTAAGAATAATTGTTGCTTCATTGAGTGGTATAAATATTAAAACATTACATAATCGTTTGTTTTTCTAGTCACAAGACTAGGTAAAATTTCTAGAATGAAAGAAAGTATTCATGCACAGTTAGTGATTCAGAGCTATTCTGACATTGATATTGTGTTTGAAAGGCACAAATGTTGGTTTCTGCCCAATGTCTGAAAATGCAGATTCTTGTGATGTTGCTTTAAAATACAAAAGTTTGTTGTCTTCGTCAAGTCTAGTATGTATTCATGCATGAACTGAGAAGCGTAGTGTTGAGACAATCAGCCTAGTGGGAAGAGAGCAGTATTAAGAATCAGAAGACCTCGGTTGACGTCCTGCTTCTGCCTACTTATTCACCCATTCATTGTCCATCTAGCTTTGACCTTGGGCAGATCTCCTTAACTGTCAAATTAGGATGTTGGTGTTAATCTGTGGTTTTCAAACTTTGCAGTCTCAGGACCCCTTTATGCTCTTAAAAATTGAGGACATTCTCCCAAGAGCTTTTGTTTATATGGGTTATATTTGTCAATGTTTGCCATATTTGAATCTAAAATATCTTAGTATTATTATGAAAATAGTTTTCACCTTATGGACATCCTGAAAGGGTCCATAAGGAACCTCCAGGAATGCACTTTGAGAGCTGCTAGTTTGGTCAAAGGCTCTTAGCCTAGACTAGAGTCTGTAAAATGGGAATGGTGGGGGAGGTTCATATGCACATAGGCAGGTATGTATACACATGCAGAAATACCTATATGTTCCTTTGTAATCTTATGTATTTGATTTTATGCATTGAAAAACCTTATTCTGAGAAAAGGTCCCTGACACATAAAAAGCTATGCACTACCCCAGTTCCAGATAATCTCTAAAATCCCTTCAGTTCTAACACCACATGATTCTTTATATTTTATTACTTAATTTTTTTTTCAAATGTGTTTTTATAAAGCTGTATGTCAGAGAATCATTTGTTATTTGGGAGGTGAGAAACCAGTGAAGAAAGCCATAAGATGGCATTTAGATGATGTTGTTGTACCTTACACTGTGCCCTCCACATACACTTAATATGAGTATGGCAAGTTAAACTGAATTGGATTTTGTTATTACTGTGTATCTACCTGTCTCCCATTTAATTCATCCTACTTGCCTTTCTATCTCTACCTACCAGTGCTATCCAAAAGGTCAATATAGATAGTGTAAATTTCTGTGTGATTTTCACAGTTGCATGAGACAGAACCTGTAAGCCTGTTTTTCATCTTTGAGAAAACCCCTGTGTTTCATTTTCTTCATTGTCAAAATGGTATTGGCAATGCCAGACTTCATGATGAAGCTATAAATAAGAAATGATATATAATTTGACTTTTTGAATGCCTCAAGAAAGTTGATGCCATCACCTCCCCGCTATTCCATTGGAGTATTTAATAGGTTTTTCAGATACATGTTCCTTATATTTCATTCATATTCTGCATATTAAGATGTAAGCTAACTTTGTGCTCAAGTTTAAAAAAAAGATTGCATATTCTTTTATCTTGTTAAAAGGTATATAAAAAATGAAGTCTTACTCTTATATAGCCAACTATTAGTCTTGAGCAATAAATGATGCACAAGATGATTCATCTAGCATCTAGCTTTCAAGTTAGCAATTTCTGGACTATCCATAGGATTAGTTGTCATCTTGATATGTTTTGTAAATTCAAAATAATTTTAATATTGCCCAAAGTGACATATATTTGAGAAGGTAAATCTTCAAAGAATGCAGTAATAACTAGCATTTACATAATACTTTAAGGTTTTACAAATATAATTTCATTTTAATCCCATAACAGCCCTGGGAGGTAGGTGCTATTATTATTAGCCATATTTTTCAAATGAAGAAACTGAGACTTTGGGTCTTCCTTACTCTAGGTCCTGTGCTCTATTCACTGTGCCACCTAACTGCCTCTTTATAATGCCATGATGCATTATGAAACCAAAAACAAGTGCCATTGACTTTGCCCCATTTATCAGAATAATCTAGAGATAACTACTATTTTGCTTCTCATAACACTTTTGTATTGGTTTTTAGTACACCCACTTGCTGATAAGATTGGATTTGTTTTATTTTATTGCTTTTAGGTAATGAGTATGGTGTCGGGATTTGCACCCCTGATTTCTGCAGGCATCTTTTCTGCCACGTTATCGTCTGCATTGGCATCTCTTGTGAGCGCTCCCAAAATCTTCCAGGTAAGTACACAGTCAGGTTAGTCAAGTTACTGCTATAAGAGGTTAGTTTGAACTAATTTATAGTAAGTGTGCAGATACAGGGAATAATAATAATATTACATATTACGTTTCCTATGAGTCTTGTCTGCTGTCAAGGCATATGTTCTCAATTATTTTTCCATATTAGTAGAAAATAGAGTAATGGAAAAATGATGTATTGGCAATGATCCTATGCATCCTTGCTCACTGCTTCCTTGTGATCAGTGATGAGTATATATGAGATGGCAAAACTTAGGAGTAGTCTGGTTGTACAACAGAAGGAAAGCAAATTGGTCTTTTCTGATTTATGTATTATTTCAATCAACTTAACTAACCGGTTATAAACATGAATTAGAGTACTAATTTTGCTTTAAAATTGTGCCAGGTTTTTTTGTTTTGTTTTGTTTTGTTTTTTCTTCTTGGAAGGGAGGACAATTGGGGTTAAGTGACTTGCCCAAGCCCACACAGCTAGCAAAGTGTTAAGTGTCTGAGGTCGGATTTGAACTCAAGTCCTCCAGACACCAGGTCTGGTGCTCTCTTCACTGTGCTACCTAGTCGCCCCTGCCAGTTAATTTTTTTTTTTAAAGCAATTGGGGTTAAGTAACTTGCTCAAGGTTACACGGCTAGTCATGATTTATGTGTGGGTGCTCGTTTTCTGAGGCGGGTTTCAATCCCGGGTCATCCCAACTCCGAGGCCGGCGCTCTTACTCACTACGCCACCTAGCCGCCTCGAAACAATTATTTTAACATTTTCTTTCTTTCTTTTTTTTTTTTTTTGCCTTTTGGAGGGCAATTGGGGTTAAGTAACAAGGTCACACAGCTAGGTTTTTTGTTTGTGTGTGCGTTAAGTGTCTGAGGTCGGATCCGAACTCAGGTCCTTCTGACTCCAGGGCCGACACTCTACTCACTGCGCCACCTAGCCGCCCCCAGTTAATTTTTTAAGAAAATGTTGTAGGAATGTAGAGTCTATATCAAATTGCATGCCATCTTGGGGAGGGGGGAGAAGAAGGAAGGGGAAGAAATTTAAAATTTATGGAAGTGAATGTTGAAAACTAAAAATAAATAAACTTAAAAAAAATGTCATAGTTCAATTAAGATTTTTGATTTTGAGATTTTTATTTGCATTTGTTTAATGTATTTGTTTTAATATATAGTTGTATATATGTATATACATACATTAGTATATACATATATGCATGAGTGTATGTATGTATGCATATGTGAATACACCCCACAGGAATATGATTTTTAGAGGAAAACATATCTTTATTATGTGCTTAAAGTATTCTTCAAGGAAGGACCTATTGACCTTATTTGATAGCCTTATAACCCTTTTTTTTTTTTTAAATAAGCAATTGGGGTTAAGTAACTTGCTCAAGGTTACACGGCTAGTCATTATTTATGCCTGGGTGCTCATTTTCTGAGGCCGGATCTGATCTCGGGTCATCCCAACTCCGAGGCCGGCGCTCTTACTCACTGCGCCACCTAGCCTCCCCTTTAGGGCAATTAGGGTTAAGTAACTTGCCCAAGGTTACACGGCTAGGTTTTTGTGTTGGAGGCCGGCTCTGAACTCAGGTCCTTCTGATTCCAGGGCTGACGCTCTATTCACTGCGCCACCTAGCTGCCCCTCTATAACCTATCTTTTAAGAAATGATAGGTTATATATAATATTATATACAATATTATATTATTACATATAATAAATAAAATATTATGTTATAATATAAATAATAGCATTATTTCTTGTATTATATGATATTGTACGTTATTATAATAGACAATAAATATGAGTAAATGATAGGTCTATGACAATCCATTTTTATTAACTCTTTAACAAGAAAAATCATAATGGAACAAAAATTAGCTCTTACACTGAGGACTAATTTTTTTAAAGCTGCTTTTTAAGCATTATATTTAACCAATGACCTTTGCCACATTGATATTATAGGCTATTTCCACCTGCAGTAAGCCAGTTGGAGTGGTAATATATTTATATTTTGATAATAAATAGAATGGAGTGGTAATATATATCTATTTTTTGGAGTGGTAATATATATTATTTTGATAATAAATATAATGAATACATTTCTATTAGAAAGGGAATAGGAACTACATATAGCTCTTGTAGCAAGGGGTATAGTCTTCTTTCTGAAAGAACCTCTTAACATTCGACTAGATCAGTTAGCCACCCTGAACATATTTTAAGCACTCTTCTTTTTTGCTTTTGAGTATAAAGAATTGTTTATTCCTAACCATATAGTCTGAGCAAACCTTTAGAGGGCTTTTCACTATTAAAAGTATAAGGTGAGAGGAAGAAATATGTTACTAAAGTAGATTAATCTGAGCCTTTTTTATTTGGGGAAATGCCCTTGGCACAACCTATCTTTTATTTTAATGTTTACCTTTCTTTTTTAGGCGTTGTGTAAAGACAATATCTACCCAGCTTTCCAGATGTTTGCCAAAGGTTATGGGAAGAACAATGAACCACTGCGTGGCTATATCCTGACATTCTTAATTGCACTTGGGTTCATCTTAATTGGTTAGTTATTTAAATAGCTACAAATAAGAGTTTTTGGTGGGGGGTGTTACATTTTAACTCATAGCTATTTTGTTTCTGACCCTGGAATTAAATATTGGTCTCTGTTTAATATAACTGGTTTAAAGTTAACCAAGTCCCCTTTGCTTCCAGAAGGAACTATGAGGAAGGAAGTACTGAAAACACATTTAGTTGTAGGAATCACCAGAATAATTCCTATTCTAATTCTGAAAATGTAAAGATGTTAATTCAGCTCCAGAACTCTTGAGTTATTAGGAAATACTCATTTCTATCCTGTTATCTACCATAGAACCTTTGGGAATAGAACAAAATTAATATAAAGGGGTAATGGAGTGTCTGTCATACAGTAACCTTTAATTTGAATCTGTAAATAACTTATCTCTTTATGTGTTGTTCTTTGCAGCTGAATTGAATGTTATTGCTCCAATAATCTCCAACTTCTTCCTTGCCTCATATGCACTGATTAATTTTTCAGTGTTCCATGCCTCACTTGCTAAATCTCCAGGTAGTAATTTTCCATTTTAACTTTTAAAATGTGTAATGTAGAACTTGGTCATCAAAGTATTGTTTGGCAATTTGAGAAAAGACATTTAATCTGTCAACCCTATTTATGTATCCATGCGTATCTCTACATAATTTTTATGTATCTATGAAACATATGCCAATAGAAAAAATAATGTTCAGAACTTTGGACTGTAGCAATGGAGAATGGTGCAGACCAGTTCTAGGCAGTTAGCAAAAGGACTATTACATATCAGAAAAAGGATTAAATGTATGGAATAGAAGCTTTTGTAATTTTTTAAAGTAAGAGAACCATAGTAATTAGAGCTAGGAACCACCTTAGAGATCTAAATCAATCCCCTTCAGTTTACATAAGGGAAAACAGGTGTAGAGAACTTAAGATCTGTTCAGAATTACGCAGGTAGCATATTTAGCACTTGAATCCAGGGTGTCTGTCTCCCAATACAGTGTCCTTTCCCTATATCAAAATTTAATAGTTGGTATATTTTTAAAATAAAATATATTTTAATTTTTACTTTTTAAATACTACTTAAAATACTATGTTCAACTTTATATCTTTGTCACCTTTTAAACCTAAATAATATAATAATACATGTGTAAATATGCCTATATATAGCTATGTTATAAAACAGATACTAGTTTTGTAGAATTGAATTATAAATTGGTGATCTTTTCCAAATTAAAGATTTTGTATATAAATAGCCTTCCATTTCATTAACATGGATATTGAAGTTATTTGGATTATCCATTTTTACATTTTGCTTTGGAATATCTATTTTGTATGTTGGTTAGGTTACATTGTATGTTTAACTTGGATATTGCCATCATTTAATACTAATAAAATCAATAACGTACACAACAGCACTGGAAATACACAAGGTAGTCCTCTGTGATATGCTCTCCATGTTGTAGTAAGTGTTTTTTTAATTGTTGAATCTTGTTTGTTCTAACACTTTTCTAGGTGAGGGAGGTAAATGTACTTTGTTGCTCCATACTTTCCCATGATAGTTTACTTACTTACTAATATATTTATAAATCTTCACTCCCTCTGGTCCTGGAGTGAAGAAAACCTGAGTTCAAATCTAGCCTCAGAAACTTAGTGCTGCTGTTTGTATAAATTGCTTAACTTCCCTTTTCCTCAGTTTTCTTAGCTGTAAAATGTTGATATTAATAACACCTACTTCTCAGAGTTGTTGTGAGGATCGAATGAGATATTTGTTTAAAAGTGGTCAGCACAATACCTGACACACAGTAGGTGCTGTGTAAATGCTTATTCCCTCTCCCCCTACTCCCTGCCCAACCCCAAGTGATAAAACATATGACCGTCCTTTAAACAGAAAAGATGTAAATTATAGGTGTTGTTAAATATGCTTTGGCTTTTTTTTTCTTGGGAGGGCAGGGTGAGTCATTGGAAAGTGAAAATGGTATAAGAGCACAAATAATTTTTTTTAAAGTAAATGTTAAAAAATGGGAGCTGATGTAAGTGTGCAATAATATAACCTTAATTTTATTTGGTTAGGTTGGCGTCCTGCTTTCAAGTATTACAACATGTGGATTTCACTTCTTGGAGCAATTCTCTGTTGCATAGTGATGTTTGTCATTAATTGGTGGGCTGCATTGTTAACATACGTCATCGTTCTTGGATTGTACATTTATGTTACCTATAAAAAACCAGGTCAGTAAGTTATGTGATATATATTTTTATACTAAAATATTGTTATAAGTATTGTTACTTTATGCTTAGGATCATCTGTATTAGTTTTGCATTCAAAGATAAGTTTATACTTAATATACAAATAAGAATATTTCATTCATAACCATCTTGGTAAGAAAGCTATTTTAAATTCAGTTATCACTTCTGTCATTTTATCTATTTATTCAAAATGACTTTTAAGCTAATATTATTTCTAGAAGATAATTTAACATAATCCAATAATATTTTAACTTCTCTTACCAAAATCAGTTACTGAAATTTCCTTTTAAGGTTTAAAACTGCAAGCAGTATAATAGCTCCAGCACATAAGTAAGCCGGCTGTGATTCAGTTGAATAGTGATTTATTGAGTGCCTCCTTTGTGCCTATTACTGCACTAGATATTATTGCATCCCCAAAGGAAGCTACAGCCTCTATGAGCTGAGTAATTGGGATACAAAAACACCAACCAAGGAACAATCACAAGATCATCTTGAAAACATTATCAAGCAGTTTAAACTTTATATTTAAATTCTGAAGATGTAGACAACTTAAACATTCTTAGGAAGGGATATAGTTACTGACTGGGAAAAGTTAATCTTGAACCAGATCTCAAAAACAGTGAGAGATACCATTTGGTGAAGAATTAGATTGGCATTTCAGATAATGCTGTGGCAGCACAAATACAGAACCGCATCTATGGAGGAGAGGCCAACCTGGCGGAGTGGCGGGACTGAACTGGGTAAGAAAGGGTAGGGTCAGAAGGGGTTCATTGATGGAAATGTTTGATACTCTGTTTGCTCATAGTTAGTGCAAGTGTTTCAAAAGAGTATTAACAAATATTCACATTTTAACATTTATTTGATAGCAGCAAAAGCAGGTATCCTATAGCAAGAGAACTGGCCTGGATTCCAGTCCTAACTCTGATCCACACTGGTTTTGTGACCCTGGGCAAGTCACTTACCCTCTCACTAATATATGCAGCTCTCTAAGACTGGCTAGAAGATGCTGGTGTGCCTTGGGAGAGGTGGGATTTACTCACCCAGGTGTCTTGGATTCACAGATCTAGTCCCTATCCCTGTTGGACAGATTGTTTTGACAATTACGTAAAGAAAGGAATAGATGGGGAGAAGAGATGAGAAGTAGAAATAGAACTGAGAGGCTGTTCTAGTAATCCAGACATAAAATAAGAGTTCTAGATTAGGATATTGACTCTAAAACATGAGACTGTGCATGTATAAGCAATTCTGTAAGGTCTGTTTTCTTTGCCTATTAATCTTTAAAATATTCATCAGTTAGTTTAAATTACCAAACCATAATTATTTTCACAGAAATCTCTTCAAAATCACATTATCAAAACAGTAGAAAGGAGTGAACATCTAGAACATTTGTTAATGTACTACGAAATTGAAATTGCTAATGCAGTCATTATATCTTTAAACAATAAGGTAGTCTTCAATTTATGTAAGTGAAAATACCTTTTTTGAGGTATTTTGTATACATGTGTATGCATATGAACATGGGTGTCTATGATTTTATGGATGTGAATCTTCCTTCCCTTGTTACTGGTACCCCATACCTTGGTAGGCAGTCTTCATGTATTTGCTGAGACACACCCTTTCTTCCCCCTCAAAAAATACAGTTTTTGGTGGCCAGCCATCTGGCTGTGAACCTCAGAGAGCTTAACGTGGATGGTAGACCACCAACAGACACAGTCTTTTACTGGATCCATACTTGAATGCTTTCTGTTGTGGTAGGACTTGAGAGCTTAAATGTTGTGGGCATAATTTAAGCTTCACTTGACTAGGGTTATCTGCATACCACAGTGAGGCATCCAAATAGGATTTTTAGTGAAAGATTTAAACAAATAGTAATTAAAATTTGAAAAAGCCTTCCCCCCCAGTTAGATTGATAACAATTGGCAATGTTATGTCTTCCTACAGATGTGAATTGGGGATCTTCCACACAAGCCCTGACATATCTGAGTGCATTGCAGCACTCAATTCGTCTTTCTGGTGTGGAAGACCATGTGAAGAACTTCAGGTAAACTACACAGTATCACATAGAGATTTGTTCTAACCCCCAACAGCTCTTTGCTATTACTATGATGAAAATGGTTGATTTTTTTTTTAGTAGTCTTTGGTCATCATCATTTCTTGTGAGCAGCAATATAGTTTTTTCATCATTTTGGTCAAAAGTCTTAGGGCTAAAATCAGCTAATCTAGCAATAATTACAAATTAGAAATTAACCTAATTTTCTTGTTACTTCTTTCTTTATGCAGTGTTGGTATTATTAGCTCCTTCATGAGCATATATTATAAGGGTAAACATCTCTATTGTTTGCAGACTTCCTGAAGATAGAAACTTGAAAATAATTTATAAACAGTCTTTTTATTATAACTTTGAATAATTACCACCCACTACTAAGTTTATAATGCCTTGTATTACTGCATTCATTTGTGATTATTTATTTCTAGTGTGATTACTATTATTTCTAGGTGTGAGCAAAGCTTTTCTTGGGACAAGAAATAGGTAATACAGTGAATAGAGTGCCAGACCTGGAATCAGGAAGACTCATCTTTCTGAATTCAAATTTGGCCCCAGATACTTACTATCTGTCTGACTCTGGGCAAGTCACTTTACCCTGTTTACCTGTTTCCTTGTCTGTAAAATGAACAGGAGAAGCAAGTGGCAACCACTTAAGTATATTTCCAAGAAAACCCAAAATGGGGTTGAGAAGAATTGGATACTGGGGCGGCTAGGTGGCGCAGTGAGTAAGAGTGCGTGCCCCGAGGTTGGGACGACCCAGGATCGAATCCAGCCTCAGAAAATGAGCACCCCCACATAAATGACTGGCCGTGTAACCTTGAGCAATTTACTTAACCCCAATTGCTTTAAAAAAAAAAAAAAGAAAAAGAAGAAAAATTGGATACAACTGAACAAAACTTTTCTTGTGTAATGGCTTTTGTCACAGCAGTATAACTGGGATTTGGGGGATATGTACGTAGGCAGGGATAAGTATTAGTTGCCTTAACATTCAAATTTAGAGCCATAGGATTGGAAGGGAGCAAGTATTTTATTTGTATTTTGTTGATTAATAATCCTTATTAAGTACATTTCATTTTGGTGGGAGTTTATTATATCCTGTTTACTGCTGTCACTGATTTTGTCTATTCATATCTTTATTTAGCACTGTTCCAGTTTGCTACTTCTAATAATTTAGATTTAGTTACTGAAGCATTATCAGGAAATAATGCTATAAATATAATATTAATATCTACATTAGTCTCAAATTAGTCTTATGACTTTCTTTTTTAAAAGTCAGATCATAGAATAGTTATTTTATGCAATTACACAACCTCAGATTTCTACGTAAGTCATGATTGAGATCTTAAAATCTTGTTAATTGATTTTAAAAGCTCAGGTGAATTGTCCTTTAAAAAAAACATATGATTATTAGTCTATATTTTTTCATTCTTCAGATGTCTCCTAGAAGCTTATATATTTTCATATTTCATTCCTTTTTTAAAAAAATTTTTTTATTAAACAAATGCTTTATTAACTTCTGGTTTACATCATTCATTTCCACCAGATTTTGAATTACAATTTTTTCCCCCATTTTTTTCCCTACCCACCACCCCAGAATAGCAGTCCCACTAGATATCCCCTCATCCAATCTGCTCTCTCCCATATCTTCTCCCATACCCCCTTCGACTTTGCCATTAGGGCAAGGTGAATCTCTGAGCCCCAATGCCTGGACATCTTATGAAACATTTAATCTTAAGACCTCGAATTTCAGATCCATTCCCTTCCTCCCTTGTCACCCACTCCCTCTGAGAAGATGAGCAATTCAGTATGTGTTGTACATGTGTAGCTATGCAAAACATTACCATAGTAGATATATTGTAAAAGACTGCTTATATTTCCCTCCCACCCATGCCACCCCCCACCTGGTCCATTCCCTACTTTGATCCTGTCCCTCTTTGATAGTGGGTACTTCCAATCTCCCCTCCCCCCAGAATGCCCTCCCCTCCATCCTCCCCCCTCTCATCCCCCTTTCCCCTACTCTCCTGCAGGGTGAGATATCCCATTTAGTATGTATGTGATTCTCTCTTTGAGCCAACCTCAATGAGAATATGGTTTTGCCTTTCTGTTCTTCCCCTCCCCTGCAACTACTCCCCTTGCCTTTTCTACATGAGATAGTTTATCCCCGCCCCCGTCTCTCCCCATCTCCCCTTGCTACTTTCCTCTCTCACCTCTTAACTTCACCCCTTAAGAATCATCCCTTCCCACCAAATTCAACCTGTGCCCTCTGTCCATGTATACCTGTAAACATATACCCATATACCCTTCTTCAATTATTTTCATAATGAGAAAGGTTTCATCAGGCACAGTTATTGTTTTTCCATGTAGGAATGTAAGTAGTTCAACTTTGATAAGTTCCTTTTGATTTCTTTTCCCTGATTACCTTCTCAAGCATCTCTTGCTTCTTGTGTCTGAATGTCAACTTTTCTATTCAACTCTGGTTTTTTCCTCAAGAATGCTTGGAAGTCCTCTATTCCACTGAATGACCATATTTTCCCCTGTAATAAGATACTCAGTTTTGCTGGGTAGGTGACCCTTGGCTTCAATCCCAGCTCTTTTGCCCTCTGGAATATCATATTCCATGCCCTTCAATCCCCCACTGTAGAAGGTGCCAGGTCCTGGGCTATTCTGATTGTGTTTCCACAATATTGAAATTGTTTCTTCCTGGCTGCTTGTAGTATTTTCTCCTTGATCTGGGAGTTCTGGACCCTGGCTATAATATTCCTAGGAGTTTTCTTTTTGGGATCTTTTTCAGGAGGTTATCAGTGAATTCTTTCAACCTCTATTTCCCCCACTGGGTCTAAAACATCAGGGCAATTTTCCTTGAGAATTTCTTTAAGGATGATTTCTAGGTTCTTTCTTTGATCATGGCTTTCAGGTAGTCCAATAATTTTTAAATTATCTCTCCTGGATCTGTTTTCCAGGTCAATGATTTTTCCCATGAGAAATTTCACATTGCCTTCTACTCTTTCATTTTTTTGGATCTCTTTAATAGTATCTTGATTTCTCGTAAAGTCACTAGCTTCCATTTGCTCCAGTCTAACTCTGAAGGAATGGATCTCCTCAGTGAGCTTTTGAGTTCTTTTTCCATCTGGCAAATTTGGCTTTTTAAGGCATTCTTCTCTTCATTGCCTTTCTGAGCCTCTTTTGCCATTTGAGTTAGCCTATTTTTTGTTATTTTCCTCAGTCAGGCTGTTGACTGTTATTTCATACTTTTCTTGCATCTTTTTCATTTCTCTTCCCAAATTTTCCCCCACTTCTCTTATCTGCTTCTTAAGGTCCTCTATGGCCTGCAGCCAGCTTGTATTTTCATTTGGGGCTTTTGGTGCAGGAGTTCTGACCTCACAGTCGTCCTCCATGCTTTGAGCCTCTTTGCCCCTAAAATAGGAGTCCAATGTTGAACTTTTCTGTTTATTTTGTTTCTTTTGCCTAGGCATATTGCCACGTAATTACTCGATTTTGGGGCTTGTTGCCACAGTAGGACTCTGCCACCAGACAGGGGAGCTTCCGCCCAAATGTGGGGTCTTCACAACTCCTGCAGGTTGGGTGGCCTCTGTAAAGCCTCCACCTGCTCTGGCAAATTGGATGCCCACCCCAAACTTCCCCCCCAGACCACAATCCAGATCCAGGCAGGTTAAAGCAAACGCGATTAACCCCCAGACTGATTGCTGGATCTCCCTACAGTTCACAGACCAGGAGCTAGAGCCACTACTGACGCTGCAAAATGGCTTCTGTGCTGCCTTTCTTCAGCAGCTTTTCGCCCCCAGGGGAGGAAGCCACGTGTTCCCAAATACTGGTCCCAAAGTCCATCGGGCACTAACCTCTCACTTTGTCCAAGGCATATTTGTGCTGATAGTTCCGGAATCGCCACAGCTGCTGGTGTTCTGGGGTCCCTCTAGCCGGCTGCTGACCCAGCCATCCTAGGGCTAAAACCACGGCTCATGCAGGCCTGGGCTCAGCTCCCAGAGCTCTGCGCTGTTGGTTCCCAGCACACTGTGCTGCCTGCTCTCAGAGCGCTGCACTGGCTGCTCCCTGCAAGACTGCTGGGCTGTCCTCAGCAGGAGGTTAGCTTCTCTGTGTCGTTCTGTGGGTGCTGGGGCTCCAGAAGTTGTTCAGAGTCCCCTTTTACATTGTTTGGAGGTGGTGTGGGCCAGAGCACCTTGGAAGTGCTGCTTCTACTCCGCCATCTTGGCTCTGCCCCCCCCCCCCCATTCCTTTCTTTCCTTCATCATCAACTTTCTTTCATTTACTATTAAATGCTGCTCATTTTTAATATTTAAAACTGATACAACTGCAAGGTCTATACAGATTTCACCATTTCTTCTATTCCTTTTTTAGTATGCTGTGGTTCAGTACCCCAAACACTGATGTTCAATCCCAATGATACAGAATTCTGAATTGTGTTCTTAACATTAGACTAGGTTCGGGTGGATTACAGTCAGATGAGGAAATGGGTAGATGTCCAGAGCGATCCAGTGGCTTGACCAAGGTCACACAGCTAGTAAGTGGCAAATCAGAATTCAGATCTGGCTACTCTTTGAAATCACTTCTTTTTCCACTGAATGTGAAAATTGGCAGTCCAGCATTTTGGTGCAGCTGTGACTTAGAAGGCCTAGGTTCTTGCTGCTCTTTGGCAGCAGGAACTGGGTTTTTTTCTTTTTCGTTTTGTACTTTAAAAGCCAGCTAGTGCAGTATCACAAATGCATTATTGCTTAACTTCTGTTTGTGATTTGAATTGAATATACCAAGCACTTTGCTGCATGTCAGCACAAAGGCAGAGATTAAATAAGACAAGATAAGGCAAAGCTTGTGATGGAGTAAAAGGATCGGACACATACACACATAATTTTAATATAAAATGAATACATTAAAGAAGTATAAACTAAGTTTTGGGGATGACAGTTGATGGGAATATCATGGAAGACATTTGAACTAGATATTGAAGAATGTAAGTTCCTTTGAAAGTAGGGATCTGTGCCCCAGTGTGGGGCACAGTGTAAACAACAGGCACTTAGTAAGAGGAAATTATTGTTGCCTGAAGTACCCTTTGCAAGTAACGATAAGGTCTCATGCTAAAAAAGAAAGTATAAAGGTACTTTAAATGAATACTCTTATATTTCTTTGTTTCTGTTGTAACTTTACCTCTACAAACTTGAACGTGATTATTTGAAACATGAGCAGAATGAAATTGCTCTGTGGTGTTTACACCTATTTCTGAGAGAACATAAGCAATATTGTTGGATTGAGAGGGTCCTTTACCAGAAAAGATGGTGCTTTTTTTAGAGCCAAGAAGGACTGAGGCATCAGTATTACCACAGCCACCAGAAATATTGTTGCATTAAGGCGTTGGCAGATGATATAGGCTGCTGTCAGGGAATTAAGAAAAGTAATTTTTTTTTTTGAGATAAAGAAGTAGACTAAGGAATACTGATAATGTTTTAAAATACAGATAATGAAGTTAAGTCCTCTCATTTTTTGTACTATCAGATTGCTCTGAGCTGTTAGAAGCTTAGAAGATGTACCCATAAATGATTTTTCTTAGGAATAAAGGCTGTGATATGCCGATCTCCTCTTCTTATCAGTTACTGAACTGGGTTTGATCCTGTACCAAATGACACTTTAATTTGTGTCATTAAACAAATAAATGGCCATGCTTAAACAATGGATCAAACCTGATTTTAATTACTAATTTTGTTTCCATAATTGGACAATATTATAGTTCTAAGTTTTAAAGGGATTTAAATAATTTTATTATTTAACAGATTTTATCTACATATTTTTTTAAAATCATTATGCTTATAAACCTTAGTCATTTGCTGAAAAACTACCAAGTAAAAAAAGCAATCAGTTCATTTGGGGCTCGTACCTACCTTTATCCATAAATATTAATCAGATAGAAAATTATATTTTGAAAACTTTGTTATTCCTGAGCATCACAGAATCACATAACTTGCATTGGAAGGGACCATCAAGGGCAGCATCAGAAATCGATCACTAACCATTCATTAAACACATTCTATGTCCCAGAAACTGGGAGATTTACATGGGCAGGGTGGAGGGGTGGGGGGTCCACAAATCAAAGCATTAAACAGCCTCTGCCCAGAAGCTACTTAGATTCTGTTGGGGGAGGTATAAACACATATAAGTATATACAAAATAAATGCAAATAAATATGTAGGGAGGGCAGAGTAGTAGCACTTGGGAGGGAGGAATTAAGAAAGATTCTGTTGGAGGTATTTTTAAAAAAAATTTCAAGCTGCTTAAAGGAAGAGAGGGCTTTTATGCAGTGAAAGAAGGAGAACTTTTCAGGCATGGGAGATGACCAGTGTAGAGGTGTATTGCTGTGTTTAAGAAACAAATAAAAGACCATTTTGGTTAGATCATAGAGTATGGAAGGAGAATAATGTGTGAAGAGGCTAGAAAGATGTATTTGGGTAAGGTGGTTTATATTTTATCCTCGAGGCATTAGGAAGCCACTAGAGTTGGTAAGCTCTATACTTAAGGCAGGTCACTTTGCTAGCTGTGGTGAGAGGCTTGAGGTAGGGAGTTTGTTGTAATTTTTAAGTGAGAGCTAATGACATGGTAATTGTGTAATTAGACAGGAGTCAGATGTAAGAGATCTCGTAGAGGTAGAAATCTTGAGATTTAGCAACTCATTTAGTATATGGGATGAGGGATACAAGATGATGTCTGGGTTATAAACATTTGAAACAGGAAATATGATGGTGCCTTTGACAGAACTGGAGAGTTTTAGAGGACATATAATCTGTTTTGGATGTGTTGAGTTTGAGAAGTCTCATCATAAGCGTTTTGCTTGTGATATCTCCAATAGGCAGTCGGGTATATGGGAGAAACTTGGGGCTAAATACAGATAGATGTCTGTGAAATACTTGCCACCAGTTGAAAATTAAGCCTATCGGATGAGGTGAGAGGAAAAAAAGAGAAAGAAGCAGAAAGAGGGTCCAGGACATCACCTTGGAGAAAACTCACAGTTAAGGGTTTAATCTAGTTTATGAGCCAGCAAATGATACTGGCTTGGAGTAGTCACACACTAGGAGAACCAGGAGACAATAGAAGTTTGGGAAAGACTGGCATGTTTTAAGAAAATGAGGAAGAAATCAATAGAAATGAAGAAATTGAAGATGAAGGATGAGGGCAGATAATTAACAGCAATCTGTTAGAGAAGATGCAGGAAGGGATGGAATCAAGGGTTCATGTAAAGTGGTTGACTTGGAGAATGGGAAGAGCCTTTTCAGTATCAGAGACTAGGGAAAAGGAGGGGAGAATGACTTGATGTAAGAGAGTTTTGAGTAAAGAGAAAAGGAACAGAGGGAACTCAACAATTGGCCTCAATTTTCAGTAAAGCAGGAAGCTTGAAGGAAATGTGGGAGGTTGGGGAGAGGAAAAAGGTTTAGAAAATCAATTAGGAAAGAATAAAATGGTTACCTTTTTGCAGTGGAGGTCCAGAATAAGTTAGATAACCTTGATATCTGGTACCCATTTGCCACAATTATATGACTTTCTCCTTAAACATTCAGTAGAACATAAAGAGGTAAATGGTGATAGTGATTCTGGGTTGTGAGTTTTGAAGGGATGAGTGGTGATAGGCCAAAGGAATGAGGGATTCAGTGATTGAGGAGGACAAAATTGAAAGGAATTGTTAACTATTGAGTCCAGATTAGGAAGAGAGGAAAGTCAGCAAGTTCAAATTTATTATTCACTATATTCCAAGTGCTGTGCTAGGTGCTAGGAATAAGTAAAAATAAAAATAGTCCCTTCCCTTATATTCTAATGGGGAAAGGGACTTATAGGAACTTATATTCTAATGGGGAAAGGGACTTATAGGAACTTATATTCTAATGGGGAAAGACAGCACATAAAAGGAAGTGGAAAGGGGGGTAGAATGGGGCAAAGATGCTGGAGAAAGAAGTCGAGAGTCAAGAGTGGAGCTTGTCATGTTTTGAACAGGGCTGGCCTGAGCACTTTCCTTAAAATGGACATTTCAGGGGGAACTGACCAGTGAAGCCAAAGCATAGCAGTCTTCCAGGGTGGAGGCTGAGCAGAGGTAACTTTGAGGTAATTGTCTGAGAAAGTGAAGTCAGAGTAGGAGAAAGGATGACAGGGAATGAGTATACATGTAGTGATTTATTTACACAGTGAGCCACAACAGTCTGTGTCAGGCTAGGGACTAGACCTAGGATTTCATTGCTTTAGGGAATCTCAACTCCTCCCAATGCCAATTGACACCTCTACAACTTGGAGTCTTTGAGAGGTGGCTAGAGCAATGGTGTCAGACTCAATAGAAACAGATCCCTCCTGGCCATATATTGACTTAGAAAACCACACATTAACATTATGTCATATTTTTATTTATTTTATTGAACATTTCCCAGCTACAGTTTAATCTGGTTATTGCCACGGTGAGCCTGACACCTCTGCGTTAGAGCACTGAGAAATTACGCATATTGCCCAAGGTCACTCAGCCAGTGTGTGAGGCAAGAGAGGAAAGTCAAGGCAAGACTTGAAGCTAGGTCTTTTTGGCTACAAGTCTGTTTTCTGTCTGCTGTGCCACAGCTGCCTCTCTCAGTCTCTATAGGATACGACACTTGAGTAGAGTAATCTTCAAGAGCCTGGTGAGTGATAGAGGTGAAAACAGATCAAAGTGCATGGGAACTGCCCCGGGGGGGGGGGGGGTGGTACCAAGGGGTGAGTTAAGATACAGTGGGATATGAAGAGAATGGTTAGGGATACAGCATCCTTTGGAGGAAACTAGATCTGTCAGATCATGAAGAAATATGAGAGGAAAAGGTCCAGAATAAAGGGAAGTTTGTTATTGTGGAATGGGGGCTTTAAAGGGTATGGTGAAAGGAATAAGCAGGGCTGGAGTTGGACATAGATAGGATAGTTCTGGAGTAGGGTATGAGAGAGCAGGATGTAGGGGTTCAGAATACTTCGCTGCCAGATAGGTAAAAAGAAACACAGGGAGTATTTAAAATAGGGAGAGTAACAGGTGGTGGTTGTTTGCTAGCCATATAGGTAGCAGTGGGGAGGTAAATGAATTATAATGCTCACCATCTGAATGGGGTGTTGTTGTGAAACAAAATACGGGACCAGTGGACTTCCTTGTTACTGGGCAGTACTGCAGCCTGGTCTTACTGGAAAGGATTCCCTACTACTCCACACTGGACAAAAGATTGTCTAGCATCTGCTTGAAAATATGTTGGTGGGGAATCTACCATTTATATTAATTAATATTCCATTAAGAATAGCTTTAGGGGATGGAGTCAAGATGGCGGAGTAGAAACAGGACTTCCACAGGCTCCCGCTTCCACCTCTTCTAATTCATGTGAAAAATGACTCTAAACAAACTTTGGAGCTACAGAATCCACAAAATGACATAGAAAAGCTAACTTCCCACTGAAGACAGTACCATAGGAAGGGGCCAGTACAGTGTTCTGGAAACAGTCCAGCCCCAAATGAGCCTGAGGTTTTAGCCTCAGGGCCATCCTGACCAGCCTCCAGCTGAAAGGACTTCAGATCAACAGCAGCTGTGGCAGTTTCCAGAATTATCAACCAATAGAGGCTAAGGACAAAGTGAGAGGTCAGTTCAGTGTGGATTTTGGAACCTGGGAGTTTGGGAGTGCCAGCCAGCCTTTGCCCCCAGGGTGAGAAGCAGCTGAGGCATGGCAGCGTCCAGCCACTGCCATGTGACTGCTTCAGAGCTCCAGGCCTGCAGATTGTAGGGGCACCAAGCTATCAGTCTGAGGGGTAATCAGATGCTCTTGCTTTAACAACTGCTTGGGTCTGGATCACTGTCTGGGGTGGAGGTCCTGGGATGTGTGACCAGTGAGCCAGAGCATGTGGAGGCTTCAGAGAGGGCAGCCAACTAATATCTCCAGCATCTGAGAAAACCCCAGCGATTTGAGACAAAGCTTCCTCCCTCTGGTAACAGAGTTCTATTGTGGCAAAAAGCTCAAAAGTCAAGTAATTGAGTATCAACATGAGCAAGCAGGGGAAGGAAGGCAAGCACAGTAATCCAACTTTGGACTCCTTTTTTGGGGACAAAAGAATCAAAGCATAGAACAGGAGGAAGACAATGAAGTCAGAACTCTTGCACCAGAAGCTTCCAAGAAAAGAATAAGCTGCTTATGATCCATAGAGGAGTTTAAGAAGTATTTTGAAGACCAAGTAAGAGAAGTGGAGGAAAAATTGGGAGAAAAATGAGAATGATGCAAGAAATTATAAAATGAGAGTCAACAAACTGACAAAGAAAATAATACCTTAAAAATAGACTAACTCAAATGGCAAAAGAGGTTCAAAAAGCCAGTGAGGAGAAGAATGCCTTAAAAAGCCAAATTTGCCAGATGGAAAAAGAATCTCAAAAGTTCACTGAGGAGATTCATTCCCTCAGTTAGACTGGAACAAATGGAAGCTAGTGACTTTATGAGAAATCAAGATACTATTAAACAGATCCAAACAAATGAAAGAATAGAAGGCAGTGTGAAATATCTCATGGGAAAAACCACTACCTGGAAAATAGATCCAGGAGAGATAATTTAAAAATTATTGGACTGCCTGAAAGCCATGATCAAAAAAAAAGAACCTAGAAATCATCCTCCCAAGAAATTCTCAAGGAAAATTGCCCTGATGTTTTAGACCCAGTGGGGGAAATAGAGGTTGAAAGAATCCACCTATCATCCCTGAAAAAGATCCCAAAAAGAAAACTCCTAGGAATATTATAGCCAGGTTCCAGAGTTCCCAGATCAAAGAGAGAATATTACAGGAAGCCAGGAAAAAACAATTTGAATACTGTGAAAACACAATCAGGATAACACAGTATCTGGCAGGTTCTACTGAGGGATTGAAGAGCCTGGAATATGATATTCCAGAGGTCAAAGGAGCTGGGATTAAAACAAAGAATCACCTACCCAGCAAAACTGAGTATTTTGTTTCAGGGGAAAATAGGGTCATTCAGTGGAATAGAGGACTTTCAAGCATTCTTGATGAAAAAACCAGAGCTGAACAGAAAACTTGACTTTAAAATGCAAGAAGCAAGAGATGCTTGAGAAGGTAAACAGGGAAAAGAAATCATAAGGAACTTATCAAAGTTGAACAATTTACATATCTACATGGAAAAATGATGATTGTAACTTATGAAACTTGTCGGAATATGAGAATAGTTGAAGGAAATAGAAATGTGTATGTATATGTGTGTGTATGTATCTAGGTATACATATATATGTCGATATAGGAGGGTATATGGGCGTATGAATACATGTGTGAGTGTGTATATATGTGTACAGGTATACATAGAGGGCACAGGACCAACTGAATAGGAAGGGATGATAACTTAAAAGCTGAAATTAAGAGATGAGAGAGGAATATAATGAGAGGAGATGGGGAGAGATAGAATTGGGTAAATCATCTCACATAGAAGAGGCAAGGGAAAACTGTTACAATGGAGGGGAAGAACAGGAAGGCAAAAGGGAATGAGTCAATCTTATTCTCATTGAATTTGGCTGAGGGAGGGAATGACATATGCATTAAATAGGGTATCTCACCCTGCAGGAGAGTAGGGGGGAAGGGGATGAGTGGGGGCATGATGGAAGGGAGGGCAGGCTGGTGGGGGAGGGAAGTTAGAAGCACCCACTTTTGAAAAGGGACAGGATTGCCTTTTACAGTTTAGGATGAAGAAGACATATTCTTACAGAACTTCGATTTCAGCTCTCTCCACCACTTTCCTAGCCCAAGCATATAAGAAAAATCAATTGTAAGTACCTACTTTGATTTTGATGGAGAACATTTTGACACAGTGATTAAAAAGTTTAAAAAATATCATCTACACTTGGAATAAATCCAGTATTTTTTTTAAAGGGACAGGATCAAAATAGAGAATAGATCTAGTGGGCGGTGGGATAGGACGGAGGGAAATATAGTCAGTCTTTCATAATATATCTACTATGGAAATGTTTTGCATAGGTACACATGTACAACCTATATTGAATTCCTTCCCAGTAAGGGTGGGTGACGGAGATAGGGAAAGAATCTGGAATTCAAAGGTTTAAAATCAAATGTTTAAAATATATGTCTAATAATAATAATAGTATTATTATTATTATTTTACATGTAACTGGGAAATAAGTTATACAGGCACTGGGGCATAGAGATCCACCATGCCTTACTGGAAAGTTGGAGGGGGGGATGGGGCAAGATATGGGAGAGAGCAGATTGGGGGAGGGGATATCCAATGGGATCGATGTTTTGGGGTGGTGGGTAGGGGAAAAACGAGGAGAAAATTTGTAACTCAAAATCTTATTGAAATGAATTATGTAAACTAAAAAGTAAAAAAAAGGAATAGCTTTAATTATTAGGAGTTTTTCTTCTCGAATAAACTTTGCCTCTGTGCAACTTCCCATTCATCCTGGTTCTGCCCTCAGGGGCCAGATCTAACCAGTCTTAATTCCTCTTCCATTTATATTCTTTCAAGTCCTTGAAGAAGGCAGTGTTGTCCTCCCTGAGTCATAAGTAGCAGCGAAACTTAACTGAGTTTATTTTAAAGACAAAAGAACAAAAACCTACACAATCTGAAATGTTTGGTGTTTGCTACTTTAAGTCTAACTGAAGATGGTTGAAAATACACTTGACACTTTAAAATGTTTCTTGTCACCTTAAAATATCAGAAAATGTTCTTTCTAATTTGCTTTAAATAACTTTGTACTTGTCTGTAGCTTCTGTGGAAAAACTGTTACTTTAGATCTAAATGGTACTTCAGAGAATGCATCATATGATCTTTGTGAAAAATACAAATTATTTTATTTGGCTTGGATCTTCTGATGCATTTGTTGGTATGGACAGATGCAACTTTTCTCATATAAACTGAAGAAATTGAATATATACAAGGTATTGAAAAATAAATTGTGAGGATCATTTTTGTATTTGAACCAGTATTTCAAATGACTAAAACATTAAATGAATAATGAAATAATTGATTGTGTTTAGGATCAGAGCACTTCCGTTGTTCTATCCAGGCAGGAGACTGGACTAGGGAACTGCTGCAGTGATGTAGGAGACCCTATCTGAACTGAATCAGAAGAGAAAGAATCCTGGTTCTTTAGGAAGCATTTATTAAGCATAGTAGTCTGCTAAGGACTGGGGCGATAAAGGCAAAAAAAAAGTCTCTGCAATCGAAGAGCTCCAGATCAGATAGGGAAGAGGACATGCAAACAACTGTATAATCAAGATAACTGGATAAATTGGAGATAATCATCACAAGAAAGAGGGTTAAGAAAAACTTCCTTGAAAAGGTGGAATTTTAGGGACTTAGAGGAAGCCAGTATATGGATGTGAATTAGGGGTCGGGGACAGTTGCCAGAAATATATGGAGAGAGACAGAGAGTGTCTTATTCAAGGAACAGCAAGGAAAACTGTGTTATTGGATCTGCAAAGTCCTTGGGAGATGGCAGGAAGTAAAGTGCAAGAAGATAGAAAGGTAGTGAGGATTGGGACTGGGTGGGGTGATTGAGGACTTTGCCAATGGAGGATGGTCTGTTTGGTCCAGAAAGTGATGGAGAGCCCCTGATTAGCTGGGAAGTGGGGAGGAGTGACCTGGTCAGACCTGTGTTTTAGGAAGATAAGAATCAGTTTGACATAGGAAGATAGAAGCAAGTAAGGAGAGACTTGAGTCAGGCAGATAAACCAGCACAGTAGTGCAGGTGGGAGGTGGTGAGGGCCCATGCCAGGACAGGGGCGCTGGGTGTTTGGGTTCCTCACATGTCAAATTAGGGGCTTGAGCTAGGAGTTCTCTTAAGGTCCTTCTAGCTTTATACTTCAGAGGGCTTTCAGATGTTCAACATATAACATTCCTGTGCAAATACATAGTAGTTATAGTCAAAAGGCCTGTTTTAGCTCCTGCTATTTCTCTTAGAGAATCTCCTTTTAACTTACTACAATGATAAGTTATGTCACAAGGGCCAGAGGGGTCTCCAGCCCTGAGAGCAAAGAGGAAGGAGAATTCTGGGCAAAGAAAAGAAGGCAGGGGCAGCATAATGTGCTTTAAGGACACTGTAAGGAGTCCATTTCCAAGCAGTACAAGGAAGGAAACTCCAAGACAAATTTATACAAGGTGTCGTATAAGAAGAATTGGGGCTTGAGCAATAGAAGGGGTAGAAGCCAGTATGGGTAGTTTAAAAAGCCATCTGTACAGCATGCCTTCACTTCTTTCCTCTAACTCTCTTGTGAGAGTTAGATAGTTAGATAGCCTGTGCAGGCTGCTGTCTTCACAAAATACCAGTGATGTCTTAATTGCCATATACAGATGCCTCCTCCCATTGACGACCTTTATTGCTTTTTGCTACACTGTTCTCTCTTGGTTCTCCTGTCTGATCAGTCTTTCCTAACCTACTTTACTAGCTCATTGTCTGAATCACCCACTGACTGGGTATTCCCCCAGGACTCTGTCCAGAATCCTTCTCTCTCTACACTCTCCTACCTCACCAGCTGTCATGGGTTCAGCTTTACAGAAAATTCACAGGCATATTCAGCCCCATTCTCTGTCCTAGACCCCTGTTCCACATCAGAAGTTGACCTGTTACCAGTTTTAAAATTAACATCTCAAACTTAGTATCTCTGAAACAGAATTCTTCAGCCCCCTCCAGCCCACCTCTTCCAAATTTCTCTATTACTGCACCATATCCAGGTCATCCAGGTTCGCAGCCTCAGTGTTGCCCTTGCCTCCTCACTTAGCACACATATCCAGTCAGTTGCCCAGTCTTGTCTCTGTACCATTTCCCACTTTCTCCATTCACATAGCAACCACTCTTCTAATTCAGACCCTCATCGCTTCTCACCCTGGACTGCTGAAATAGTTTTATTTGATCTTTCTCAAGGAAGTAAGTCACTCCAAAGTTAATTTCTTAAAGTTCTGTGCTACTCCCTTTTTCAGTAAATGCCACTGGCTTCACTTTTATTTTTGGAATCAAATATGATCTATTTTATCTTGCATTTAAAACTCTTCACAACCTGACACCTTCCTCCTTTTTCAGTCTCTTTATAAGTTGCTTCCCTCTCCACACTCCATGGTCCAGCCATATTGGCTTACTTGCTGTTCTCATATATGAGACTTCATTTCTTCTCTGTCCCTTTGTCCTTCATGCCTGGTAGGCTCTTCCTTCTCACCTCTGCCTCCTGGAATCATTGATTTCTTTTAAGTCTTATCTCAAGAGCTGCTCCATGAAACCTTTTCTTACCTGCCCCCCCCCCCAACCCCCATTGTCTTAACCTTGATAAAATGTAAATCATTTTGAGACTAAATTTGCTTTTATCTTTATATATTCCCAGCACTCAGTATACTGCTTTGCATATAGTAAGTGCTCAATAAATGCTTGTTGATTAATTTATTGACCATTCATTAGCAATATGTTGCCACAGCATGTTGTAGTGGGAAGATTACTGGAGTATGAATCAGTTGGGACCTGGATTCATACCCCCTCTTACTAGCTATGTGACCTTGGGCAAATCACTAAGCTTCCCAAGCCTGTTTTTTTCATCTGTAAAATAAGAATATTACCACCGGCAGTAATTCAGAAGGTTTTTTTAAATTTTTCTTAGATTAAATGAGACAGTATATAGAGAGTAAATTTTACCATATAAATGTCATTTATTATTATTGTACCTTTTTGGACATTGTATGTATACGTGTGTATGTATGTATTCATGTATATGTGTATCCATAAAGGATTGAAAGCCATGCCAACACTACACTTAGTGATGTCCCATGTATGAAATTTAGCCTTGATTAAATTTACCAATTTAACAGTTTTGCTAGGGAACCAGCAAAACTCTTGCACTTGTACTAATTTTATGTTTGTACTTAGCATGTACTAAGTGATAAGGTAATTCTTCCTTTTCATATATTAATCAGTTTAATTCCTAAGTCTTTTTTTTTCTTTTTTTTTGTTAGTTTGCCTCCGTTCAATTTCAGATTTTAAAGTTAAAGTCACCTGCACATTTTCATTGAAAATACAAAAAAAAATTTTTTTTGATGAAATAGAAGAAATCCATACTTAGGAACATGGATACAAGTCAGATTTCTGAACCTTTTCTTCAGTTTGTTTTTGAGGACAGAAGATAATGTTAAATTTTAGTATTTAATCTGTCAGAATTGGAAATTAAACTTGAAATGGAAAATTTTTCTCTTGAGCCTTAAGCAGCATTGCTCATGTGGTAGAATCACTGTGCCTCCCTTTGATCAAAATTGTTCCCAGTCTGAAAAGAAGAAAAACCTAGTTTGAGCACAAAGTGGCAACAGTTATATTCCACCAGAAGGGATTTCCATAAGAAAGACCTTGTTACTGTAAAGTGATCACACAAGAGCCCTCAGGAGACAGTGCAGAGATGTTGTTACATCTTACAGAAAACCACTGAAAATAAGATCATGCCAGTAATCAATACAGAAAACCCGAGATTTTCTAATTTTTGTTTTTCTTTTTTTTAATCTTCTTACATTAGGCCTCAGTGTCTTGTTATGACAGGTTCTCCAAACTCACGTCCAGCTTTGCTTCATCTTGTTCATGCTTTTACAAAAAATGTTGGTCTGATGGTCTGTGGTCATGTACATATGGTAAGTGTTTATTTTTTTTCCTGTGTTACAAATTTCCCCTTTGTTTATTGTGATATTATATTATCTGATTTATTAGAAGTGAAATGTCCATATAAGGTAAATGTATGTTATAGATATTATTCTTTCGAGTAGTTCTTATTGCCCATTTCCTTATGAAACTGCTGTGGAAAAAAGAAATCCGGTATCCTAATACCTGAGTCATTCCACAATATTGTGCCTCATATTTTTTTAGCTATGTGAGTAAGCTCAGCTGCCACCTTTTACTGAAACAATTCTTGATTTTTGAACTACAGTGAAATATCTGATAAATTGCCTCCCTTTCCCAATCTGAATCCATAGTAGTGAAACAGACCCCAGTTGTGGCTGAAATAATTGTTGGAAGTGATGTTATTTCCAGAAGCTAACATTATCAGAGCACCATAGTCCTGTCAAAGGCCAAAGAAAGAGTCAAGAGACATTAATTGTTAAATATTGGGAAAGCTAAACAGGAACAGGGAAGTGCTGGGTGCTAATTGATTGAGGTGCTCTCAATCAGTCAGTTTGAGCTACTGTATTGTTCCTAAGCCAGTTATAAAGAGAATCAAATTAAAGAAATGTCAACAACTCATTTAACAGAGCAATAAACTAATAAGCCTGCTCTTAGCATTTTGCAGGATGATGTTTTCTGACTTTCTTGTTGTGATAGCTTCAATGTGACTTTGAATGAGTGGTCCCATTGTCCACTAATATAATTTATGGTTAATGTAACATTTAAATTAAAGTTTTCAATTCAATTTGAGATTGAAAGTAAGGAAATATTTTGGAAATAAAGTCCTGTAGAATCACCATGCATATGGCATCTTTTGAGGATTTTTTTTTTTTTAATTGTTCTTGGCCATAGATGCTTGCTATGGAAGGACTGTCAGATTTGGAGTGTTTTGTGTATTTTTTGTTGTTGTTTTATTTTGGTTTTTTGTTGGGGGTTTTTTTTGTTTGTTTGTTTTTTGTTTTGTTTTGTTTTCAGTTAGTGTAGGACTAATTTCTCAATTGTTTCTGAAGTAGTTTGGGGATCAAGGTTATCTAACTTCAGGAATAAAAGTTAATGAGAACTGCTACTGTGTATGAAGGTAAGCCTAGATGAAGAGTTTAGATCAAAACCTAAATTTTTTTGTAAAAAATTAATTTTGCCCATAAGCCATTCATGCCATTCATCATCTTTTATCCCAAGATATAAGGTATACTTTTTTTCTGCCTGCATCAAATAAAGGCATGTTCTCGTTCGTTCTCTCTCTCTCTCTCTCTCTCTCTCTCTCTCTCTCTCTCTCTCTCTCTCTCTCTCTCTCTCTCCCTCTCTCTCTCCCTCTCTCCTTCTCTGAAGTTAGTTCTAGGGAATGGGGTATGAATGCTAAAGTACAGGGAATAACAATAGCTTTTTTACCTCTGGATTCATATTCCTGTTATTGGTCCTTGTCCCCAAGCTGACCAGCAAATCTCAAAGAACATGTGAGTGGAATAAATGAAGTTCTACTCTGTTTCTATGTAACAAGGGTTTGCATATGTGAAAAATTCATTTTAGTTTCTTGATTTTAGAAATCCTTGCTGTTTGTAGGGGTTTTTTTCCATACTTGTTTTAGTGTTATTTGGATTTAGTCTAATGTCCATATAAAAACCATACTCCTAAACTGAGATCCTGTTAAAAAAGAAATGTGTGTGTGCACACACACAGAGTGAAAAAGAACATAATTATAGATTATGGCTAGGTATTATACAAGCCAGATGTTGGTGGAAAATATGATCTATATTTAGACCAATGTTTGTTTGCTGTAAATCATCTTAAAATGTTACAAAAGTTGAGAAAAGTTATTTATTTGAAAACAATTATTTAGAAAAGCTAACCTCCTTCCTCCTCCGCTCCTTTTGTCCTTTGAAGAAAATTCTGAAGAAGACAAAAAGAGGTATTTATGGTAGATGGTTCATAATTTAGACCTATAGTTGTGTTGATTATTAACTAGAAATTTGTACATCCCCACCTATTTCAGTCTCATTATTAGGTTAATTCAACTTCCTTCTGTCCACTCTTTAACATTTAAACTTCTTGATTACCAGTTCAGGATTTTCCTCATATTTCTTATGACATATTATCTCTTTGTGATTTTTCCTCCCTGAGTCTTCATTTTACTTATACTAGGAGCTTGGAAGACAACGTAGAAGCTTCCTCCTTTTCTGTCCGTTCATTTTAGCCTCAACTCTCATAGTTTCTTTGGATATTTTGCTGCAAATCTAGGCTTTTCATAGTAGATTTGTGATGGACTTTAATTTTTATAAAAATATAACCCTGAATTTCTTTAAAAGTCTAATTTCTTCATGAAGATGCAAAGCTTAAAAAAATACTTGACTAAAAGTATTCATAATGGGTTTGGTTTTTGTTTTGTTTTAAATTTAAAGGGTCCTCGCCGACAAGCCATGAAGGAGATATCTATTGATCAAGCAAAATACCAACGATGGCTTATTAAAAACAAAATGAAGGCTTTTTATGCCCCGGTACATGCCGATGATTTGAGAGATGGTACACAGTACTTAATGCAGGTAAATTATCCTATGACTTTTCAAAAGGAATTAAATAGCAAGCTGCAGTACTTTGTAAAGGGTGTGGCTTTCTGGTAATCACAGCCATCTTATTCAGGAGGATGAAATTGGTCTTGTAGAATTTGAGACCAAGAATAGACCTTAGTAATTGTGTAGTCTATCCTCATCCTTTTTTAAATGAAGAAATTGCAACCCAGAAGAAAGTTAATTGAGTACTTTCCCTGAGAATCACATCACTGCTTAGTAGCAGAGCTGGGATAAGAGTTCAAGCTCAAGATTCCAAACTTGAGCCTTTTTGTGACAGTATACGTTACTAGGTGACTCACAAGGTGAAGTCAAGATCATTGAGGAGGATACGCATTAAGAGTGAAGCCTATAATGGCATGGTTCACCCTATGTAACAAAGATTAATCTCTCTCTTAAATGACCCAGAGTACCAACCAATTCCATATTGACCATTATTACTTAAAAAACTACATTTTATAAAATATTCTTCCTTCTACCAACAAGATTGGAACTAGTCTCAGCCAGCACTGTCCCCTATCAGAGCTCACTATGCTTTCTTTTCCTGTTGGTCAAATGTGTCTGTCAAGTCAGCCAGCCCTTTGTCTAACATTAAAGTCCCATTTCAGTTTTTGAACAAACCCTTGTTTTCAGGGGCGTGATACTGAGTACTTAATACAAGTGGTAAAGGAGTTGGAATTGCTTCTGCTCTTTTTGAAGAGTCAGTAGAATCATTTCAAAAGCCTCTGCTTGCTACAGGAAAATATATAAAGAGAAAAGAAAGGCATATATGTTTGTGCTTATCTAGACAGCCTCTGAAAAATATGTGGCTTGGCTAAATCATTCCAGAAATCCCATTTTCATTTCTAATGCAGCAAGCAAAATTAATTTAATATTTAATTATTGTTTTTGGCTAACATTTAATTCATATTTATTATCTAGAAGAATGGATATTCATGGGGTGAGTACCAGAAGGGAAAGGCAGGATTTTTAATATATTGTAATATCTGAGATGGAAATCATAGAGGCAGACTAAACTTTATGTAGTAAAGGTTAAATAAAAAGTATGCAGCTGTGCTAACAGGTCCATTATAAACTTATCTCAGCTGGGTCCTTACTAAAACATCCTTTTATTTTTCCTTTGTCCTTGATTCTTTGTGCCACTCAAAACAGCAGACCACTGCTTGAACTTATTAGCAGAAAACAGCAAAAAATACAAAATGCTGCTGTTTCGTGAAAATAGGCCTTCCTCCAACAAGATGTTGCTTAAGCATATATTGATATCATACAGAATTCCTTGACTAATACAACATGGAGACATCTTTCTTCGTTGATTATCATAAATATTAATATTAAGATAGACATAACTATGTCATGGAGTATATTGCAGCATCCAGAGGGAGAAGATAAAGTTTTCTAAATGTTTCCATTTTCAGATGATAATTGTACTGATTTAAATCAAGCCCTGAAGCTACCAGGCTTCCTTAGTGAGAACCCTGGCTAATCATGAAATCAGCCTAGCAGCCTGCACAGGAAAGATTAAGTGGATAAAGCAAGGATTTGCCCAGATTATGGCAGAGGCAGTGCAGTGGACGGCCCACAAAGTCAGTGCAATTATTTTGAACAGGCAGGTATTTCAAAGTGCCAGTTAGACCCTGTTTTGCAACAACCCTTTTAAAGAGATCTGACAGGCATTTTGGCCACTTTCCAGAACATAAATATTTAAAATCTATAACATTTCTTGAACATAGCCTATGTGCAAGGCTCTCTTTTATCTAATGATCTCCACTAGAATAGACTCCTTAGTTTGGAGTATAGAACATATAACTTAGATCATGAAAAGTACCATTTCTTCCATTTTGAAAGTTGGAAGCACTACATACAGTTTAATATTTCATCTATTCCAAATACTACCACTATGAAGCAGGGTAGAAATGATATCCCCATTTTAGAGATGAGGAAACTGAAGATAAGATTTACTAAAATTAAATAGTTATCTATTGAAAGACCCAGGACTAGACCCAAGATCATGTATCTTTTTAGCCTTTTGCTCTAAGGGGTTCATTAGAGCCCACTTAGTAGAATAAGTGAGTTTTCAACTGCGTTTTGAAGGAAGTGAGAAATATGAAAGAGCAGTGGGTAAGGAAGGTATGCAAGTAGAAATGCTAAGGAATGGAGATGAGAATAAGAAAAGCATATTAATAGAATAAGTAACAAGCAGGTTTGGTTAACTAACTGAGTTTATTCTGGGGAACAATGAGAAATGGAATTAGTTTAAAAAAAAAAAGTGGGGTATAGCCAGAGGGTAGTTACAATGCATTTAGGAACAGACAGAAGAGTTTAAAAGTTTGAAGTGCATAGTACTAGGGAATGCCCATCTTTTTTGAATGAGACAGAATAATGTTTTTTAAGGTATGTTTTGTGAAAAATAGTTTTAGCCCTTCTGTGAATTGGAAGAGGGAAAGAAGGGAAGTTACCAAACTAGAATCCTGGTGCTTTTAACCTGAACTTTTGCAGTAACTTATAGGACTATCAAGGAAGGATGAGAAATTGAGAGTGCAGAAACAAACTGATCATTTTGCGAGTAAGATGGGAGGCTCCTTTGGCTAATAATGTAATAGGTTTTTCATTTATATAAATTAATGCTAATATCTATTTCCTTCAATTTTATCTTCTATTTCAGGCTGCTGGTCTCGGTCGAATGAAACCAAACACACTTGTCCTTGGATTTAAGAAAGATTGGCTACAAACTGACATGAGGGATGTGGAAACATATATTAATATATTTCAGTGAGTACAAGATTTTTATTTTAGTACCTTATCTGTTGAGAGGTTATGGTTGGAAACTGTCGTTGTTATGGTAAAGCACAGTGTACTGCTCTTTGAAAATCAGCATGGTTTAGTAAACAGAGATACCCAGCCTTAGTGTCAGAAAGACAAATTCTATTTCTGACAAATATTGGCATGTGACCCCTGTGTTAACCTCTCTGTGCCCTAAGCAGCTCTCTAAGAGCCGTCAAGTTACAGAGCACATTCCAGTCTGCATTGATAGGAACGAGGAGCTCCCTGCACCAATGAAATCATAGGTCTGGTCTAAAAAATACTATTCACAAAATCACGTGGAATGGACCATTTTTCTGCTTCCTGTCAGGCTGTTTGCATGTCTCTTTTTTAGCCATTCACACTTTGGGGGTATGAAGTCTGGTAGTTTGCTAATAGTTTTTGTCTCATCCTTCTCTTTGTGGAGTGCCCTTCACAACCTGGCTGCGGGTCATGCCGCACACTGATCCCTTGTAGACGTTCTGTATTCCCGCCACATTGACTAGAGTGTTGCTCCTGATACGTGGCATCCCAGCTCTTGCCTTTCCACAGTCTGTTCTCCTTCCTTACTCCCGTCTCCAAAATTCAGCACAAGTGCAGTCTTCCTTCTCTAGAGGCCTTTCCTGGTTCCTACAGTTGTTACTATTTCCTCCTTGTTATATATTACTTTTCCCATATATGGTGCATATTTTTCTGTGAGCATGTAGAGTGTGTCTTGAAGGCAAGGACTGTCTCATTTTCCTATTATATCCATAACTCTTGGCATGGTACTTGGCACGTAGTAGAAGTTTGTTGATTGAGTTCTAGTGTTTTTACAAAAGTTCACCTATTTATATTGTAAATTACAGAATTCACTCAATTCAGCCTTTGAGCTTTTAGCCTGAATGATAGTATCCCTTCTCTTTTGCACTTTCCAGATATAAAATGGAGGGGAAGGGGTTAAAAAAGCTTTTGTTAATCCCTTAAAATGTGCCAGACACTGTGTTGTTTTACAAATGTTGTCTCATTTAATCCCAGTAACAGCCTTGTGAGGTACATGCTATTATTATCTCGTTTTGCAATTGAGGAAACCGAGGCAGATGGTGGTTAAGTGACTTGCCCAGAGTCACAAAGCTAGTTAGTGCCTGGGGCTAGATTTGAGCTCAGGTCTTCTGACTCCAGGCCCAGCACTCCATCCATTGAGCTACCTAGTGGCCTAAAAATGTTGAGGAGGAATGAAATTGCTAATTTATATCTACTGTCCTAAATACCAGAGATGGCAGCTACGACATAGGAATAACAGCATAGAGATATCTAGAAATCCAAGAAAGGAGCTAATCATAAAAGCTTTTACCTTGCTTTCAGAGTTTAGAAAGGCAGCTTGGAGGAGTAGAAAGCTGACTTCAGAGTCAGAAAGATCTGGGTTTGAGTATCACCTCCAACAACTTGTGTGGTCCTGGGCCAGTAATTTAATTTTTCAGGGCTCTAGGCAGCTCTTTATCAGTCATGCAACAAATGCTACAAATGTACAGAATAAAACAGTTCCTACTTATGATAGAGCTTACATTCTAAAAACTCTTTGAGTTGAAGAGAACCTGATCTTCTCTAGTGCCAAAGCGAGGAGCATGTATCTGAGTGTAGGGTTATAGGGGGGTCACTGAGCTATTGAGTAGAACGGTTACATGATCAGACATAATTCTGTAATTGGTCATGGTCAGTGTTTTAAGAAAATAACTGTGGCAGCTCAGTGGAAGATGGACAAGAGCAGGAAAAGAGTTGAGACAGAAAGAACAAATGGGAGGCTATTATAATAGGGGGTGCTGGTTCTGTGGGGGGAGGCCAGGTCTCAAGTGGTGATTATGTGAGTGACAAAAAGGGAATGTCAGCAGTCTTGCAGTGATAGCAATAACTAAGATTCAGTAACTGATTTTGGATATATGTAACAAGGAGTCATGGATGACTCAAATTGTAACCCTGGGTAACTTGAAAGGTAATGGTGCTCTTGAAAGAGTGGAGAAGGTAGATAATACATGCGCCCACATGAATCTGAATTTTTTGAACTAAAAAGAACTTTGGAGAATATCCAGTCCAGGTTTGTGATTTAACAGATCAGGAAACCATACTAGTATTTTATTTTTGTAACTTTGCCCTATTTGCAGTGATGCCTTTGACATCCAGTATGGAGTAGTGGTTATTCGCTTAAAGGAAGGCCTGGATATTTCTCATCTTCAAGGACAAGGTAAATCTTATGTGAAAGAGTTTTTCATTTAAAAAAAAGTACAGAAAGTAAAAAGAATTTTTATAGCAGTTATAAAACACTGTGCAAATCCCTATGGTGAGAATTTTCTAAAAGAAAAGCAGACATTAACAATGACTTAAAATTTCACAGGATCTAAAATGAAATGTCTGCAGCTATAGCTTTTTAAAAAAGTTTTCCCCATTTTCATATTTACACAGAAACTTTATATGCAGATGACAATGCCAATAATGTTAAAATATTCCTTGCCACTTTTAGTAGGCATCTTAGAATTTACATATCTTCAGAAGTAACATTGTAAAATCAGTATTTTCTTAAACATTCATTATGAATTCAAGATTACATTTTGCATCTATGTAGCAAAAGTTCTAAAGAACTATCTTGTCATCTTTTACAAACTATGAATTTATACATTTTTTAAGTTCCTAAAGAGCTTTAAATGTTTAATACACGTTTCAAAACACAGAAAAATCACATATATACAAGAAATTAAAGTTAAATAAAACAATGGAATTACAGAGATTAAGCAATACCAGATGTTTCTTAATAAGGGAAATTATGCTGGATTTGGAGTCAAGTTAAAAGAGACCTGGGTTCACATCTCAGCTCTGCTACTTACTCTCTGGCCTTCAGTTTACTCTTTTGTAAAATAAATGGAATTATACTCTTTAGGTCCTTTCTGGCTCTAACACTCTGCTTCTGCAGCTCCAACTTAAGATACTTTCTGCCATCTTTCTTTCTCTCTTCTCCTATGCCAGTACCTTAAATCCAGAAGAGTCTGTATCATATTATCATTCTTTAAATGCATACAGTAAACACTTTTAAAATATTTACAATGGAAAGTGAATTTTTCCTTCACTTGGAAGTTGACAAAATGCTGTGTATGTTCTTCATAATTATCTTTTACTGTGCTCTAGGACATTGTGTTGATTGAAGTTTAATCACTTAATGACAGTTTTAACTTTGAAATGTCATATATTTATAACAAGTATAAAAACCATTAACAATGTTATCATTATTAAAAGATAAAATACTGATTTTTCTTTTCATTTAAGAAAAATGAAGTGCATTATGTTCATGTGTTATAAAGTTTTATTAATTTGTCTACAGGTTCTGAGTAATATAAATACTTGAAAGAATTGAAATGCTTGGTCACTTCTGATTAATTAAAAGATGGCTAGATTATAATAACATTAGAATTGAATCACTATGTCTTTTCAACTCAAGAAATAAAGGACAATGAATTTAGAACTTTGTTCTTGGGCCTTGATCTTACAGTTGAACTGACACCAATAGATATACTATAATCAAATTAAGTAAAAGTGCCTACTGGATGCAGTACCTGAAGAGACCTGAGCGGTGATGCAGTTTAAATAAGACAGTGTCCATCTTTGTATAGTCTAACAAGCATTTGGTCACAAGGAAAATCTACAGAGACATACATTTTAAGTTTTTCACATGTGTAAACTTGCTCATAAATTTATGACGTGGGTTTATATTTTCAAGGAATCCTTTTAATTATTGCAAAGTAGATATCTAACCCATTTTTAGGAATGTAAAGAAATTTATCAAAATTGCATCTTTAAGTTCACTAAAATAATATGTATCATTTAAGTAGACCTAAAAAATGAACCTTGTTTTGACCCCTGAAGTGAGATTCCTAATAAATCTTAACATTTTGGGGGGGGTTGGTTTTTTTTTTTTAATATTCCCAGAAGAGTTATTATCCTCTCAGGAGAAATCTCCAGGTTCTAAGGATGTCGTACTAAGTGTGGAATATAGCAGAAAGGCTGATGCAGACACTTCTAAACCGTCTGATGAGAAAAGTCCTGTTATGCATAAAGGTAATTTCTCAAATACTGTTCATCGTTAAGAGTAATTCTAGATGACCTTCATTTCTGTTTAATTTTAAATTTCTCCAGAGAAATGTGTTCATAATAATTTGTCATTTATGGCCAGTTACTAATATAGTAACTAATATAGTAACCTTTGCCCATTATTGTTCTGTTTATTGAAATTAGACCATATTTCATGTCTGGTACAATCCTCCATTTTGTACTTCCAATTCCAGATCTTAAGTTGCCCTTAAGAATTATTCTAGGTATATAGGAACTACCCCACAAAACTGCAAATACTTAAAGCTAATATAAATATGCAATATTTGAATTTAGATTAAATTAGAAGAAAGTCGAAGAACCTGAACTTATGAGTCGGGTGGTGTCTTTGGATTCTAATTACAGTTCTTCTGCATTGTGCCTTTGGGAAAATCACTGAATCTCTTTAAAAGTTCTTGTTACATTGTTTTTATTTGTGGAGTGAGAAATTTTTTCAATGGTCTTTATAGAATCTTCAAAAAAGAGTATTATGGTTTATCTAGAAAGGAACATTAGTGTAGTGAATAGAATAGAGTTAGGACTATTGTCATACATACCAGCTATATAACCCTCAACAGGGCACTTAACTTCTCAGTGCCCTAGGCATATCCCTAAAAACTATAGGTTGCAGATAAAATACAAATCTGTCATCAGTGAATAAAGGCTCTACATCAGCCTTCCCTATACGGGTAATGCGCACCTGCTGCCACCCCTTCCCGCACTGCTTTCCAAAAAAGCTGCTCTGACTTTGACCTTAGCACTGACATATTTAACTACCAAGTATTACACTGTACTGTGTATATGTGTCTACACATATGCCTGTTTTCTTTTCCTAGCCAGTAGGAAGAACTTGACTGGTAAGCATTTTTACAAGTTTTTCTGCTTTACAGGAAAGTTTTAGATAACTGATTTCACAAATTTATGCTTTCTGTTTTCATTTTCAAGGATGAAAAAGCTATGAATGACTTCCAAATCTGACTCTCCACCTTGACTCTTCCACCTCTACTCAATCTAGTATCTCCATCTGTCATGCTGCCAGCTTAACTAAGCTAAACATGAGAATACTTTGTATATCATCCATCTATATCATATATATTCCCTTACTTTTCATCCCTATTAATAATCACTTTCCTCCCAAATCCCAAACCTTAATATGCTATTTCACCACCTATTCTCCACATTACTACATGGCTGATATTTCTACATTTGTGAAATTCATCTCTTCTTTTCCAGTCTTTAGTCATCTTCCATTGAAAATTTAATGTTACCTTTTTTTTGTCTGTGCTGATCAATTTTTTCTCATTCAAAAAAAAAGTATTTAATTTTGCCTCTTAATTTAGACTTTCATACTCCCTTTGGGTGCTTTGCTCACTTCTTGGTTTATTTATTTCTTCTTATATTTCACTTACATACTCTATTTTGTTCTCTCTGCTGGACTTCTACCCACATTTTCTCTTGCCAAAATACATGCATTTTTGTCTTTTCTGCAAAATAAGTTCCTCTCATTTCTATTCGATATTGGCTTTTTTCTTGTGCATAAAATAACTCTTCTAGTCATTCTGCAAAATCCTTTAGCAATAGACATTTACTTTTCAATTTTTATAATCCAGCAACTTCATATTTATTAGGTATATCTCAATTCTAATCATAAAACGTCAAGCTTCCTTTGACTATAAATTTTTAAAGGCTGGGTTTGTGTGTTTCCCTCTGCTAATATGAAAGTATATACCCGAGCCACTAACTATTCTTTGAGAGTCCTAATATTTTTTATCTATGTGGTCAGTCAGTGGTTTAAATAAGTAGACTTTTCAAAAAGTAGTATACGGGGCGGCTAGGTGGCGCAGTGAGTAAGAGCGCCGGCCTCGGAGTTGGGATGACCCGAGATCAGATCCGGCCTCAGAAAATGAGCACCCACGCATAAATAATGACTAGCCGTGTAACCTTGAGCAAGTCACTTAACCCCAATTGCTTAAAAAAAAAAAAGTAGTATACCTACTTTTATAAGTATTAAGTTAATGAAATAACCTTTATTTTAATTTATAAAAGTTTAGAACATTATTCAGTCAGATATATTTAAAATATAGTTGTGCTTATATATAGTTGAAGGTTTTGCTTCTGCTTGCTTATGTAAATTTTCCCAAAACAGCAACCTATGACAAGCTTAAGTTAAAGTCATTTCTATTTAGAGAATAAACTAAAGAAATGCAAGTTTAAATATGTAACTGGGATTTAATTCTTTGGTTAATTTAAATGGAAAGATTTATTTATAAAAAAATTATTTATACTTGAAAGAATTTTTCACTTTCATTTATAAAGAAAAAAAAATATTTGAAAAATCATACCCTATCTCTTCAAATTCCCAGCCATTTCTTTATATCATATTTCGTGGTTTATATGGCATTAAAAAATATTCCCCTGCCCCTAACATTACCGTTTAGTCATCAGCATAGTAGTATGTACAATAGCACATTTGTAATTACGTAATTTACTTACACACATATTTAGTTTAAGCAGTTTTGCTGTAGCTTAAATTCTACAGTGTAAAGTTATCTCTTCTGATGATTTTACTTAGGAGCTTTTTTAACCCCAATGGAAACTTTTGGCATTTTTGCAGGGACAGATTTAAGGAGTTTCTTGTTTTCGGTAGTCTTAAAGTTGCTGTCCATGATATACCTGCTTTAAAAATCTTAACTCCTTAGTACAAAAAAAATGGTGCTTCAATCTTTACTTATTTTCTCATGGACTAGTTTCATACTATGTTTTGTTTAGATATGTGTTGTTAATTTTCATTATTTTATTAATAATACAAAGGAAATTAACCTCTATTTTGTATTTTTTAAACAAAATCTAGATGAGGAAGAGGATGGCAAGACTCCAACACAACCACTGTTGAAAAAAGGCAGGCATTTTCCATCTTTTTGTTTCAATCCATTTTTTCCATGCTGTTAATGCCAATTTTTTTTAAGTCTTTATCTCCATGGTGAGGTTGTAATACAGTTATTTGTGAATTACAGATTAGAGAAATGATCACTGATTATTCCAACTATATAAAGCAGTTCCACACAGCTAAAATGAAATCATATAAATAAAATTGTAAAATAACGTATTCTTGGAAGTGTTCAGATCCTAAAAGCTAAGATTTTAGTAATTGAATGTTTTTGTTTTGGCCCATATATTAGATAATTAGGAGTAAAAATATGAAGCGTTTCACTCATGACCATAAACTGCATCCATCTAAATCTTTTTTGTAATAAAACTTTAACTTTTATAATATTTTTCATATTTTTCATAGTTCTGCTGAGCCTTGGGAGATACATAATCATTATTGAATTAGAGGGTAGAGGTGAGAGTTTGGAGGAGTATGGTTTGGTAGCCATATTATTACATCACAAATAATTTTGTACTTTGCATACATGCCATAACATTTTGTGGTAGATGTTACGATTTAAATGACAGTAATTCTGTATTGGTGACCAGATTCCTCCTGTGGATTAATGCTTTATAAAACTGGGTCGTGTTTTCATGAGTAAAGTTATTGACCTACTCTCAGAGCTCATTTTTCCTTTGTTTTGGTTCAAAGATCCTGGAGAACATAGTTATTCACCTCTGGTGCATAGTTCATTTCAACCATGTTGTAAGTGGGTTCTTTCCTAACTAGTTGCCTATGTACTCTAATAGCAGGTTGTGGGATTCACGTCCCAAACCTCTTCCCCACCCCAGATTTCAAGATATCAAATACCCAGGCAAACAATGAGTCGAATGCTTCTCAGTGGGTAGTTTTGACTATAAATTATCTTTCATAGATGCTTCCATTCATTTCTTCAATTTACAGCATACTTTTAAAAAATGTTCTTGTGGGTATCATGTCATTGACAAGCGAGATTATGAGTTAATAGACCTCAGATTATCCAACTAGTCTAAAAGATTAAACAGGTTTTTTTTAATTGTGTTAAGAATTTCTGGGCCAGTTATTTTTTTAAAAATTATGTTTTGTTGATACTTTCAGAACACTAAAAATTTCTGGTTTTACGTAACTAATTTTAAAATGTTTAAAGTTCTATAAGAAACTACATTTATTATGGTTGACACAGTAGAAGAGTAAACAATATAATTTTTTGCACAAAAGTGAAGAGATGGTAAGGAAGGTGGTGACTAAACAAAAGAAAGCTTAAATTGCTTTTCTTACGTATGCTTGTTTCCATCCTTTAGAATCTAAAGGCCCTGTTACCCCATTAAATGTAGCTGACCAAAGACTTCTTGAAGCTAGTACACAATTTCAGAAAAAACAAGGCAAAAGTACTATTGATGTCTGGTGGCTTTTTGATGATGGAGGTAAGGTTGCTTCTAATTTCTTTATCGATGCTTTTTACTAAAAATGTTTTCAGTGATTAGCACAGAAGGAATTATTAAAAATAAATCTACATATAGAGTTGAACATACTTAATGACTTATTATATTTTATTATTTAATCAGGTTTGACCTTACTGATACCTTATCTTCTGACTACTAAGAAAAAGTGGAAAGACTGTAAGATCAGAGTATTTATTGGTGGAAAAATAAACCGAATAGATCACGATCGGAGAGCGTAAGTTACTCTAAATGAAAATGAATTTTGCTTATTCAGTGGTGTGTCAGTGTTAGAATTTACCCTGAAGATATATGTAAGATAAAAACTAGAGAGAAAAAATTCAGAACATGGTCATTTCAAATTAACATTATACTTTAAACTTTTAATATTTTATTTTTCACTGTAATGTAAATATTTTAAATACAAAGGAAAAAATTCCTTTAATGAATTTATCTTCAACAAAATTTGGGCACACATATATGAGTGTGTATCTCCTTCTTTAGAATTTAGTCGACTAAATATATATGTGTTATATATAAAGAGATACGCACACACATAAATATATAATTTGTTTTTATATTTTGATTAAGATTTAGGACCTATCAAAACTAAACACTGGTTGAAATAAGATAGGGCTTCTAGATAATACAATTACTTTATCAGTATCTGTGAATAGCCATTTTGTTCTATGTAGTCCCAATGATTCTATCCTATCTCCAGACTCAGTTCCAGGACTAGAGACATTATGCAATAGCCAGCTTCTATTCCTCACCATATAAGAGTAGAATTTTAGAGTATTTAGAAACAGCTATATCTTTAGCACTTGCTGAATGAAAGGAATATATGTAATTCTCAGTTATATATGGCATCTTAACACAAATGACCGTATGATTCTGTCAGTATATTAGGAAAAGCTTTTAGGAGCGGCTGGGTGGTGCAGTGAATAGAGCACTGGCCCTGGAGTCAGGAGGACCTGAGTTCAAATGCGACCTCAGACACTTAACACTTACTAGCCATGTGGCCTTGGGCAAGTCACTTAACCCCAAACATCCAGAAGGCCAAAAAAAAAAAAGTTTTTAAAATAATACAGTATCCATTTTGTTCAAAACATTGAAAGTCTTGAGAATAAAGGGGCTGGCCTTAATGTGGTAAATAGTTTCTATAACTGAGAACCAGCATCATTTGCAATGGTTAAAACATTAGGACCCTTTCCAGTAGGATTAGTGGTAAAGATTGGGGACACTTGTTTGATATTAATATAACCCAACCTTGATAAGACAAGGAAACCAAATTGAAGAAATTAGTTTAAGCAAAGAGGAAGGAAAATTACCACATTTGCAGATGATGTGTTGGTTACTTAGTCTTAGAGAAATATAGATTCCACTAAAACAATCAAATTTTACTCCCTTCATCAAAGCATATGAAATTAATCTACAAAATTAGGACCTTTCTATATATTACCAACAAAAACCCAGTAAGAAGCAATTTTTTTAAATTGGTCCATTCAATATGATTACAGAATGTATAAAATATCTGGAAATTCACTTACTAAGATAGTAATCATATGAATACAGTTATAAAACTCTACAGAAATAAAGGAAATTGTAATTGGTTGAAGAGTAATTAATTGCTCACAGTTGGGCTGTATAAAATTATAAAAATAAAAGGACTGCTAGGATTAATTTACTGATTCACTGTCCCACCTATCATACCACAAGTAGATTGCTTTACGGAATTAGACAAAATGATAAAAATTCATCTGATCAAAGGACCAGGAAACTAAGAGAGAAATTTTTTTTAGTGGGAACAAAGGGAGTCTTGCAGGACTAGATCTCAAAATATACTTCAAAGCAGTAATCATCAGAATTATTTGATATTTCTTAAATAGTCAAGAAGTCAATCAATAATAATTAAGAGTACACAGAAACCAAGAACAGTTGAACATAGTTTATAGCAAGAATGCCAAATACTACAGAAAATAGTCACTGTTCAACAAACTGCTAGGAAAATTGGAAAGCAGTCTGAGAGAAATTTACCTTAATGGACAGATTAAAAGTGTAGGGAATCTCAACTATGAAAAATGTGGTGAGTTCTTGGCCAAATACAAGATAGAGAGGATGGATCATAAAAGATACATAATTTTGATAACTTAAAATTTTTCATGGGGTAGCTAGGTGGTGCAGTCAATAGAGCACTGACCCTGGAGTCAGGAGGACCTGAGTTCAAATTTGGCCTTAGACACGACACACTTAACTAGCTGTGTGATCTTGGTCAAGTCACTTAATCCCAATTGCCTTGTGTTCCCTCCTCCAAAAAAAAAAAAAAACAAAAAAAGTTTTCATTAAAAACAAAAGCAATGCTGTTAGGGAATTAGAAGGGAAACAGTGAACTGAATCTTTGTAGCAAATTTTTTTAGATAAAAGTCTAATTTTTTAGATAAAAGTCTAATAAAATATCTAATATAAAGATGTAGACAATATATACAAACATAAACAAGAACCATTCTCCAATAAATAAAAGGTCACCAGAAAAAAAATGTAAACCAAAATAAAAATTCTTCAGTTCATAAGAGAAATGAAAATTAAAGTAATTATGATTCTACTTAAATAATTGTGATTCCTCCTTACTCCCATTTGATTGGAAAAGAAGGCCAAAAAAAGACAGATGGACTTTGAGAGTACACACTTAACTACTGCTCCATAAATAGGAATTGTAAATTGAACCAACCTTTCTGGGAAGCAGTTTGGAAATATAATCAGAAAGTCACTAAACTGCACCTTTTGGCCCAGTGATACAACTACCTGGTATATGTCTAAAATAAATCAAAGAAAGATTTACTTGTACAAAAATATTTATACCACCCTTTTTGTTCTAACAAACAACTGGAAACAAGTTGGGTTTGGTTGAACAAATTATGGTATATAATGTTATTGTGCTGTAAGAAATGACGGGACAGATTGTGAGAAACTTAGACTTGTGTGGACCTGATGCTTAGTGAATAGGAGGAAAACTAGAATAACTTGTCCAGTAACTACATAACGTTTTAAAAATGAGCTTTGAAATCAGAACTCTAATCAGTTCATTGATAAGTCACAACTGCAGAAAGCCTCGTGATGAAACATTATTCCCACCTCTTGGGAGAGAAGGAATAGACTGTAATCACAGGATGTGACCTATTTTCTGATAATCAAGCATTTATTAAGCTCCTACTGTGTGCCAAGCAGTGGAAATACACAGAATGAAACAATTTAAAATCCCAAGAGACTTTTATCTGACTGTGCTTATTATGAGAGAGACCATTTTCTTTGGTGTGGAGTGGATCTATGGGGCAGTGTGAGGGAGATGCAAAAATAAAAAATATATATATTGTCAATGAAATCTTTTTAAAATATATAAAAGAGAGCAGGATTACCTTTAAATAAAAACAAGCTATGTATATAAGAGAGGCACCGTTTCATATGCAACCTCATTTCCTTTATTCTTTGTATGTAAAAATGTTAATATTTGTTGAGGTTAAGTCCATACTTTTTAAAAGTTACTTAAAAAAAAAAACAAAATAGCCTCAGCCCAAGAACACAATAATTTTGAGGAGGTTGGGAGAGCAGTCCCTGCTGTGTGAACAATCAAAAGGAAGTAGAAATAAAATTCCCTACTCTCAGAGAACTGAAGCACATACTATAAGGTTCTGTTAAATAAACTTAGAAAGACTCACAACTTGTTTTTCAGATAAACTAGTTTCAGCCTTAGTGTGAGAATTGAAACATTTCTTAAATCCTTAAATCTACAACTTTGTTTCTCTGTTTTAGGATGGCAACTTTACTTAGCAAATTCCGGATAGACTTCTCAGACATCATGGTCCTGGGAGACATTAACACAAAGCCTAAGAAAGAAAAGTAAGTTACATAAATGTCTGAGTAGGTCATGAATGTGTTACTCAGATGAATTCATGGGGAGAATATTCCATTCAGAACTTAAATCTTTTTCTAAAAATGGGGGAAGTACTGAATTTAGAGTCTGAGAAACTGGATTTAGCAATCCTGTCACTTAACTCCCTTTCCTGGGGCTTCGGTTTCCTTATGTTGTACGTACATTGAGAAGGGTTTGGTTGAAATGATCTTTAAGGTCTCCTCTGATCCAAAGACTTCTCTGTTTACAGTATATACAGAAAAGTGATTTGGCTCCTTGTGAAAGATGATGCCTTGATATTTTCCCTGTCCTTTCTCTTATATCACAAGAAGATTGCTTTAAAATATGTGAAGGTCCATAAAAGTCCAATTCAGGAGCATACAAATATTTGCTTAAAGGCACTCGGAATTCCTCCATAGAATCAAATATTAGTCAGAATTATCTTTTTCTACCCCTCCTTAAAAATGTGGGCTCTTCCTTATTTTCATAGAGATATTATAAAATTGAAATACTTGTTCAGGTTTTCTTTTGGAACCATACAAGACTACTTATTTCTGTATTAAGTTATCTGACTTCATGAAGTCTTATCTTCTAGATTGGCAAATATTTAAAAGCATTTAGGGAAGCACGCTGTGTATAATCGGTGTGGATACTCGCTTTTCTCATCTTGTGCTCGTGGCGGGGGCGGGGGGTTGCGGCAATGGAGTTCAGTGATTTCCCCAGGGTCACACGATTATTATTCAGTTCCTCTTGACTCCAGGGCCAGTGCTTCATCCATTGGGCCACCTAACTGCCCCCTCTTGTGCTACTCTTGACCGTGGCATCCCCTAAATCTTTGTGTCTGGGGATACAAATACAAGAAGGAAGGGAGCAAACCTTGCTTGAGATTTCTTGACATTGTCTGGATGCCAGTGGAGTAAATGAGTTGTGTTTTACCCTTGGCTTCTTGATAAATAACTGCTCTACTTCCTTAGCTAGTCCTGTATTGCTTATATGCCGGTCTATTCACATCCACCATGTGCCTCACGTTTGTTTTTTATCTTATTACCCATTTTATTGCCATTTGGCATACAAGTCAGTAAAAGGCTTTATTTCATATATTGTCACAAATCATTGCAAGGAAGAGTACGTTGACACACAGAGGAGTCTGAACAATTTCCCACAAGGTACTTGTATATAGAAAACATATATTTAATTCAGCCTCAGACACTTGACACACTTAGTAGCTGTGTGACCTTGGGCAAGTCGCTTAATCCCAATTGCCCTTCCTCCCCCTCAAAAAAGAAAACACCTAATTATGCTGGTGGCCTTGGGAGCCACTTGTATTTGAGAGGCAAGGGATACTGAAAATATCTAATCTGCTCGTCTGTTAGCCTGGGAATGCAAGATAGTACGGATTTCTCTTGTCAAGAAAGGAAAAATACAGTCACTCTCTGTCTCTACCTTTAAATCTTCATAGATTGGTATTCCAGGACTGCCTTATCTCTCACTTAGCAAGGTCAAGCGGTTTGTTTGGATTTGGTTTTTCTTTTTACCTGCTATGGTTCCTATACTTTTTTCGCTTCCTTATTGTGGCTTTTGATTTGTATTGATTACTTCCTTAAAAATGGTGTTATTTGGTGTTGAGAGGCATTCAGATAACCACCATGTCATCTCATGTTTATTTCTCTAATTTTGTTCTTTTTTTGTCATTATCTATAACAAATTAGCAGCCTGGTTAATTGTACAGACAGCTCATCCATAGAAATTGTTCCTCCCTGGGTCACTGGTCTCTCATTTTCTGTGATGCTCATTGATTCTCATTGTGCTCACTGCCTCCAGGACTCTCTTCTTAAAGAAAACATTCCTATTTCTATGAGCACGACCCTCCTGTACATTGTCAGCACCTTTTGTTTCTTAGACCTGAGCCATAATTCTTTGCCGGGCCCACCTTTGCATTGAAGTTACTAAGTTTAAAGTATGTCTTCCCTGGATTTAGACAGCCCTGTCAGATTGGTTGTAGAATTCCTTGATTTCCTTACCCTCTGCAAGAAATGTTGGTATATATACTGTAATTATTTCATCACTGTCTTTCTGCAAATGTTTGAGTCCTATAATACAGGATCTCAACAAATTAAATGTTTGATTCAACATCTACTTGTGCAAGGCGTGGCAGTACAGTGCCTCCCATGTAGCATGTGCTTAATAAATGTTTGTTGACTGTTGAAATTCAGAAACCAAATAGTTCCTGCCCTTGAGGAACTTAGATTAATTTGTCAGTCAGCAGGCATTTATTAAGGCCCTGCCATGTGCCAGGCATTAGGGATGCAAATACAAGAATGAAAGAGGCAAACACTGTTCTTGAAGAACCAACATCCTGTCACAGTCTCATAAGATCATAGGTTTAGATTCAGAGCTGAAAGCGACCTCAGGGACCCTCTCATCCATCTCCGTCATAAGTGTCAGAGGTGGAATTTGACTGTGGGTCTTCGGGTTCCAGAGCTGGTGCTTTTTCCAGTGAACCATATTTTGAAGTCATTCTCGTCCTAAGGAATCATAGTGTTTAGAGTGCTGACTTCAAAGCCAGGAAAAATTTAGGTTCCAAGTTCTGACTAACACATATCGGCTGCATAACACCCTTCAGTGATTAGCCGACTCTAATATTCTCTGAGCTGTAGGGAAAAGGTTGGCGCCCAATAAAATCATAGAAAATAAGTGCCTTAGTGGAGTGGGAGTTAGTTATGATCTGGGTGGCCTTGGGGAAGTCACTTCACCTTTTTTCTTCAGTTTGTAAAAAAAGGGGATTGGACTGGATGGCCTGCCTGCCAGTGCAGTCCCTTCTAGCTCTGAATCTATAATCTGAGACAACCTAAGCATATAATTTAATAAAAATATAAAAGCGCTGCTCCTGTCCTCACACACAGCAGATACTTGAAAGGGAGCCAACAGTGATTATAATGCCATGTTTTAACCTGATATGTTCATCCCACCACCACCCCCACTAAAATAAATACTGAGCAAAGAATCATTGTCAAAAATTCTTTCAGTTTCCTATCAAATAATCATTTATACTATTTCGCCTATAAATTTCATTCATGCGCTTTCTAGTATAATTTAAATATTTATAACATACTAATTGTTCTATTAGGAGAGCCTCTGTGAAAAGAAATTAGGTAACTGTCACAAAATTATTGAACAGCCTGGTAAATACTTATACTATGTAAGCACTTTAAGCGTTTCAAAAACATTCTAATAAAGGGAAAAAATATCAGGAAAAATATAGTTAATTGCTTTTCTCCACATAAAAATAGTAGGAAATGACAGGAAGGGTGATTACATTTTTCTCAGAGGATCATTTCACTTACAAAAGAGCTCAACAGATATTCAGCATTTATTAAATTACTGTGAGTAAAACACTGTGCCATTTCTTCAGAGGCAGTGGATTGAAAGAAAAAGCTATGAATGTGAAAAAGGCATTGATTGGTTGATGAAGGTCCCTCTTTTCTGTTATCTCTAAATAAATGCTTTGCTTTCTAAAAGCTAGTCAATTAATTATAATAATGCCATTTGACATGGTTACAAAGATGTATTCTTCGCAATCCAGCTATTATTTGTAAACACCCTACCATAAACTCTGGTTTCTGTTGCTCTTCATTTCTGTTTTCCAACCTTTTTTTCTCCTTCTACCAAATTTATTTTAACCATTATTGCCATTTTTCCCTGTCAGCTCCTTTCTAGTAAATAAGCATATTGTTTTTCTTTCATTTATTTAAAAACACTTCTAGAAGTTCATAGGCTTCACTAGCAGACTAGAATTAATTTTTAAAAAATGATTAAGAACGCTTGCTCTAGAAGCGACAGAGTGCGAACCAGAGTCAGAGCAGCAGCATGTCTGTGGGTATGTGTGTTGAGAATAAATACAGGACACATTCTATTAGAGATGACCAGTGTCCCATGAAATAAATATTAATTTCCTTTCAATGCACAATAAAATAAACTCTTTCGTTTATTTGTCTCTCCAAGGAAAACCATTTTTCCATCTAATGAAACTTTCTTTTACCTTGTGTCACTTCCAGCAAGAATTTAAAATTTGATATGACTTGATACCTCCAGTAACAAGTATCTTACATGCAGAGTTTGAACAATATATTAATATTCATAAAGAGTTAAAACACCATGTAATTCCCAGCATGCTCTGCCCTTTCTATTGCTGTGTCAGCATCATTTGTGAAGCTCAAAACAACAGCACAGGATGCAGCCATTTTGTAATGGTTTGCTTCTTCATTGGGATGTGGCTAAAAACGTATCACATAGAGGCTAGTCATCTGGTAATGAGCCACTGTGCATTAGTTATGCTGGTCCTTAGAAAGCAGACAGTCTTAACACAACTATACTTGAAGCCCTTCCAGAATGATAGGACCTGCTAGAGTTTGAGCTCCAGGTGTATAGCTAGAGCCCCCTCTAGGCCATGAAAAGTCACAGAATTGTTTTACCCGGGGGCAAAATTAATTGGAGATGAGAAACAGAAATGCAAAGGACAGTCAGTGGGGGAGTGGGAGAAGGTGACACAAAGGATGGAGCATCACAGGCGTAATTATAAATAATGTAAAAGGGGGCAATCTGTCCCCAGGAAAGTCCAGTCTGTGCCCCTGTTGGCCCTTGTTGGGGTTAAGGCCCCATGATAGTGGAGTATGGGGGGAGAAGAGGAAAAGGGTTGTCACACATTGTCAGGCCAGTAGAAAAATGGCAGGGAAGAATCCACTGCCACCTCAGCCCAGTGGGTGCCTACCCACTGGGACGAAGCTTGCCTCAAATAGAACATCAGAGTAGGATTTTGTAAAGAATTATGAAAAGAGTAGAAATTTTTTTTTTGCCTCGTAGAAACATTAAAAATGATAACTGATTTTAAATACTATCTGTTTCTTTGAAGTATTGTGGCTTTTGAAGAAATGATCGAACCATTCAGGCTTCATGAAGATGATAAAGAACAAGATATTGCAGATAAAATGAAAGAAGATGAACCTTGGAGAATCACAGATAATGAGCTTGAACTTTATAAAACAAAGGTATTCTTTCTCTTCCTTTACGATAAGTCTCCAAAGACAAATTGCTAAAGAATTTTTTCTCTTGCACAATCTTAATTTGATCATTTGTTTATTTACTCTCTCATATTTTAGCTTTCTTTTGCCATTTCTAGAACTATTAACCATGACAGATGCTAATTTTCTCCTTTGTCTTTTAGACATACCGCCAGATAAGATTAAACGAGTTATTAAAGGAGCACTCAAGTACAGCTAATATAATTGTCATGTAAGTAAAATGTGCAGTATACCATTGTTTGATAACGCTTTTTCTGGTAAACTGTTATCTATTTTAGATGGATGAATGGAAATTTAGTTAGATAATATTTTCATGTGTTCTGGTTTAGATTTTTGGTATTGTGTTCTAACATACATTTTAAGTTAAGTGACTTAGAGACTGCCTTTTAAACACATATACTGATTTTTATAGTAGTGAAAAATAGGTATCTGCTGCTTAACTTTGATTACAAAAACTTTTTTATGTCAAATATGATGTTGAATCGGTTTAGCTTTCCTTCTCTCACTTTAAATATAAGCACCTGTAAATCCAGTGCCATTTAGCCAAATCCCCTGCTTTATTTTTCCTACTTAAGGGAATCTTTTGGACATCTCATTACTTATCAGAAATAACCTTCAGTGTGTGAACAAAAAAAGTAAAATTTTTAATCCCTTGTCTCTGATGTCTTCAAGTTTTGCTGGTTTCTAGACCTATAAATGGGAGCAGTCGGGAGGCATAGTGGATAAAGTGCCATATCTACAGTCAGGAAGGCTCATCTTCTTGAGTTCAAATCCAGCCTCAGACACCTACTCGCTGTGTGACCCTGGGCAAGTCACTTCATTCTATTTGCCTTAATTTCCTCATCTGTAAAATGAGGTAGAAAAGGAAATGGCAAACCACTCTAGCATCTTTGCCAAGAAAAGCACAAATGGGGTGATGAAGAGGTGGACACAGTTGAACAACAAGACCTATGAATGTAGGGGCAGCTAGGTGGTGCAGTGACTAGAGCACCAGCCCCGAAGTCAGGAGGACCTAAGTTCAAATCCAGCCTCAGATACTTAACACTTATTAGCTGTGTGACCTTGGGCAAGTCACTTACCCCCAATCACCCTGCCTTCCCCGCTCCAAAAAGCAATTTAAAAAAAAAGACCTATGAATATATCCAACAAACTTTTGCGTAGTTGCTCTTTTTCCTCTCTCCTGATAGAAATTAAGAGGTCTAACTCAGATCTGGTGATTTGTCACTTGTTTCCATTTTCTTTTTTTTTTTTTAATTGCTTTTTTTTTTTGGAGGGGGAAGATAGGGCAATTGAGGTTAAGTGACTTGTTCAAGGTCACGGCTATTTTGTTTGTTTGTTTTGTTTTTTGTTAAGTGTCTGAGGCTGGATTTGAACTCAGGTCCTCCCGACTTCAGGGCCGGTACTCTATTCACGTTTTCACTTTCCAAGAGCAGGAGTCACCCCATTTTCACTTTACTTACATTTCCACCTCTTTCTGATTTGGAGCTTTTGTTGTTCAAACAGGGGGAAAATTAAATATGAAAAAAAGCATTAGTGAATTGAAGCAGAGATTTTCTTTTACTGAATACCAAAAAGTGATTATTTAATTAAAATGTTGTTTAACTTGTTAAAGTAGTTTACTTAAACAACTATTGTTAGTCAGTAAAAAATTTTCTGGGTAGGAGTTAGAGTTCTACAGCTGGAAAAGACCTGAGAATCCCATCAGTCCATCTCCTACATTTATAGATAAAGCAGCCAAGGCCCAAAGAGACATGAAGATGATCTCTAGACTGTCAATGCGTGCTGTCCTTTTGTACCTTAGTTTAAGTAGATGAGTAAGCTATCTGTGTGTGTTTAACTGTTTGAAATAGAAGTATCTTTTTTTTTTAATGATTTTTTTCTGAGCAAGGAAACATACAGTGATGTGTTTACACATCAGGGTGAAATGTGTTCAGCTTTGTGCATCATTATGGGAAAAAATTATTACTATCTTCCTTTGGCCAAACTTGAAACAATTCAGATGGTAAGATTATTGTTGATGCAGTAGAATGAAGTAGTTGATAATTTTTTCTTGAATTTGTGTAATTTGGTTAAATATTTCCTTGTTTTATTAACATTAAAATTTTTTAAATTCTGTACTGTTGTTATTTTGCTTATTCTTAGGAGTCTCCCAGTTGCAAGAAAAGGTGGCGTGTCTAGTGCCCTCTACATGGCCTGGTTAGAAGTTTTATCTAGAGACTTGCCACCAGTCCTTCTTGTCCGGGGAAATCATCAGAGTGTCCTTACCTTCTATTCCTAAACACCACATTATGGACAGCCCTAGGGAAATGGCACTGCAGTCCCTAGGAAAATGACTTGAAATCTTCTATGAGACTGCGATGAGGTGGCAAAACAGTGACTTTTCTTTATAATTTCACCGATTTGAAAGCACACGGGGAAGTCGCTCCATTTGCATGGTTTTGGAGACTTCAGTTTTATTCCTTATTGTTGGACATAAGATTTTTCTTTGCTACTTGAATAGCAATAAAAGTGTGTTTTTATTTTCAGTTGGTGAAAGAAATATAGATTTATAAAAGCCTTTTAGCCTTGAGGTGCCTTCTGAGATTAACCAAATTTCATCCATATATACCCTCTTTTATAAATTTATATAGAATATCAAACTTTGCCTTCAACTAAGACTGTAGCTCAAATGTAAGTTGGTTTCTAGTCTCTTCCATCTTAAAATGAATGCTGCTTTTCTGTCTTCCATTGAGCATTTAATTAGTTTTTTAGTATTGTACGTTTTCTATTACTGTACTTATTTTTTATGGTCTCTGTTAGATGTTAATGGGGTAAAAATTAGGGCAGGTCTTGTCATTTGAGATGAAACACAAGAATCAGAATGTCCAAAAGTTTAATCCATTTAAGTATGCATGTACAAAATGTAAACCTTAAGGAAAGAGTTGTTCTAGCTTTTATGAAGCTTTATATTATTGTCATAACTTCCAATTAACTTAAAAATGTCAAAAAGATTTATTCTCCATAGTTTTATATGACATAGTGAAAACCATATTCCTTTCTACAGCCTAAAATACACATAATTAATTTTAAATTTTTAGAGGGGACCTGTCCATGTTTGTCCTTCAAATCTGAGTGATTTTGCAGTAAGAACTTAGGTTTCCTGTAGGAAATTTGGGTTAAGTGATGCCATCTTACAGAGTATTTCAGTAAACACTATGTGGCATTCTACCATTCTTTTAAAAATCATACAGTTTCTTTAGTTTATCATCAAAACGGTTAAATGGACCACTGGTTACTTAATGAAATGTTTTTAGGCTAATTCATTCATCAAACACACTTAGTCTTAATATACTCAGGTTTGAACATTTAAATTTAATCCATTCTTAATATGTAAAGTCCATATTAAAAACTGCCAGGTTGTGCTTTTTGAACACTTGTTTTGACATCATAGTCTACCAGTATATAGTAGTGATAATGCTTAAGTATTATCACTGAAAGCTTTCTATACAAATTATTAATGTGAATTTTTTCATTCTTTTATATTCGAGAAAAGATTGCCTAAAAACATTGCAGAAGTTTTAAACACATACACACTGTACACACACACACACGTATATCATATATATGGTATATATATTTTATATGTATGCATTATATATTTTATATACACATATACAACAAACTACATGTTACTTGGCCATATTGCTGGTTGTTCAGCAGTGTTCAGTGATCAAAATTCATTATCTAACAATTTTGTTAAACATAAGATGAAAGCAAATTATCATATGGTTTTAATGAACAAAGTTTTAGTCATTTGCAAGATACATTGTAACTACAAATGACTATAATTTGTGATAGTGAAATGTTCTGTAATTCATCCACATTGCTATTCAGTCCAGTTATTTATAAGTTTTAAAATAGTTTAAAAAATATTTTGTTGCTCGTTCGTTCTCCAGATCTTCAAATTTTTTCTTCTTTCAAAACTGAAGTTTTATTTTATTTTTGCTGCATGAATACAAAGTAAATTAGTTTCAGAATGGGCTTGGTAATATTTTAATGTAAAATATTAGTAAAATTGCAATATTTTGTTTTCCAAATTTGTTTTCCTAGCTCATAACTCACAACTTTATTGCATTTATTACAGGATTTGCAGTAATTGTGGGGGAGAATAGTAGGAATGTAAAATTACTCAGTAAGCATGGAATTGTTACCATGTTTGAATTTTTTTTTCCTTTAAACAGATGGACAGTAGGGCATGGACTTAGTGCTGCTATCTTGAAATGTGCACAGGTACACTTAATTTAAAAGTTTTGCCCATTCAGGAAACCATCACTTACAATCTGTACCACAAGAACCAAATGAAGTGTGTGTAATCATACATGTGTAAAAAGTATATTTAAATATGCATACTTGGGTTGGGGAAGGGAATTATAGTCAATGAAATAATGTAAGATGCTTTTCACTTATGGATTCTTTAACACTAGATACCAGGTCAAAAAGGTTCAAAGTTATTGTAGCTCTCCAATAAATTTCAGCAGTTTATTGTTAGAAACAGAAAATAGCTAGTGATGAAGTTATTCTATTTTGTTTATACTGAATTTTGATTGTTTTGATGCCAAACTTTTTTAGTTCTAATCATTGGTGATGACTTGAAATAAGCAGTTGTGCATTGGCATTTGGCAGTTCATTATTTCTGTAGACAAAAATTTATGGGAGTTTAGCTTAAATAACTCTTAAGTTGACAAATAACAGTAGCTGATAAAATCAATTATTTATTTGTTACATTTCATATTTGTATTTTAGGTTTCCTTTTACATAAATTCTTTTATGCTTTTATGACATTACATATTTAAAGAAAATGAGGAAATAACTTAAATAATTGTGCTTTGATGGATAATTATCAGCTAAGTTTGAAATTGTAATATTTTGACAAACCCGTAACTGTCACATGAATGCTTTTCTAATGTTTTAACACTGAATATTGCAGTTTCAACTTTGTGTAAAGATTACTGCAATAAAGGAAGTGAATCCGATCCGATACAAATAATTTGTCTAGCATTTGTTTCATAAATACTATTCCCCATGCTTTGTTAAAAACTAAAATGATAGCATCACCAGCCTCATTTTGGTAAGATTACTTCATTGATGATGATTGTTTAAAATGGAATAATTTTTAAATGACCATAAATTAGCCAAATCCTTATAAGTGGCACATAGTTTGTGTTAAAAAGTTATGAACGGCTGTTACTAATAAACATGTCATATGAGCCATAGGAGGAATGACAGTATTTTATGAGTAAACTGTACTAAATCTTGGACTATTAGAATTGAGATCTTATAGATTATCATCCCCTTTTTTACAGGTGAGGAAACAGACCCAGAGGGGCCATTTTCCTTGCTTTAAGGACATTGACTAAATTTGTTTTATATACCCTGAACTGAAGCTCCCCAGCCACCTTTTAGGTAGCAGATAGTATAACATTTCATTTCACTTGATCCAACAGTTTTGAGCACCACTGCTTAATCAGGAAACCTTGGTGTGCTACAAATTAAATCCCATTATAACATTTTCAAAATAATATTCAATTCACTGTGGCAAAAACATTTATAAAATTATAAAATAATTTTAAATATATTTTAAATATAAAATAAAAAAATAAAATAATTCAGTGAGTTAACACATAAAATGCTCCTTTGCAAACCTTCAAGTTCAATATAAATGCTAATTTTTTAATATTTAGTGGTAACTTAAGCTCAACTGTTCTCAGTTAGGCATTAAAAGATTAATAATTAAGAGACTATTAGTAACTTGGGAGAGAGCAGTTTCATTTAAATGATGACATTAGGAACAAGACCACAGAGATTTAGGAGAGTAAGAAGAAGGAAGTTGGAGGCATCAATTATAGTTTATCTCAAGCAGTTGAGTCACAAAAGGGAGGAAAGATAGGCCAATAAATGGATCTAGCAGAAATGGATCTATCAAAAGACATAAGGTGCCTAGCCGTGTGACCTTGGGCAAGTTACTTAACCCCAATTGCCCTCCCCCCCAAAAAAAAGACATAAGGCATGTTTGTATGCGGGAGGGAAGCAGCGAATAGGCAAGAGACTGAAGATAGAAAAGGCTTGAAAAGGGGGACAATGTGGTGGAGATGATTCGTGTAGAATCACTTCTACACAAAGGGTTAGCCTTGGCAAAAAGAGATGCCTTGAAGGCAACAATGATATAAGGAGGAAGGGAAAAGAGGGAGCTCTGGTCAAATATTCTATTTTTTTTTTTTACTGAAATATGAGTTGAGATTCTCAGATAAGAGGACAGGGAGACAGCTTTGAGAGGTTCAAGGAGGGGTAGAAAGCTTTGGAAAAACTTGTAGTGAATAGGATAATTAAACAATTAGGGAGATATAAAAGGATTGCCTTAACAGTCTAGCACAAGAGGTACAAAACTTTACCCAAGTAACAGACTTCTTAAAAAGGATGAGCCAAGCAGAGGTTGACTGAACGCTAGCCAAGATAGAAGAAGTAATACAACAGAACTAACCCTCACAACTACTTTACAAAGTTCTAGAAAAATGTCATAAACCAAGTCCTGGTTAGGAAAATGAAGAATATTCCCAGTCATTATTCTAGTTCACATCTATATATAAGGAGATAAAAGAAGTCAGAAGATACTAGGAACTGAATCCAACCAAGAACAGCTATGTGGAACCTTCCAGAATAAAGACTGAACTAAATAGAATAAAGGGCCTGTCTGCAGCTGTCCACCAGAACAAGATTAAGTCCCACATCTACTACAGAGAGACTTGACCTGTAGGAAACAGAAGTATATGCCAATAGACATCTCTGTCCCTCAATATCTACTTCTGGGTCACAAATACAATGCAAGAGAGAAAAATCCTGTGCTTAATGGCTGGTTGTCCAAAGCAACAAAGAGTTGTGGACCATGGGCTTTATCTTGAATGAAAAGCAAGGATAGAAGCAAGCAGCAGCTATGAGATTTGGACCCCTGGAGCTTACTGTGGTCTCATCCAGTCTCCAATATTGTCTGAAGTCTTTAGTGGAATAATCAGCAGGAAGTCCAGATCAAAAAGGAGCCTGTAGTTCTCTAAACCTACAGAGTTTTCGAGATCAGCTAACAGTGACTAAGTCTAGAAGTATTCTACTGGAGCTTCAACCACAATTGTTTGTCAGACACACAAGCTCCAAACTTGCACTTTGGGCACACTGAAAACTTGTAGGTCCCTACCCTGAGCTGTCCCTGAGATCCTAGAATAACACAACACTCAATATCCTGACACAGTAGCAGAAGAACCTGAGAGGGAACAAAACAGGGCCAAGCATAGACCAATGATTCCCTCCAGAAGTGTGCATAGCCTGGCCTTAACACCAAGTCCTAAGTCAAGAATTAAGGCTGGAAGAATAAGCAGAGAAAATTACACCATAAAGAACTATTAGGGTAATACACATGCACAAGACACAAATCCCATACAAGAGAGTGACTCCAAAACACCTACAAGCAAATCTTCAAAGAAAAATACAGCTTGGTACTGAGGACTCTCCCTCTTATCACTCTCTTCTGGATGACAAGAAACAAAGAAAAGTATAATAGAATAATATGGTGGAGAGAAATACAAATTAAATGAAAATGAATGGAATGCAATAAAATGAAAAAGTATAGCAGAATAGATCAGAAAACAGCATCCAGCAATATATTATTTACAGAAAATATATTTGTCTCAATTCTTACCTAGCCTTTAAACACTGAATGGGTTTGCCACAAGCAAACAGATCTGGGAAAGACCTTAATTTAGAAAGACCAAGGTCATCCACTATATCCCAGGCTATCCCCAGATGTCTTGCCAATGCACTTCCATGACTGAAGGAGAGGACGAGGCTGATGACTTTCCCCAGCTATGCCTCACTAAAATCCAGTTCATACACAAGTCAAGACATCACCCATGTGATGTCATTAGTCCTCTTTGAGAATGAAGAATCAACAACATGAAACAGATTTACATAGTTAAAATAAGAGAGTAGAGCAAAATTTATTATACTTCTCCTAAAGTAAAAAAAGCAGGGGTAGCAATCATGATCTCTGATACAGAAAAAGCAAAAACTGACTTGAAAGAGATAAATAGGGAAACTACATTTTGTTGAAAGATACAATAAACAATATCAATACTAGCAAGATGGTGGAGTAGAAACAGCACTTCCACAGAGCTCCAACCAACACCACTTCAAAATTATGTAAAAGGGGGACTCTGAACTACCTCTGGAGCTCCAGAACCCACAAAATGACACAGACAAGCTAACCGCCTGCTGAGGACAGCCCGACAGGGAGCGGCCAGCTCAGGGCTCTGGGAGCTGCCAGCCCAGCAATCTGGGAGCCGAACCTAGGACCACATGAGTCAGAGGTTTTAGCCTCAGGGTGGCCAGGCCAGCAGCTTGCTGGAGGGACCCCAGAACACCAGGAGCTGTGGTACTTCCAGAATTATCAACACATAGGTGCCTAGGACAAAGTGAGAGGTCAGTGCCCTATGGACTTTGGGACTGGTTGGGAGAATGTGTCAGCTTCTTCCCCTGGGGGCGAGAAGCCACTGAGGAGCGGGCGCAGCTTGCACCACGTTGCTGTGTTGCAGCTTCAGCTCTTGGCCTGTGAACTATACGGGGAATCTGGAGATCAGTCTGGGGGGTAAGTGCTTTTGCTTTACCCTTCTTGGATCTGGATTGTGGTCTGGGGTGGAGGTCTTGGGGTGTGTGACCAGCTTGCCAAAGTGTGTGGAGGCTTCACAGAGGCCACCCAACTAATACCTCCAGAAGTTGAGAAAACCGCGTTTGGGACTGAAGTTCCCCTGGCTGGGGTAAAGTCCTACTGTGGCAACAAGCCCAAAAGTCAAGTAATTGAGTGACAACATGCCTAGGAAAAGGAAACAAAATAAACAGAAAAATTCAACATTAGACTCCTATTTGGGGGGCAAAGAGGATCAAAGCATGGAACTGGAGGAGGACTGTGAGGTCAGAAATCCTGCACCAAAAGCTCCAAATGAAAATATGAGCGGGTTACAGGTCATAGAGGACCTTAAGAAGCAGCTAAGAGAAGTGGGGGTAAAACTGGGAAGAGAAACGAGAAAGATGCAGGAAAAGTATGAAATGAGAGTCAACAGCCTGACTAAGGAAAATAACACCTTAAAAATAGACTAACTCAAATGGCAAAAGAGGCCCAAAAAGGCAATGAGGAGAAGAATGCCTTAAAAAGCTGAATTTGCCAGATGGAAAAAGAATCTCACTGAGGAGAATCATTCCTTCAGAATTAGACTGGAGCAAATGGAAGCTAGTGACTGTATGGGAAATCAAGATGCTATTAAGCAGATCCAAACAAATGAAAGAATAGAAGGCAATGTGAAATATCTCATGGGAAAAACCACTGACCTGGAAAATAGATCCAGGAGAGACAATTTAAAAATTATTGGACTACCTGAAAGCCATGATCAAAGAAAGAACCTAGAAATCACCCTTCAAGAAATTCTCAAGGAAAATTGCCCTGATGTTTTAGATCCAGAGGGCAAAATAGAGGTTGAAAGAATCCACCAATCACCTCCTGGAAAAGATCCCAAAAAGAAAACTCCCAGGAATATTATAGCCAGGTTCCAGAATCCCCAGATCAAGGAGAAAATACTACAAGCAGCCAGGAAGAAACAATTTCAATATTGTGGAAACACAATCAGGATAGCACAGGATCTGGCGGTTTCTACACTGAGGGATAGAAGGGCATGGAATATGATATTCCACAGGTCAAAGGACCTGGGATTAAAACCAAGAATCACCTACCCAACAAAACTGAGTATCATGTTTCAGGGGAAAATTTGGTCATTCAGTGGAATAGAGGACTTTCAAGCATTCTTGAGGAAAAAACCAGAGTTGAAAATTTGACATTCAGATACAAGAAGCAAGAGATGCTTGAGAAGGTAAACAGGGAAAAGAAATCACTATGAACTTATCAAAGTTGAACTATGTACATTCCTACAGGGAAAAACTTTTCTCAGTATGAAAATAGCTGAAGAAGGGTATATGGGCATATGAATACATACGTGAATGTGTGTATATATGTTTTCAGGTATACATAGATAGAGGGCACAGGTCGAATTTAATAGGAAGGGATGATACTTAAAAGGTGAGGTTAAGAGGTGAGAGTAATGTGGTGAGGGGGAATGAGGAGAGACAATGGGGTGAACTGTCTCGTGTAGAGGATGCAGGGGAAGGTGGTTGCAGGGGAGGGGAAGAACAGGAAGGCAAAACCTTATTCTCATTGAATTTGGACCAGGGAGAGAACGACATACATACTAAATACGGTGTCCCACCCTACAGGAGCATGGGGGGGAGGGGGATGGAGGAAGGTGTTGGAGGGCTGGGGGCGGGAGGGATGTTGGAAGCACCCACTTTTGAAAAGGGACAGGATCAAGGTGGGGAGTGGACCAGGTGGGGGGTGGGATGGGAGGGAGGGAAATACAGTTAGTCTTCTACAGTATATGTACTATGGTAATGTTTTGCATAGCTACACATGTACAGCATATACTGAGTTGCCTATCTTCCTTTTAAAATCAAATTTGAAAAAATATAAATACTATGATTAATACTATTTTGCATATAATTGGGGGATAAGGTGTGTAGGCAATGGGGCCTGGGGTTTCACCTGGCCCTGTTGGAAGAGTCAAATGGGATATGGGAGAAGAGATGGGAGAGAGCAGATTGGATGAGAGGATATCCTCCATGACTGTTATTCTGGGGTGGTGGGTAGGGAAAAAACAGCGAAAAAATTGTAACTCAAAATCTGACAGAAATGAATGATGTAAACCAGAAGTTAATAAAGCATTTGGGGAAAAAAAGAAAAAAATATCAATACTAGACATATATAAACCAAATTGTACTAGACATATAAACCAAATGGTACAATACCAAAATAATGATAAGTTAAATGAATTATATAAGACATGATAACAGTAGGGTACCTCACTATACTCCCTTTAGAATACAGAAAAATGTAAGTGGAAAATTTTAGAAAAGTTGAATATGGTAGAACTGTGGTGATTATTGAATGGGAATGGAAAGGAGTATACATAGTTCTAAGCTACAGCAACTTTAGAAAATTGACCATAGAGGTATTAGAGCATAAAAGCTTCACAAAAGCAGAAAAGAAGAAACATTAAATTCCTCTTACAGACCATGAAAATTGTATTTAAAAGGGCAACCAAAAAACTATTAATTTATTGAAGAGGGGTGGCTAGGTGGTGCAGAGAGTAGAGCATAGGCCCTGGAGTCAGAAGGACCTGAGTTTGGATCTGACCTCAGACACTTAATGCACACACAAACAAAAACCTAGCCATGTGACCTTGGGCAAGTTACTTAACCCCAATTATCCTCCAAAAAAAAAAAGCAAAAAAAAATTTTATTGAAGACTAAATAACTTAATTCTAAAGAATTAATGAGTCACAAAACAAATCATAGTTACAATAAACAATTTCTAAGTAATGACAACAATGAGATAATATATCACAATTTTGTGGATGAAACCAAAGCAGTCCTGAAGGGCAAATTTATATTTCCAGATTTTTTATCAAGTCAACAAGCATTTATTGTTATAATATGTGCCTAGCAGTGTGCTCAAATAATTAAGTATTCAATAAAAAAAAAAAAAAACTAGAAAATCAACTTTAAAAAAATAAGCCCTGAAATTCTGGAATTCAAGGAAAAGATGAAATTGAAAACAAATAAAAAATGACTGAATTAGCAGATGAAATAAGGAGCTTATTTTGGTGGAGGGGGGAGTAATATAAAGGATTTTATTTTTCAAAAACAAAGAGGAAAATCAAATTTCCAATGTCATAAAAAGAGTGGATTTACAACAAATGAAGAAATAAATTACTAGAAACTATTTTGCATAATTATATGCCAATAAAACTGACATTCTAAATAAAATGAATATATTTACTATATATATATATATAAAGCCCAGCTGAACAGAACAAGAATTCAAGAACTAGAGAACTTAACTAAACCCAATCTTAGTAAAAGAAATTGAACAAACCATAAATGTGAACCCCCAAAAGGAAATAAAACAGGACCAGAGAATCTAAAATTAAATTCTGTCAGACCTTTAAAACAAAGAGCTCCAATATTTAAAAAAAAAAAAAAAACCTGTTAAAAAATAGGGAAAGAAAAGGTGCTATAAAATTCTTTCTATAATGTAAATATAGTCTTGATACCTAAACCAGGGAGAGTCAAAACAAAGAAAACCATAGATCAGTTTCACCAAGGAATCTTGATGCAAACATTTTATATAAAATATGAGCAAGGAAACTATAGCAACGTATCACAAAGGTTATGCATAGTGACAAGGCTGGATTTGTATTAGAAATGCAAGATTGGTTCAATATTAAGAAAACTACAAATATAATTGACCATATTATTAACAAGAGTAAGAAAATCAAGTTATGATAACAGATGTTTAAAAAGCTTTTTACAAGATATAATACCCATGGGGCAGCTAGGTGGCACAGGATACCAGCCCTGGTGTCAGGAGGACCTGAATTCAAGTCCAGCCTGAGACACTTAAAACACACTTACTAGCCTTGTGACTTTGGGCAAGTCACTTAACCCCAATTGTCCTACAAGGAACAATAACAACAACAAAAGATACCATAACCATTCCTATAAAAAAAAACTATATAGGAACAAATAGATCATTCCTTAATATGGCAACTACTATCCATCTAAAAACAAGAGCCTGGAAGATGGCGGAATAAAGGCAGGGACTCATCTGAGCTCTCCCTCAAACCCCTCCAAATACCTATTAAAAATGACTCTAAAAATATTCTAAAGCAGCAGAACCCACAAAAAGAGTGAAACAAATTGCCAGCCCAAGAAAACTTGAAAGGTCAGCAGGAAAGATCTGTTGAGAGAGGAACACCCGCCACACCAGCACAGACAGGGCCCCAGCAAACCTTGAGCAGGCCTCACGGTGACTGAATTACTGGCAGCAGTGGCAGTGCCCAGACCTCTTAGCCCACAGACACCAAAGACAACTTAGAAAGTCAGTAGGAAAGGTCTGTCACACCTGTATAAGAGTGGCGCATGGTCCCCAGGAGACTGTGCCAACACAGCCATGCCAACAGTAAACCAGGAGTAGGCCTTGGGAGTGACTGAATCAGCAGTGGCAGCACCTGCTTTTGGAGTTCACAGTCCACAGACAGTAAGGGGGTCAAACAACTAGTCAGGAGATCGAAAGGGTCTTTTTGCTAACACAGAGGCAGGACTGTGTTCCTTTGCACATACTGAGATCTGTGTTGCAGTCCTGGGTGTCAGTCCCAGGTAAGGAGGAGCACTAGCATAGTAAAGCTTGTGGTCACAGTAGAGGAGAGACCCTCCTCACAGTTCCAGGAAAGAAAGGAGTGCTTGTGGTCACTTACAGACCAGAGCACAGAGAATAATAAACATACCTCTCCTTAGATCATACCACCTTTAAAGAACTTAAAACTTACAGACCCCTAAAAGTATCTCTGAAAACAGCAGAAAACCACTAAAGCTTGGGACAATGCACCCTCTAACCTAGAAGCAAAGTCTTACTTTAACAAAGAGTTAAAAAGTCAAGTAATAGGCTGGGAAAATGAGCAAACAACGGGAAAAAGGTTCTGACTATAGGAAGTTAGTAGGGTGACAAGGAAGATCAAAACACTCTTGAGAATAAGACAACAAAGTCAAAGCTCCTATATCCAAAGCCTCCAAGAAAAATATAAATTGGTCTCAGGCCTTGGAAAAGCTCAAAAAGGATTGTGAAAATGGATAAGAGAAATAGAGGGAAAACTGGGAAGAGATGAGAGTGATGTAAGAAAATCACAAATAACAAGTCAACAGCTTAGTAAAGGAGCCACCCCCCACCAAAAAAAAAAAAAAATACTGAAGAAAATAATGCCTTAAAAAACATAGTAGGCCAAATGGTAAAAGAGGTCCAAAAAGCCCATGAGGAGAAGAATGCCTTAAAAAGCAGAATTGGCCAAATGGAAAAGGAGATCTAAAAGTTCACTGAAGAAAATAATTCCTAAAAAATTATAATGGAGCAAATGGAAGCTAATGACTTTATGAGAAATAAAGAAATAAAAAAGAATGAAAAAATAGGAAAAATGTGAAATATCTCTTTGGAAAAACAACTGACCTGGGAAATAAATCCAGGAGAGATAATTTAGCCATGTAACCTTGAGCAAGTTACTTAAAACCCCAATTGCTTTAAAAAATAAATAAAATAAAAATAAAAAATAAAAAGGAGAGATAATTTTAAAATTATAGGACTACCTGAAGGCCATAATCCCAAAAAGAAACTAGACATCATCTTTTAAGAAATTGTCAAGGAAAACTGCCCTGATAGTCTAGAACCAGAGGGTAAAATAGAAATTGAAAGAATCCCCCAATCACAACTTGGAAGAGATCCCAAAATGAAAACTCCCAGAAATATTATAGCCAAATTCCAAAGTTCCAAGATCAAGGAGAAAATATTGCAAGCAGACAGAAAGAAAAGATTCAAATATTGTGGAGCCACAGTCAGGATAACACAAGATTTAGCAGCTACTAGATTAAAGAATCAGAGGGCTTGGAATATGGTATTCTGGAGGGCAAAGGAGCTAAAAGAAGGGAGGGTAGATGGGGAAGGAGGTATAATAGTAATGTAATTTGATTCCTTTGTATTAGCAAAGCTAACAGGTACTTAGCACCTAGTTTGAAATTAATTAGATCAAGTCTCTGTTAAGAAATACAAGGTATGAATCCCTGTTGCTGATGTAACAGGAAGGGGCAGAACAGGGAGGAGCTAATAGGTACATATGGAGAAGCCTTAGCTGGATTTTCAGATCTTCTTGGAGCCAGGTTCTGGAGGCTAAGGAAGAGAGGCCCAGGCTGGAGAGAATGATTTTTATGTTGAAAACATGGATGAAGTGATTTTGATTCTGGGAACCAGCTGAAATTTCTGCTTGAGTCTGAGGACCAACTGGAGCTACTGAAGACTGAAGAAGCCTGACTGTGGTGTCAGTATTTTGTCTGTTTGTGGCTTCCCAAGAACAGGATTTAAGGTGAACTGGACACTGTGAGCTTCAGTGTGAAACAGGAACTGCATGGAGAGCTGGACAAGGAACTGGGAACTGTCTGCCTTTGAACCCAGGTGACAGTTTGGTGAATCCAAGTAGAAGCTGGGACCATGGAAGGGGATCCAGGGAATCTGAGAAACCACCCTGAGTCAAGCTGAAAGAAGACTTTACTTGGATACTGTGTACTGACTGAGAAGATTGTAATTTACTTGTGAGCAAGGATTAATGGCCTGTGTATTTTCTGATGAATATATAGTGAATGATGACTGAATAGTGACTGATTTGTAACTTATTGTGACCCATGAGAGAACTTTGACTTTTGTATTTTTTGACCCTTAAGGAGGCAAGCCTCCTTAAGGATGGTTGAATGATTGAGTTACTAAGTGATTGACTGATTGAATGATTGTACTTTGTTCAAAACTATGTGACTACTTGGTGAAAACTATGTGGCCATCTTAGTGATAAGTTGTTGTGAATGCTGTATTTTTATTTTCTGTGATAAGTTGTAACATTGTGAATGCTGTAGCTTAATTTTCTGTGAATGTTTTGCTCCCATTTGTTACTGAATAGAGTTCACTATACTATGTAATCAGAATCTTGAAAGCTGTTCCACAGCAGCCGTCCTCTGGAAAGCTGCTCATGCTTGGCTTTACAGGAGGTCAGAAGCAAAACACTTTTGAGAAAGGACAGGGTGAAAGAGAGAGACTAGAATAAACATGTGAAATAGAATGGAGGAAAATACAGTTAGCAATAGTAACTGAAAAAAAATTTGAAGCAAGTTTCTCTGATAAAGGCTTCATTTTTCAAACACAGAGAAGTGAATCAAATTTATAAAAATAAGAGCCATTCCCCAATTGATAAGTGATCAAAAGATATGATCAGTTTTCAGATGAAATAATCAAAGCTATGTATAGCCATATGAAAAAACTATAACTCACTACTGATTGGAGAGATACAAATTGGGACAATTCTGAAATACAACATCATACCTATTATATTAGGAAATAGGACAGAAAAGGAAAATGACAAATGTTGAAGGGGGTGTGGGGAAAATGAGATATTAATGCACTGTTGGTGGAGTTGTGAACTCATTCAAACATTCTGTAGAGCAATTTGGAACTCTGTCCAAAGGACTATAAAACCATGCATACCTTTTGACCTAGCAATACCACTACTATATCTGTATCCCAAAAGAGATAAAAACCAGAAAGGAAAAGGACATGTATGTGCAAAAATATCCATAGCAGCTCTTTTCTGGGGGCAAGGAATGGGAAATTGAGGGGATGCTCATCAATTGGGGAATGGCTAAACAAGTTGTAGTATGTGATTGTGAAGGAATACTATTGTGCTATAAGAAATGATGAGCAGGATGCTCTCAGAAAAACCTGGAAAGAATTGCATGGATTGATGCAAAGTAAAATGCACTGTGTACATCAATATTTTAGGATGATTGACCATCCAAGACAACTCTGAAGGACTTATAATGAAAAATGCTATCCATCCCCAGAGAAAGAACTGATGGTAGGGGGCAGCTAGGTGGCACAGTGAGTAGAGCATCGGCCCTGGAGTCAGAAGGACCTGAACTCGGATCCGGCCTCAGACACTTAAAGCACACACAAACAAAAACCTAGCTGTGTGACCTTGGGCAAGTTACTTAACCCCAATTGCCCTCCAAAAAAAAAAAAAAAAGAAAGAAAGAACTGATGGTGTCTGAATACAGACTGAAGCATATTTTATTTTCCTTTATTTTTGCAGGGCTGTGCTTTTTTCATAATTATGGATATGTTTTACATGACTACACATGTAAAGCCTATGTTGAATTTCTTGCCTTTTCAATGGGAGTGGGGTGAGGAAGGGAGAGAATTTGGAACTCAAAGTTTGAAAAATGAATGTTAATATACATATACATATATATATATACACACATACACACATATGTCTATATAGGAAGGTATATGGGCATATGAATACATACGTGAATGTGTGTATATATGTGTACAGGTATACATAGATAGAGGGCACAGGACCAATTTAATGGGAAGGGTAGATACTTAAAAGGTGAAATTAAGAGGTGAGAGAGGAATATAATGAGAGGAGATAGGGAGAGACAGAATGGGATAAACTATCTCATATAGAAGAGGCAAGGGAAAATGGTTACAATGGAGGGGAAGAACAGGAAGGCAAAAGGGAATGGGTCAACCTTATTCTCATTGAATTTGGCTTAGGGAGGGAATACTAAATAGGGTATCTCATCATACAGGAGAGTAGGGGGGAAGGGAATGAGAGGGGGGATAATGGAAGGGAGGGCAGGCTGGGGGGAGGGAATTTGGGAGCACCCAGTTTTGAAAAGGGACAGGATCAAAGTAGAGAATAGAACAAGTGGGAGGTGGGATAGGAGGGAGGGAAATACAGTCAGTCTTTCACAATATATCCACTATGGAAATGTTTTGCATTGCTACACATGTACAACCTATACTGAATTGTTTACCTTCCCAGTAAAGGTGGGTGACAAAGGAGGAAGGGAATGAATCTGGAATTCAAAGTTTTAAAATCAAATGTTTAAATATATATAAATACACACACACATGCATGCATACACACACACACACACACACACACACACACACATATATATATATATACATATATATATATATACTGTTATCAATATTATTTTACATGTAACTGGGAAATAAGATATACAGGCACTGGAGCATAGGGATCCACCGTGCCCTACTGGAAAACTGGAGGGGATATGGGAGAGAGCAGATTGGAGGAGGGGATATCCAGTGGGATTGCTATTTGGGGGTGGTAGGTAGGGGGAAAATGGGGAGAAAATTTGTCATTCAAAATCTTGTGGAAATGAATGATATAAACTAGAAATTAATAAAGCGTTTGATTAAAAAAATAAAAATGAATGTTAAAAAAATTTTACATGTAATTACAAAAAAATAAAATATAAAAAAAAGAACAAAACAAAACAAGGGCCTGCATTATATATAATGGAAAAAAGATGGGTTTTTTCCCCCATAAAATCAAGAGTAAAGCAAAGATGTCCATTTTTACCATTACTTCTTTGCCAACAAAACTCCAAATCAGGTCACAAAGAGTTGGACATGACTGAAATGACCAGACAACAACAAAAATTTTGTGCAATGTAAAAGTGAACTTTATCACAATATCAATAAAAAAATAGAAGGAATAAGCATTAGGAAAGAGGAAACAAAATCATTTTTTTCCTAGATGATATAATGATTTGCCAAAAGAACTTAGAGAATCAACTAAAAAAACTAATGTAAATAATTGACAACTTCAGCAAAGTTGCAAGATATAAAACAAACCCACATAAACCATTGGTATCTCTGTAATATTACCAACAAAATTCAGCAGGAAGGGGGTGTCAAGGTGGTGCAGTGAATAGAGCATCGGCCCTGAGGAGGACCTCGGTTCAAATGTGACCTCCAACACTTAACACTTGCTAGCCATGTGACCTTGGGCAAGTCATTTAACCCCAATTGCCCTGCCTTTCCCCCTCCAAAAAGCAAAACAAAACAAAACAAAAAAATCAGCAGGAAGACATAGGAAGAGAAATTCCATTAAAAAAAAACTAGAAAATATATCTAATATTTAGGAATCTGCTTGCCAAGCCACAAACAGTCAAAAGATCAAGAATTACTTTATAAAGCTAGAAAAAAATAACAATAATAATGCAGCTGGAGGAAAAAAAGGTCAAAGTTCTCAAGAGAAACAATGAAAAATAGTGGGAAGGAAAACTCACCTAAGAAGTACTCAAAGCTGGGTGGCACAGGTGGCACAGTGAGTAAGAGCGGCGCCGGAGTTGGGAGGACCCAGGATTGGCTCTGGCCACAGAAAACTTGCACCCACACATAAAAAATAACTAGCCGTGTAACCTTGAGCAAGTTACTTAACCCCAATTGCTTAAAAAAAAAAGTACTCAAAGCTATATTACAACTACATCATCTCAAACTGTATTACAAAGCAGTAATCAAAATAATTTGATACTGGTCAAGAAATAGCTTGATCAGGAGAACAATTCGGTATACAAGATACAGAAGCAAATAAGCACTGATATTTTTAAAAATATATTAAAAAAAATAAAAAAATTTGTAAACCCAAATGGGGAGTTTGCCCAGCTATTAGGGTAAGAAGCCACTATTTGACCTCCCCAAAAAATGTTGCTTGGAAACTACAAAGTAATGAGGCAAAAACTAGGTAGAAATCAACAATACACACAGAAAGTCTCAAAATAAGCTCCAGGTAGATAAATGTCTTAGACGTTCAATGATAACATGAACAAGTTAGAGGAACAGAGGGGTTACCTTTTAAATATATGGAGAGGGGAATAGTTTATGAACAGAGATGGAGAGGATCACAGATGAAATGAACAATTTTAATTATACAAAATTAAACATTTTTGCACAAATTCCAATTGAGCTGAATTTGAGAAATAGCTATAAGTGGGAGAAAATTTTATGGCATTTTTTTTTTCTGATAGAAGTCCAATTTCCAAGATATACAGATCAAATTTATAAGAATGGCTCTCATTCTTTAATAGGGATATGAACAGGAAGTTCTAAAGAAAGAAATTCAAGGTACTTGAAAAATTTTTGAAAACCAACTAAAAAAATGTCAAATTTAATAATTAGGAAATACATATTAAAGCAGCGCTGAGGTTCTACCACATTGGCAAAGCTAAATAAAAGGAAAAATGACAAATGTTGGTTAGTATTGGGGAAAACAGCTATATTAGTACACTCTTTTTAATTTTGGATTCCTAATTCTCTCCCTCACTCCAATTCCTCCCTCACCCACGGTGAAGGCAAAAAATGTGATATCAATTGCACATGTAAAATTATGCAAAACACGTTTCCATGCATAACTATATTCTAATAAAGATAGCAATGTACATTAACAGTAGAAAGCCTTATTTATTCTTTTGTAAAATACCAAATAAATTTATCAGATGATGAAGAAGGTTTTGGTGAAAAAGGAAAGAAAAATGATGTAATATATGAAAAAAGGTCTCATAGATAATGAGAGAGGAGGAACTTCTATTTTATATTTTGTATAAAATATATATCTTACATTTATATCTTCCAAATTATTACCTCTGTGTTACCTTTTGAAAAAATTGAAGGTATTTTCTTCACCAAGTCAGATTTCCAAATATAGACCTCAGCCCTTCATGTTGCTCCCTACTTTTTTTTCCTTTTTGGAGGGCAATTGGGGTTAAGTGACTTGCCCAAGGTCACACAGCTAGTTAAGTGTTAAGTGTCTGAGGTCAGATTTGAACTCAGGTCTTTCTGATTCCAGAGCCAGTGCTCTATTCACTGTGCCGCCTAGCCTCCCCCTCACTACTCCTTTCAAAAGCAAAGGCTCTAGTTCTTCTTTTGACTTTGACCATGAAAGGTAATCATTTGTTTAGTGTCCATATACCTGTGCATGTTTTACATTGTTTACTTTACTTTTGTACTTTTCCTGCTTTTCAAGGTATTGCTGTTAAGTAAATACAGGTGTATTATGTGATGGAAGATTTAATCAAAGAGACTACTCAGCTCCCTCCCCTCAGGTACTCTGAGAACTCCATTGCATAGTTTCTCAGTCACATAATACCATTTATCATAAGTTTTGTCCTCAACTTGAACCATTCCCTTCTAGCCAAACCCACTTATTGCTACCGATTTCCTACTTACTACATACCCTATGCCACTCCATCTCAGTACCTGACCCTCATCTTGAACCAACTCTTACCTGTCTTATCTTAAGTAACCAAACCTGCCAGTGTTTCTGCCTGTCAGGTCTGATGCCCATCCTATTATACAAATCACCACATTCTTTTTCATAATTCCTCTTTTATCATCATGTCTCTTTGGCAACTATCAAAATAGGTACACCCAGACCACTAGTTGTGTTATCTCTTATAAGGAAGGTTTCTAGCCAGAGCTTCACTCAAGTATCAACAAATGGAGAGAGTTCAGATTTAGGATTCTTAATCTTTTTGTTATGTCATTAACTTTTGGACCCCATCTCAGAATAGTATTTTTAAATGAATAAAATAAAATACATAGATTACAAAGGAAATCAAAGGCTAGTAAAAAAAATAATAAAATAAATATGCATTTTTTCCTACCAAAGTCACTGAGGCCCTAAAATCTATCAATAGACTATGGACCCCAAGTTAAGAACTCCTACTCTATATCCTTTATCTTCTTCACATATATACTTTGGCCTATAATTGCCCATAGATTCTTGTTGATATGCAAAAGGAAATTGTCCATTAGGTTCATAGTTTTATTGTTGTATCTCTCTGCATATTATTCTGCCACCAATACCCTTTCATTCTTTTAAGAATTATATCTTAAGTTTATATGTGCAAAATGAAAATGATACTCTCGTGTCATTGGTTCACTGATTTCATCTTTTTTTCCCTCTAAAAAAAGGGTTTCTCAGTAGTCTCAACAGGCCTCCTTAGAGGCTGTGGCATAACTCCACTGGGACCATGGCATGGCCCCAATGAATTTAACAATCAGAGGGTAGAAAGACAGGTTGCATTCTACCCTCTGTACCACAGCCAATTGTGGGCACTATCTCCAACAAAACCACACCTACTCTTCACCCATTAGCACCCAACACTCCTCCTACGTTGTTCCTTCTTATCACGTAAAATCCCATCCTCTCCACTTCTGCACTAGGCATTGCCCCCTTAGGTTACACCCTAACCATGACCCAAGCACCCACAGCAGCTGTTGCACAAGTGCCAACAAGAACAGTCTGCATCCCCCCCACCCTCCCAGTACTCACCCCGTCCCCCAGGTTTCACCTCATGACTTTGGCAGACATTCTTCAGAACATTCCATTGCTCTCTGGGGCAGTGGCCAACTACTAAAAGACCTGCCACCGGCACCTTTCTCCCCTTTTCATTTAGAGTGGTAGATTAAGGAACCCAAGATGTTCAGGGAGGCATGGGTTTGGTCTACCTCACTGATCTCATTACATTATCTTTCTCAAAACATGTCCCCCTCTTCTAAACTCTCCTGATTTTGTCGAGGTCATCATCATTCCATTCACTGAGTTTCATAGCTTTGGTGTCAGCCTCCACTTCTAATTTTCAATCACTCTACACATATATCTTTTCCTTTCTGTCTCCATAGATTCTCCTACATACTTCCCCTCCTCTCCACTAACACAGCCAATGCCCCAGTTCAGGGCCTTATTTCTCACCTGAAACATTCAAACAGTCTCCTATTTGGTTTTCCTGCTTCAAGTCTCAACCTGCTCTAGTCCCTTCTCCATATAGCTACCAAAGTTATTTTTTCTGAAGTGCCTGACCATTCCATCCTGTACTCAATAAGCTCCTGTGGCTGCCTGCTCTCTCTGGGATAAACTCTTATCTAGTATTGACAACCCTTTATAACCTGGTCCCAATGTGCCTTCCCAGCCTTGTTATACATTATTCCATTTCGTGTACTCTGTGTTCTAGCCAAATTGGCTTTTTTGTTGTTCTCACACATACAAATACACAAGATATCATACCATCCATAGACAGAATCACGTAAAGAAGGGGGAACACTGAAAACTTTCTGCTGAGCTTGTCAGACAATTCACTTTTGCTTGTTTATGTATTATGCATGCTAAATAGCTATACACAGAGAAATGTGACTTGCTACAAAGCTTTTTATGTTCGCTGGCTGTTAACATTATTTCATTGTTGTATCAGATGTATTTTAGTTTACAAAAAAGTATCTTAAAAAAGAAATTCACCTGCTTAGCCACTGTCTTACTAGTAGATGACCTTATGCTGGTATTCTGTTACTTTAGTTTCAACACTGGAAAGAAGTGAAGCACTCATAAATCTGTAAACAATGAACAAAGGGAGATATACTTATTCCTAACATAGCAAAGATAGGTGACAAACATGTGGGGGAACTTAACTTTGATGGATGGTCCCCCTCACCTCCAGATGGAAATGTGTCTGACCAGCAAGGCAAGGGATAGTTTTCAGATATACACCAGTAAGAATGGGACCCAACTCCCAGAAAGTCACATCAGTATAGCCAGAGGCTTCAATGAAGCTTTCTTAAGGGAAGCAGAGGCCACTTAGGTACTGGGAACAGCTTTGGCTCCTTTCACCTATGTCCACTTTAAAGGAAAATTAATTCATAGTGGAGAGAGATGGAAGGGTTCTAAGCCATAGTGGGGATGCAGTGGAGAGGGATGCAAGGAGTCTAAGCCTTACCCATGTTGTATAGAGGCGTAGGAAATCATGGTAAATATTAGATATATTGATCAAGTTGCCTGAATAATTTTTAATGAACAGCCATCACTTACAGGTCCACTCTCTCCCCCAGGACATGCAGAGGAATTTTTTTAAAACGAAGCAGAATCAATCACCATGCTATCACTAAAAATACTATTATTAATATTTTAGTGAGAACAAAAAGCTTTGTTAATTAAAATTTCTTAAGTTTAAATATTTATTTCATTTTCTCCTCTATTTTTATTTCTCTTTTAAATTCATAATGTACATCATATATATGTACAGTAGTGCATACATATCATATAATTTATACATATATTAGTGATTCATATTCAAAATGTTTTTTTTACTGATAGTGTGTCATCAAAAAAGTTTAGAGATCACTGGTCTAACTCATCTATTCTAACTCTTACTTGGACCATGTCCTAAAAAGGCATACATAAGTTTAAGGGTCCTTACCTTCCTTCAAGGTGTATTTCATATGCCACCTTTTGTGTGAAGCCGTCTGATTCTTCCTATTTTTGAGGGTAAGGACTTTTGTTATTTTCTTTATGGTGAATTTTTGACAAATGCAGATCCTGATCTATTTAATGAATTTCCTGAGAAGTGAGCCTTTTTTTTTTTTTGTTTGGGAGTGGGGATAGGATGGGAGGAGGGGACTTTGTCAGCATCTCTCTCCCTATAGAATAAACATACCCATAGACACCTTAAGAGGAAAAAAATGAAGAAATCAGGGAGTGCAGAGCCAAGTGAGCTAATCCCTCCCAGGCACTGTCCCTGGTGGTCCAGAAGGAACAGCAGTAACAGGAGCTTCCACAACTAAAATATCAGGGTGACTTTGGGGAAAAGACCCAAAGATGTTCTCCCACGATCATGGTGGACAGAGCCGCTTCACCAGCATGTGATACAGGGGCTGGGTCCTCCAAAAAACTACAAAGAAGCTTCCCCTGCAGATTGCAAACTGTACATGTAGCCATGACAATGCTTGTATGAAATGCAATGTGAATTTTTCATGTAATTATATCTATATATTCATTGATGTACATTTTAATAGCTGCATGCTCCTGTTTTATTTTTTTCTCTTGTATATTTGTTTGCTTTGTATTATCTTAATTATATAGTTAACTATGCTTAGCATGTTGTTAGCTATGGTTATATAATTTGACTATTTGGTACAACCTTCTGATGTTATCAGAATGTAACAGTCATTACAGTAAAGCTTGGACTGGCAGCCATGGGAGAGGCAGAAAGTTTGTGAACTGAGTTGATAAAGACCTTAGAAATTATATTTCTTCCCAGCTCAGAAAGTGAGGAAGTTATCTCAGGATCAGAACTGGAGGGTGGATCAGAGATATATTATATATGTATATCAGAGAAGTTATTTCAGGATCAGAACTGCTACAGCAAGAACTTAAATCATCCAGGGAGGGAACAAATGTTAATTACTGGCTCTAATTAGGAACTGAGCCATACAGACTTTCCTAGAGACTCTTTAGTAAAGCACTAGGGAAGGCATCCCAAAAAGCTAAAGCAGAATCTCCCTAGGTCACTTTGGAGCTATCAAGGATTTGGGACTATAGCCTTTGCCCAACAAAACTCCCTAGAACCCTCAGGGGAGAAGGGGTAGCAATCCACTGGAAATGAGACTTGCTAGCAAGAATGGGAATTAAGAGAGCAATTCCAGAGCATGTGTCACACAAACTACATCTGAATGTCATTAAAATGGAGGAATTGATTTCTGGAGTGGAGGTGAGGGGAACATTGGTTTTGCAACAAACACTGAGTTTGTAACAAAGGAGAGAAAATCTGGGTTCTGAAGAAAATAGAGAGGATCCCACGAATAAAAATTTTAAAAGGAAAACCAGGCCAGGATTGATGGGAAATGATGAAGAATTAGATTCTGAAGACACAAAAGGAAACAATTCTAGTAAGGAGGAAATGAAAGTTACAGTAGGAATAGACCGATGTAGATGAACAAAAAACTCACCAACAAAATTATATATTAAGATTTGTGCAGAAGATGAAAGCAAGGGTAGGTGATGGTAGATAAACATGATCCTATGAAAAGAGTGCTTGGAGTATTAAAGCTAAGAATGAACTGAGACAAGGGAAGCCAAGGATAACAAAAAAATGTCTTTTTAGGGCCATAATGAGAGAAAGAAGGGGATCACAGAGGAAAGAGGATCATTGCTTGGGATGAATAAGATGATAACTAGTGGCAAAGAGAAATCAGGACTGTTTAATATTTATTTTGCTTCTCTTTTCCTACCAAGGAGAGTGACCTTACTGGAAATGAAAGAACATGCATGGCCAACCGGGTGCAGATGCCTAAGGCAGTGATATGAGAAGCTTATTGCCTTTCATAAATTCAAGTTACCTGGGACAGATAAACTACATCCTTAGGTGTGAAGAGAAATGGCAGATGGACTTTCTCAACCACTGTCAGATATTTGAAAGGCTGTGGAAAATGGGAGGGGTACCACAGGAATGGAGACTGGTAAATTTGCTGATTTTCATAAAAGGTAGAGAACAGTGTATAGACCAGATCTGCCTACTGTACAGCCCACGGGCCACTTGCAGCCCAACAAAGGATTTCAGGCAGCCCACAAAAAATGGAGAGGATATAAAGGAAAGTAAAAATGCAACAAAGCTTTGTCCATGCCCTGCTTAACCTGTGTTCCACTAGTCACTATTGTGCCCGTCATGTAACTTGGCAGGTGGGTTGCCACTGCCCACTCTCCTGTTTGTCATGCAACCAACCATTGTCAGTCTATCTCTAATCTGAAGAGCAAGAGGTCATATCTTTTGGCTGTGTTTTTGGTCCTTCTGGCATTGGACAGGGACAAAGTGAATGTAGCACCATAGCTGATACCAGCTACACAATGAGCAGCTAAAACTTCACTATGTGGCTGCATAGTTACATGAGTGTCTGGCACTCTCTCCAAGGTCAGACACTCAGTTCAGTATTTCTTTTTTTTTTTTTTTTAAAGCAATTGGGGTTAAGTAACTTGCTCAAGGTTACACGGCTAGTCATTTGATTTATGCATGGGTGCTCATTTTCTGAGGCCGGGTCTGATCTCGGGTCATCCAAACTCCGAGGCTGGCGCTCTTACTCACTGCGCCACCTAGCCGCCCCTTTAGGGCAATTGGGGTTAAGTAACTTGCCCAAGGTTACACGGCTAGGTTTTTGTTTGTGCGGATTAAGTGTCGGAGGCCGAACTCAGGTCCTTCTGATTCCAGGGCCGGCGCTCTATTCACTGCGCCACCTAGCCGCCCCTCAGTATTTCTTTATATGTGAGCAGTTGCTGTGGAGATTTTTTGGTTCTAACATTAAAGTTTCCTGTGACTTTGTAAAATGGATAATAAAAAGAAATGAAAGATCAAATCAGCACATGGAGTGTTTAATCCTGGGTGGAAAAAGAGATACTTGCTTACTTACACAAGAGACAAAATAGTGTATCTGGTTTGCCAAGAAGTAATAGCCATTCCAGAGGAATACAATCTCTGTTGCCATTGCTAATCAAAACACCCTGACTTTAGCAAATTGGACACCAATGAAAAACAAATTAAAGCATCCAAATTGTTGGAAAATTCCAGTGGAGAACAAGAGTTTTTCAAGAAAGTAACCTCAAAATGAGGAGGCTACTAAGGTTAGTTTTCAGATTTCTTTTTTTTTTAATTAAACAACTGCTTTATTAACATCTGGTTTACATCATTCATTTCCGCCAGATTCTGAGTTACAATTTTTCCCAATTTTTTCCCTACCCACCACCCCAGAATAGCAGTCCCACAAGATATCCCCTCATCCAATCTGCTCTCTCCCATATCTTCTACCACACCCCCTTCAACTTTAGCATTAGGGCAAGGTGAATCTCTATGCCCCAATGCCTGCACATCTTATGTCTCAATTACATGCAAAATAGTATTAATAAAAGTATTTTTATATATTTGAAACATTTAATTTTAAAACTTCAAATTCCAGATCCATTCCATTCCTCCCTTGTCACCCACTCCCTTTGGGAAGATAAGGAATTCAGTATGTGTTGTACATATATAGCTATGCAAAACATTACCATAGTAGATATATTGTAAAAGACTGGCTATATTTCCCTCCCACCCATCCCACCCACCACCTGGTCCATTTCTTACTTTGATCCTGTCCCTCTTTGAAAGTGGGTACTTTCAACCTCCCCTCCCTCCAGAATGCCCTCCTCTCCATCATCCCCCCTCTCATCTCCCTTCCCCCTACTCTCCTGCAGGGTGAGATATCCCATTTAGTATGTATGTCATTCTCTTCCTGAGCCAAATTCAATGAGAACATGGTTTTGCCTTTTTGCCTTCCTGTTCTTCCCCTCCCCTGCAGCCACTTCCCCTTGCCTCTTCTACATGAGATAGTTTATATTACTCGGTCTCTCCCCATCTCCTCTTGCCACATTCTTCTCTCACCTCTTAACTTCACTCCTTAAGTATCATCCCTTCCCACCAAATTCAACCTGTGCCCTCTATCCATGTATACCTGTAAACATATATACACACATCCACATATGTATTCATATGCCCATATACACTTCTTCAATTATTTTCATACTGAGAAAGGTTTCATCAGTCAAAGTTATTGTTTTTCCCTGTAGGAATGTAAATAGTTCAACTTTGATAAATTCCTTTTGATTTCTTTTCCCTGATTATCTTCTCAAGCATCTCTTACTTCTTGTGTCTGAATGTCAAATTTTCTATTCAACTCTGGTTTTTTCCTCAAGAATGCTTGAAAGTCCTCTATTCCACTGAATGACCATATTTTCCCCTGAAACAAGATACTCAGTTTTGCTGGGTAGGTGATTCTTGGTTTTAATCCCAGCTCTTTTGACCTCTGGAATATCATATTACATGCCCTTCAACCCCCCAGTGTAGAAGCTGCCAGGTCCTGTGCTATCCTGATTGTGTTTGCGCAATATTGAACTTGTTTATTCCTGGCTGCTTATAGTATTTTCTCCTTGATCTGGGAATTCTGGAACCTGGCTATAATATTCCTAGGAGTTTCCTTTTTGGGATCTTTTTCAGGAGGTGATCAGTATATTCTTTCAACTTCTATTTTGCCCTCTGGATCTAAAACATCAGGGCAATTTTCCTTGAGAATTTCTTGAAGGATGATTTCTAGGTTCTTTCTTTGATCATGGCTTTCAGGTAGTCCGATAATTTTTAAATCATCTCTCCTGGATCTATTTTCCAGGTCAATGGTTTTTCCCATGAGATATTTCATATTGCCTTCTATTCTTTCATTTGTTTGGATCTGTTTAATAGTATCTTGATTTCTCATAAAGTCATTAGCTTCCATTTGCTCCAGTCTAACTTTGAAGGAATGAATCTCCTCAGTGAGCTTTTGAGATTCTTTTTCCATCTGGCAAATTCAACTTTTTAAGGCATTCTTCTCCTCATTGCCCTTTTGAGCCTCCTTTGCCATTTGAGTTAGTCTATTTTTAAGGTGTTATTTTCCTCAGTCAGGCTGTTGACTCTCCTTTCATACTTTTCCTGCATCCTTCTCATTTCTCTTCCCAATTTTTTCTCCACTTCTCTTATTTGGTTTTTGAAATCCTTCTTAAGGTCCTCTATGGCCTGTAACCTGCTCATATTTTCATTTGGGGCTTTTGGTGCAGGATTTCTGACTTCACAGTTCTCCTCCTGTTCCATGCTTCAATCCTCTTTGCCCCCCAAATAGGAGTCTAATGTTGAATTTTTCTATTTATTTTGTTTCCTTTGCCTAGGCATGTTGCCACTTAATTATTTGACTTTTGGGCTTGTTGCCACAGTAGGACTCTGCCACCAGACAGGCGAGCTTCTGTCCCAAATGTTGGGGGTCTTCACAACTTCCAAAGGCCAGTTGGGTGGCCTCTGTGAAGCCTCCACACACTCGCAAGCTGGATATCCACCCGAAGATCTTTACCCCAGACCGCAATCCAGATCCAGGGAGGTTAAAGCAAGAGTGATTATCCCCCAAGACTGATTGCCAGATCCCCCTACAGTCTGCAGGCCAGGAGCTGAAGCTGCCACAGTAGATGCAAAATGTCGAATGTGCCATGTCTCCTCAGTGGCTTCTCACCCCCCAGGGAAGAAACTGACTCATTCCCCAAATATTTGTCCCAAAGTCCATAGGGCACTAACTTCTGACTTTGTCCTAGGCATATCTGTGTTGATATTTCTGGAACCGCCACAGCTGCTGGTGTTCTAGGGTCCCTCCAGCCAGCTGCTGGTCCTGGCCGCCCTGGGGCTAAAACGGAGACTCAGGCAGGCCTGGTCTCGGCTCCCAGTGTGCTGCACTGTCAGCTCCCAGGGTACAGAACTGGCTGTTCCCTGCCAGGCTGCCAGGCTGTCCTCAGCAGGAGGTTAGCTTCTCTGTGTTGTTCTATGGATGCTGGAGCTCCAGACATTGTTCAGAGTCCACCTTTTCCATGGTTTGGAAGTGGTGTGGGCTGGAGTGCCATGGAAGTGCTGTTTCTACTCCGCCATCTTGGCTCCACCCCCTCCAGTTTTCAGATTTCTAAAGAAATCTATTTCAAACATGATTCTGTAGTACAAAAACTAATTGTTGACAAGAAGTATATGTCCAATTATCTAAATGTAAATAGCAAGAAAACCTGAAAAATGTAGTAAAACTTGTACTGTTTAGCAAAATAATTTTTAACATTAATATGATTTCATGATAAATAAAAAACTTAAATAAGTAATTAATTGAGATTAATTGAAATTTCCCCTTTTCAAATATGGTTTATTTGCAAAATAGTTCAATCATCAATTATGCTTATACTTGGAAAGTGAACCACTAAAAACTTATCTGCAGCCTGAAGAAATTTAGACCATTTTAATGTTGGCCCCTACCTACTGGTAAGTTGTGCAGGTCTGGTATAGACTGTTGGCTAGTGAGTCTAATTTTTATTTCTGTGAATATTATAGAAGATAATATATGATATATAGATAATACATTATATAAAATAATATATAATATATAGATAATATAATAAAAAATATAAATGTATATGTATAAAATATAAATAATATAAAGATAAAATAAAATATTATCATTAAGGAAATGATGAGTGACAATCTTAAAGAGGCGACATCTTAAAAAAGAACCAGCTTTATGGTTTCATTATGAATAAGTAGTGCCAGAATAACCTTATTTCCTTTTTTGACAGGGTTACTAAATGAGTAGAATCAGAAAAGTGTCAGAGATATAGTTTAATTAGGTTTTAATAAAGTAACTGATGGGAGTGTTTTTAATTTTCTTATGGAAAAGATGGAGATGTGAAAACTAGACAATAATACAAATAAATGGCTTGGGAACTGGTTGAAATACTCAAAGAGCAGCTGTTGATCATTCAGTGTCAAAGTGGCAAGAGGTCCGCAGTTGAACAGCTGTGGATTTGTGCTTGTCCTTGTACTATTTACATTTTTACCAATATCATGGATAGAGTATGCTCATCAGGTTTGCAGATTACACAAAGCTGGCAAAGTGGGCTATAGCACACTGTATGACAGTCATCAAAAATTTCTTGACAGGCTAGAACATTGGGCTAAATCTAAAAAGACAATAGTCATTAGGGATAAATTTAAAGCCTTACACTTAGGTTCACAAAATCAACTTTATAATTACATATGACTAAATGGAGGAAGATATTTGAAACTATTGACTTCTAGGAATTTTTTCAAGTGACAGGTAGATTATTTATATTATGATTATCATCAAGAAATAGCTCTTGATACCCAATCCATAGGTACAGGGAAATATGCTAGACTTTTTTGTTTTTGTTTTTGTTTTTGGAGGGCAATTGGGGTTAAGTAACTTGCCCAAGGTCACACGGCTAGGTTTTTGTTTGTGTGTGCATTAAGTGTCTGAGGTTGGATCCGAACTCAGGTCCTTCTGACTCCAGGGCCGACGCTCTACTCACTGCACCACCTAGCTGCCCCATATGCTAGACTTTGAGGGACACAGAAATGTATAAGGCTTTTAAAAGGTTTATGATGTAGGTGGAAAGAAAGAACATAAATGGAAAAGCTGGAAAAGGATAAATAATAGTACAGTATAGATTATGAATGCAGTAACCCATGTGGCCTTCAAATTCTGCTTGTCCCTGAGGCCTAATCTGTCAGTCAATAAACATTTATTAAGCACCTATTATGCCGGGCACTGTGTTAAGCGCTGAGGACACAAAGGGTAAAAAAAAAAAATCAGTCCCATCTCAAGAAGCTCACGGTCTAATTGGGGAGACAACATGCAAAAAAATTATGTACAAAGACATATACTGGACAAATTATGGATAATCAAGAGAGGGACGTGACTAGCATTAAGAGAAATCAGGAAAGCTTAACATAGAAGATAAAATTTTACCTGGGACTTGAAAGAAGCCAGAAGGCAGAAAGGAAGAAAGATGAGGGAACAAAGAAAATGCCAGTGGGCAAGAGATGAAATGTCTTGTGCAAGGAACAAAGATGCCAGAATATGGGGGATAGAGGAGGAGAGGAGAGGAAACGGTTAAGGTGTAAGATGCTTAGAGAGGTGGAAGGAAAGTCAGGTTGTGATGGGCTCTGAATGCCAAACAAAAACAAGGAACCAAAGGAGTTTATTGAATAAAGGGAGAGTATGGTCAGATCTGTGCTTTGAAAAGGTTAATTTGACAGAGATTTTAAAAAGGGAGAGATTTAAGGAGAGAGACCAACCAGCAAACTACTGCAACAGTCCAAACAGGAGGTGATGAGGGCCTGAACCAAGGTGGTTAGTAATGTCCAAAGTAGAGAAGGGGATGTATATAGCAAGAAACTGTTAGAAAGAGAACCAGAAGAGGGTGGTACCACAAAATCCTAGAGAGAAGTGAATATCAAGGAGAAGAGGGTGGTCAACAGAGTCAAAGTACAGAAAGGTCATAGAGAATGAGGACTGAAAAAATGGTCATTAGAATTAACAATTAGTATCTCACAAGATACTGACACTAAGATTAGTATCGTACAAGGCAAGAGAAAGCTGTTACAATGGAGGGGAAGAACAGGGAAGTGAAAGGGGATGAGTCAACCTTACTCTCACTGGATTCGGCTTAGGAGGGAATAACATACACACTCATTTGGGTATCTTACCCTACGGGAAAGTGGGGGAGAAGGGAATAAGAAGTAAAGGGGACGATAGAAGGGAGGGCAGACTGGGGAAAGGGGTAGTCAGAAGAAAACACTTGAAAAGGGACAGAGTCAAAGGAGAAAATAGTATAAATGGGGGTGGGATAGGATGGAGGGAAATAGAGTTAGTCTTTCACAACATGATTAGTATGGAAATGTTTTGCATATCTACTCCTGTATAACCTATATTTAATTGCTTCTCTTCCCAGTGGGGGTGGGGTGGGGGGTTGAGGAGGGAAGAAGGGAGAGAATCTAGAATTCAAAGTTTTAAAAATAAATGTTAAAAAAAAATTGCTGTTACATGCAACCAGGAAATAAGATATACAGGCAATGGGGTACAGAAATCCATCTTGTCCTACAAGAAAGTAAGGGGTAAGAGGGTAAGGGGAAGGATGGAAGGTATATATGAGAGGGGGAAGGAATAATAAGAATGCTTGGCATCTTGGGGTGGGGGGTAGGGGAGAGATGGGGAGAAAATTTGGAACTCAAAATCTTGTGGAAATGAATGTTGAAAACTAAAACCAAATAAATAAATTCCAAAAAAAGAATCAACAATTAAGAGGTCACTTTCGAAAGGGCAGTTTCAGTTGAACAATGAGGTCAAAAACCAGACTGCAGAGAGTTAAAGAGAATGAAAGGAGAGAAAGCAGAGATACTGGTGGCAGATGACTTTCTCAAGGAATTTAGCTACAAAAGCAAAGGGATATTGAATGATAGTGGGGATGGACAGACCAAGAGAGGTCTTTTCTAGGATGAGAGTCATGAGTGTCTTCATAGTCATTAAGGAAGCAGCCAGTAGACAGGGAGAGATTGACAATAACTGAGAGTGGGGATGACAAAGAGGGCAATCTACTGAAAAGATAGGATGGAATGGGATCACTCCCAAAGGTAGAGAGGCTTGCCTTAGAAATGGGAAGGGCCACCTCTTTAGGAGAGAGGATGAAGAGACAGAGGTGAAGGTGGAGACAGCAGCAGAAAGTCACTGAATGATAGGAGATGAGAAGGGGAGAAAAAGGAATTCTTGGTGAATTGCCTCAGTTTTTTCAGTGAAACAAAACGAAGTTTTTAACTGAGATGTTAGCGTAGGGGAAAGCAATTAAGGAGGGATGAAAAGATTTGGAAAGCTTCACTGATGATTGGGATAAGGGAGGTATAAAAGTTATACAGTGAGATGCCCATCTGTAATGTAAATTTATACTGGCTTAGAATCCTTTGCACACAGCAGGCTCTTATTACAATGCATGGTACATAGTAGGCCTTTAAAAAATGTTTATTGATTGTTTCCTGAATATGGAAGGTGAGTTTTGCCAATTATTACTGTTACAATAGAACAGAAGTAAAAATGAGAGGGGCGGCTAGGTGGCACAGTGAGTAGAGCATCGGCCCTGGAGTCAGAAGGACCTGAGTTCAGATCCGCCCTCAGACACTTAACGCACACACAAACAAAAACCTAGCTGTGTGACCTTGGGCAAGTTACTTAACCCCAATTGCCCTCCAAAAAGCAAAAAAAAAAAAAAAAAAAAAAGAGGCCTGAGGAGTAACTAAAGCACATGGGAAAAGTTTGTTGCAAAAGGACTACTTGACTACTTGAGCCTGGAAGGAAGTTCAAAGACACCAAAATGAACACTGAAGAACTTTGAGAGCAGCAGACCAATCTATTTGGATCTGAGGGTTTGCTCAGGGCAGAAGCTGGAAAAAAGGTAGACAGGGGCCAAATTGTGAAGTTCCTTGAATTTGCCAGTAGCTTCTTAGGGAGAAGTAAGAAAGCAGGTCCTACAAGTGCTGCAAAAATGCTTTGAAGCTTCAATGATACGTAAAATCTCACCATAAGCATGCTTCTTTAAGGCCACCATTCCTCTCTGAGGATTAACGACCCTGGGAAGAGATTTCAGGTTGAGTTTCCAATTCTACTTCAGAGAGTTAATAATCACATCTGAAATGCTGGTTAAAGTGGTGAGTTTTTTAGAAGTGTTTGCTTGTGGCATTAGTCAGCCTACTCCAACTAACACAAATAGCCGGTTGTTGAGCTCTCATCTTCACTTCTCTTTGAAATTCCTCTTCCCAGATTTGGTTGATTGCCCCAGTGGAACAACTCAGCTCTACTGGTATTGGCTATGTAGATAAAGCATTAAGCTGAAAAAGCACATAAATTAAAACAGATCCTTACTTATTGTTAAATTTCTAGTTATTCAGCAGTTATGTTTCAAAAAGAGTTCTCTTAACAATAAATAGAAGGCTGAGGTAAATGGAATCTGGGTCAAAGAAAGAGACAGAAAAGCACTTAAGGATCAAGGTATCAATCAAAATAGCATTTTCTCCTCTTTCCCTACCTTCTTCCTCCTACCTTCCCTTTGTCTCTCCTTCCTTCCCTCAATCCCTCCCCTTCCCTCTTCTCCCTAGAATTATATTAGTAAGAAATACTAGAGGTCCTTCCCCTCCTTGTTGTGTCTTTGACTCCCCCAGACTTCCTCACCATGATGCAGCTCCTTCTAACCTTGGGACTACGACTGGTGCCTGAGATTTTTCCACCTTGGAAACAGCCCAGTGGTGAATTCCTTTTGGGGGGATAGGCCTCCTTTGGGGCCTCCATTTTGGGGATAAGCCCAGGCCTTTCATCATCCTCCCCTCTATGCTTCTGACTGTCCTGACTTTGCCAATATGCTCCCTCCTTTGGTACCTTCTCTGCCTTCCTCCTCCCCCATGCTCCTCCCTTACTTTTCAGTTCCCTTTCACGTGCTGTCTTCCTCCATTAGAATGCGTGCTCACTGAAGGCTAAAGCCTTCTTTGTATTTGTATCTATCTCCAGCATTTAGCATAGTTCCTGGCATGTGGTAAGCACTTAATTGATGCTTCTTGCCTATCTGACTTTCCAGTAAAATCAGGATGAAACCACTTATTTGATTTAGTTCCAGAAATTCCTGTTATGAGAATAATAAGAAAAATAAATTGATGGATTAAGCATAGACAAATAGGAAATAATAGCATTACTTTTTAAAGATATGATAATCTACTTAAAGAAGAGGGTCAAAGAAAAATTAATTAAAACAATTAATTTCACTGCTTCCACATGTGGCTAGGAGATAAAATGTTGCCAGATAATGTCGGCAAAGTTTCAAGATATAACACAAATGAATTATCAGGCTTTTTAAATATTTCTATGTACCACTCAGTTAAAAGAAACAGAAATACAAATTCCAGGGGCAGTTAGGTGGCGCAGTGAGTAAGAGTGCTGGCCCCAGAGTTGGGACGACCTGGGATCGGATCTGGCCTCAGAAAATGGGCACACATACACATAAATAATGACTGGCCCTGTAACCTTGAGCAAGTTACTTTACCCCAATTGCTTTAATAAAAAAAAAAGAAATACAAATTCCATTCAAGATAACTATGGAACACACACATGAATTACATGAATACAACTATAAAACATTATTTTGTTTATAAAGACAAAAGGGATATTGGCTCCTTATGAATAGGCATCTACAATACAATAAAAATAGTAATATTACCATCATTAATTTACTTATTCAGCCCCATACCAATCAAACTACCAAAGGATTACTTTTTAGAACTAGAAACAATTAGGGGTGGCTAGGTGACACAGTGAGTAGAGCGTTGGCCCTGGAGTCAGAAGGACCTGAGTTCAGATCCGGCCTCAGAAACTTAACACACACACAAACAAACAAAAACCTAGCTGCATGACCTTGGGCAAGTTACTTAACCCCAATTGCCCTCCAAAAAAAGAACTAGAAACAATTAACAAAATTCATTTGGAGAGGAAAAAAAAAAGTCAAGAAACTCAAGCATAAAAATCCCCCCAAAAATACAAAGGAAGAAAACTAATTAGTACCAGATTTCAAATGTAACAAAGTAGTAATAAACAATTGTGATTTTATGAAGTTGAAAAGCTTTTGCCCAAAATCTATACAGTTGAAAATAGAAGTGAAATAGTTTCCTAAGAAAAAAAAGTCTTTGCAACAAGTTTCCTTAATAAAAATCTGATATCCAATATATCTAGAGAACTGAGATAAATATGTATATATGTATATATGTGTGTGTATAATATCTATCAATCTATGTATATATTTATATTCATACACACACACACATATATATGGAAGAAGTCAATGAATATGAACAGGCAGTTCTCAATAAAAGAAAAGCTACCAACATCCATATAAAAAAAAGTTCAATGTCAATAAAAATCAGAGAAATGCAAATGAAAACAACTATGAGGTTCAACTTCTCCAAATTGGAAAAGATTAAGAAAAAAAAAAAAGGAAATTGACCACCATATATAGGGGTTGGAAGTGAGGAGTGTGATGAGAAAACAGAAAATCAATGAATTATTGGCAAAGCTGTGAATTGGTTCAACTACTCTGGAAAGTAATTGCAAACTATCCCTTCAAAATCACTAAATTGTGAGCCACTGTTGCCTCCCAGAGATTGCTGAATTCCCGTGTCCATCTGCTGCTGCTACTCACTCCAGGTACAGACTATCCAGCCATAGATAAAAATGAGTTGAGGCAGAAGGTCAAATTAACGTAGCAGGCTAAGAGATATCTTGATATGGCAATTTGTATGAAATCTGTAACAAAGGAAGAAGCTGAATTATCCACTAAGGAAAGGAATCTTCTTTCCGTTGCTTATTAAAATGTCAGAGGGGCCCAAAGGTCACCTTGTAGGGTCATTTCAAGCATTAAGCAAAAGATAGAAGATGCTGAGAAAAAACAGAAGGTAATCCAAGAATACAAGAGAGAAAATTGAGACCACACGAAAAGATATCTGTAATGATGTACTTTCTCTATTGGAAAAGTTCTTGATTCATAAAGCTCCACAAAGCAGAAAGCAAAGTTTTCTATTTGAAAATGAAAGGAGACCACCATGTCCAGCTGAAGTCGCATTTTAAAAAGTGTTTTTAACTAACTTAATAGTAAAGTAAATAATTGACATTTATATGGCATAGTGTAATGCGAATGTAAATTTATGTTGTTGCCATCTTTCTAAGATTGTATTGTGTAAGATCTTCCCTGCTCCTAGGCCTTTTGATAGGCTTTAGTGCACCTGGAGCCTGTGGAGGGAGGCTTGTTTTTCAGGAGATACTTTTTGATTGGACAGTGGGTCAATGGGGTGGTTACATTCCCTGAGCCAGGAGAAGGCTATATAAACCCTGATGTGAGGCTTTGCTTTGGGGCTTACTTTGAGAAGTGTTGTGTGATTTGACCAGAGGAGACTCTGGGCAGCCCCCTGGCTTTGAAAAACCCAGATGTTGATGCTTCCCTCTCTGACTAGGTATAGATGTAATGGTTGGACAGTTGGAGGCCTGTCTACTTGAAATGTTTGTTTCTCTGTTTTCTTGTAATTTCTACTTGTAACATCTGTATACTCTGAAGTTCGGGGTGCTGATGTTTTCCCCTGAACTAGGTAAATGATATGTTTGATTGATTAAAGAAAGATTGTTAACCCATTTTGAGTTGCTTTCCTTTAGAAAAGCAGATCTAAGGGGCGGCTAGGTGGCACAGTGAATAGAGCGCTGGCCCTAGAGTCAGAAGGACCTGAGTTCGGAGCCAGCCTCCGACACTTAATCCACACAAACAAAAACCTAGCCATGTAACCTTGGGCAAGTTACTTAACCCCAATTGCCCTAAAGGGGTGGCTAGGTGGCGCAGTGAGTAAGAGCTCAGGCCTCGGAGTTGGGATGACTCGAGATCAGATCCGGCCTCAGAAAATGAGCACCCACACATAAATAATGACTAGCCGTGTAACCTTGAGCAAGTTACTTAACCCCAATTGCTTAAAAAAAAATATATATATATATAAAGAAAAGCAGATCTAAGAACCTGTGTTGGCAGCTACCCTGGGTATGCTGGGGTGCTTGCTGCTACACACAGTCAAAAACAAATAGACAAAATAAGTAAAAAAAAGTCACCCATTAAAATTATGGTTTTTCATCTTATTCTTGTTGAGCAGTGATATCTGTTTCAGTCTGGTCCTGAGAAACCTGGTCTGCTACCTAATATAAAAACAGCAAACTTTTGTTACCTCCCACAAATATTCTAATATCCATAAAGAGAATTACTGACAGAGATTTTTATAAAATAGCTTTGGAAAATGTATAGTTATGAAATATGTTCAGTATTATATATGCTATGTATATAGTTATTAAAATAAAACTATTTGCCTTTGGTATCTATTTTAATTATATATGGCTATGTGACTAAATAATTACTTAGTTATTATGCTTGATTTAAAAAGTAACTTGAGCTGTCTCAGAAGCTGATTTTTTATTACGAATTAAGTCTTACTATGTTCTCTGTATATTTTTTGTATATTTGAAAAAATATCAGTTAATTTCCTGGTATTCAAGGACATGTAGACATCTATATGGTATAAGGAGTTTGAACTACATGGTACATTATTAGATTTAGTTTCTGTCTTGACTAGAGAATGACATTCAGAGGTCACTGGTTACATGAAATCAGATTACAAGTGTAATCTCCCCTTGATGGCTTCTTCCCCAGCTCCCATTAACACTGTTGGACTGGGTCCCCAAAAAGGTACCTGACTACCATTCTCAGAATTCTAGGGATAGAACAGAATTGTAACCCAGAGCTGACCAGGCCATCAGGGTTGATACTGGAACAAACTAAACACTGGGTAGAAGATCTGACTGACAAAAAGAAATCCATTTAGCTATAGAAGGGGATTATTCAACAAGGATATTCATGGAGGATGCTGGATTATCACTTCTAAGCATAGTTCCCCAGCTTCTGTATCAGTATTGCCTTGTGGTATCACGTTAGATCTGGAGCTCTTTGTGTTTTGTTTTTTTTTTAATTTAGTGGACCAGAAAACCATAGCAACAGACAAAGCCTTAGTTTTGTGAGCTAATTAAATTTTGAGGACTGTTTCCATAGCTTTTAAGGAAAAACTAGCCCCACCTATATGGGATGGGGCCTTAGGAAATTGCTCTCACCACAGGCTGGGTTTTTAGTAATATTTTATAATGTTGCTTACGATTTCCCCCCAATGTTTTTCTCTCTAACAAACAGCTAGACAATTGGCTTTTAGCAAAAAAATTTACTAAAAATTGCCTAGCAAGAACAGTAGGTTCTTCTCTGTGTGCAAGAATGATTCCCTCACAGGGCCTTGGTTCCAAGTCTTGAGTTAGAATCTTTAAAACTAGAACTCTGCTACCACCAGACTTGTTTACAGATTCAAAATCTCACCATTGAACTGACTGCTCCTTTTAGGCACTGCCAGGAGAGTGTCTTATTGTTTTGACCAGTCACAAAAGGGTGGTATGGCTTTATCTACTTTATAAGATAAAGAGTTTCCTATCATCCTCTCTAACTGATTAAGGACTTACTCATACCTAATTTACACTTTTGATTGATAAGTCAACTGAGGCATCCAGGCCAAGCAACCAATAACCTGAGAATAAGATCCTCGTGGGAAATTTAAGGTAACAAATGAACAGTTCCACCAGGAAACAAAATACAGAGCATAAGATAAAAAATAAGAAAGTCTTATATCTGAGCAAACAAGATGAAAAGACATAAGCAGTTTTAAAATCAGAGATAATAGCCCTCAGACATAAACAGGGATATTCCTAATATAGATTTGTGAAATTTTTTACTAAGAGAAACAATTATATAAGCCTATTGGCTTGTATTTCAGGTTGTGCTTAGCTTATGCTGACACCTGGTGGTGCTTAAAAACACTGAAGAAAGGTATTGTATAAAATTTCTTAAGATAAGCATTCCCTTAGGAATCTCCTGGCAAAGTCATTTTCATGGATGTATATCCTGTAAGAATTCCATAAGACCTGTCCCTGAAGGAAACAGATTTTGAATCAGACCTAATGTTTAGTAAAGCCACTTATAACTAACTTCTTATCTAAGTCTATTTATATATAAATAGATTTTTTAAAAAAAAAGCATAATGTCAGTAAATTCCTAAGCATAAAAAGGAATACATTTCATGCATCAGGACATAACTCAAAAAGGATGAGAAAACAAGCAGTGAGTAGGTCTGGTTTCTTTCTAAGAATGACTATCAATAACATCAGACTTATAAAAAGATAAAGTGGAGGTTGAATGGTCTCATTTCTTTGGTTTTGAAGTGGGGGAAAAAAGGAGCTAGTTTTATATTGTAGAAACAGTCCAGAGATTAAAAAAAAAATTAAGAACTTATAATTGACTTCTTGGCTCTAGCACTGATCTCCATATAGAATGAGTGTTCTTAAAGCCATGAAAAAGCATGAAATGAAAACTGCAACAAATACTTTTGCCCAAATCCATCCATACTTTATAGATGTTTTCCCTTGCCATAACTTGTGGCCCTGAAATTTTGTGTGAAAATTTTAATTTCAAAAATTAAATCATTTTAAAATTAAGAGCTATTATGGAGACAATGATGCTCAAGTATAAAACCAGAAGAATTGAAAGACTCAAAAACATCTTTTAAGCAAAGTTTCAAAGAAAAACACTGATTGTACACAAATTCAACAAGCATTCTTGGAAGAGGTGAAACAAGAGTTAAAAAAAAAGCTAAAAGTGATTTCACAAATGAAATGAAAGAAGTAGAGGAAATAATTTGGAAAAAATGAGAATGGTAAGTAAAGAAAACTGGGGGGAAATGAAAGAGGGAGAAAGAATTAGAAAGAGAATTAACAACTTCCACAAGATATACAAAACTGGGGGGAGGCGAGCCAAGATAACAGAGTAAAAGCAGGAACTTGGTTGAGCTCTAGCTCCAACCACCTGCAATACCTATAAAAATGACTAAACAAATTTTAGAGCTACAGAGCCCAGAAAGTGACAGAGAGAAACAAATCTCCCGCTGAAGGCAGCCTGGCAGCCTGACAGGAAGGGTCTATTGCACCAGACTGGGAGCCAAACCAGCCTCGTATGAGCCTCACCAGCCCAGACTTGCAGTCCAGACTGGCAGGAGCAGACTTCAGAAGAATGAATGACCCACAGCTGTGGTGGTTGCCAGACTTCTCAACCCACTAACACCAAAGAGAAAGTAAAAGGTGAGTAGGGAACTCTGTTGGAACTGGGTGGAGAAGAGTATGGTCTGGCCCCTGCCCCCAGGGCCAGAGGTGTCAGTGGGTTGGCAGCTGTAGCTGATGCAGTGTGGCTGCCTCCAGAGTTCCTGGCCTGCAGATAATAAGGAGACCAAGTGACTATTCAGAGAGTAATCACTCTTGCTTTGACCTACTTGGATCTGGGATGCAGTCTTGGGTGGTGGTCCTGGGGTGAGGAATGCTACTGTGCCAGAGCTTGTGGTGGCTGTAGAGAGGTTGTCCTCCTCAGACCTCTGACAACAAATGTGAAAACCTCAGCAATTTGGGACACAGCTTTTTCCATTCTGGAAGCAGAGTTCTACTGTGGTAAAGAGCTCAAAAGTCAAACAATTGGCTGGCAAGATAAACAAACAGAGAAAGTGCAATCAGACCACAGAATCTTATTTTGGGGAAAAAGAGGATCAAAACATGGAACCAGAAGAAGACAACTAAGTCAAAACTCCTGCATCAAAACCCCCCAAGAAAAATATGAACTGGTTACAGACCATGGAGGAGCTCAATAAGGATTTTGAAAATCAAGTAAGAGAAGTGGAGGAAAAATTGGGAAGAGAAATGAGAATGATGCAAGAAAATCATGAAAAGTGATTCAACAGCCTGCTAAAGGAGACCCCAAAAATATTGAAGAAAATAACACCTTAAAAAATAGACTAACTCAAATAGCAAAAGATGTCCTACAAGCCAATCAGGAGAAGAATGCCTTAAAAAGCTGAATTGGACATGGAAGAGGAATTTCAAAAACTTACTGAAGAGAATAATTCCTTCAAAATTAGACTGGAGCAAATGGAAGCTAATGACTTTATAAGAAATCAAGATACTATAAAAAAGATCCAAACAAATGAAAAAATAGAAGGCAATGTGAAATATCTCATTGGAAAAACCACTGACCTGGAAAATAGATCCAGGAGAGATCATTTTAAAATCATTGGACTACCTGAAAGCCATGTTAAAAAACAAAAGCCTTGGGGAGGCTAGGTAGTGCAGTGAGTAGAGTGCCGGCCCTGGAGTCATAAGGACCTGAGTTCAGATCCGGCCCTCAGACACTTAACACACACACAAACAAAAAAAAAAAACCTAGCCGTGTGACCTTGGGCAAGTTACTTAACCCCAAATGCCCTCCAAAAAAAGCAAAAAAAAAAAAAACCCAAAAAAACAAAAGCCTAGAAATCATCCTTCAAGAAATTCTCAGGGAAAACTGCCCTGATATTCTAGAACCAGAGGAAAAAATAAGAAATTGAAAGCATTCACCAATCACCTCTTGAAAAAGGTCCCAAAAAGAAAACTCCTAGGAATATCATAGCTAAATTCCAGAGTTCCTGAGTCAAGAAGAAAGTATTACAAGCAGTCAGGAAGAAACAATTTGAGTATTGTGGAAACACAATCAGGATAACACAAGATCTAGCAACTTCTACACTAAAGAATCCAAGGGCTAGGAATATAACATTCCGGAGGTCTCAGGAGCTAGAATTAAAACCAAGAATCACCTACCCAGCAAAACTGAGTATGATGCTTCAGGGAAAAATATGGTCATTCAATGAAATAGAGGACTTTCAAGTATTCTTGATGAAAAATCCAGAGCTGAACAGAAAATTTGGCTTTCAAATACAAGAAGGAAGAGAAGCATAAGGTAAACAGGAAAAAGAAATCATAAGGAACTTATTAAAGTTGAACAATTTACATTTCTAATGGAAAGCAATAATTGTAACTCATGAGATTTTTCTCACTATGAGGCTAATATGTGTATATGTATGTATGTCTGTCTGTATGTATATGTATACATATGTATAGGAGGGTATATATGTATGTAAATACATATGTGATTGTGTGTATATGTGTGTACATGTATACATAGAGGGCACAGGATGAGTTGAATGTGAAGGGATATCTAAAAAAAATTAAGAGGTAAGAGAGGAATATATTGGGAGAAGGAGAAAGGGAGAGAGAGAATAGGGTAAATTATCTCATATAAAAGAGGCAAGAGAACACTGTTACAATGGATGGGAAGAGCAGGAAGGTGAAAGGGAATAGGTCAACCTTACTCTCACTGAATTTGGCTTAAGGAGGGAATTACATACATACTCAATTGGGTATCTTACACTACAGGAAAATAGGGGGAAAGGAGATAAAAGGGGGGATGATAGAAGGGAGGCCAGATTGGGAGAAGGGGTAGTTAGAAGCAAACACTTTTGAAAAGGGACAGGGTGAAAGGTGAAAATAGAGTAAGTGGGGGGCAGAATAGGATAGAGGGAAATATAGTTAGTCTTTCACAATATAACTGCTATGGAAATGTTTTGTGTAACTACACATGTACAACCTATATTGAATTGCTTGTCTTCCCAGTAGGGCTGGGTGAGGAGGGAAGAAGGGAAAGAATCTGGAAATCAAAGTTTTAAAAACAAATGTTTTAAAAAATTGCTTTTTACATGTAATTGAGAAATAAGATATACGGGCACTGGTGTACAGAAATTCACCTTGCCCTACTAGAAAGTTGGAGGGTGGTGGAGGAGGATATAAGAGAAAACAGCTTGGGAGAAGGGCTATTCAGTAGGCTTGCTATCTTGGAGTGGGGGGTACGGGAAAGACAAGAAGAAAATTTGTAAATTGAAATCTTATGGAAATGAATGTTGAAAACTAAAAATAAATAAATAAGAGATACAGAATCTTACCCAAGCAACATATTCCTTGAAAATTAGAATGGACTAAATAGAAATCAATGGGTTCATGAGAAAATACGAACGTAAAACAAGTAAAGAAGAAATAAATGAAATTATTAGAAAATATTTTGCCCAAGTGCATGCTAACAAAACTGATAAACTTAAATAGATGATTTCTTACAGAAACATCAAATATCTAGGCTAACAAATGAAGACACAGATTATTTAAATAACTCAATATCTGAAAAAGAAAATGAAAAAGTCTTTAATGAACTCAAAAGAAAAAACTCCAGGACCAGTTGGATCATAAGTGAATTATATAAACAATTAATTCCAATACTGTATTAACTGTTTGCAAATGTAAGAAAAGGCAGTAGTCTCCCAAATCTCTTTCCATGATATAAATGCAGTCTTGATACCTAAATAAGATAGAGACAAAGCAGAGAATGAAAACTATAGACCAAGATAATGAACATTGATGCAAAAAGAAAATTAAATGAAATGCTAGCAAGAAAGCTACAACAACATATTATAAAGATTTTATGCTTAATGTTCAGGTTGGATCTATACCAGGTTGGTCTGGCATAAGGAAGATTATAATAAACCATATTAATAATATAAACCATAAAGTTATATCAATAGATGCCGAAAAGGTTTTTGACAATACCCAATACTTATATTAAAAATTTAGAAGTCATAGGAATAAATTAACCATTCCTTAACACAGTATATAATATTTTTCTAGATCCAAGAGTAAACATTATATGTAATGAAGAAAATAAGAGTTTTTTCCTATGAGATCAGGGTAATACAAGATGTCCATTATCACCACTACTAAAGCAAGAAAAAGAAAATGAAGAAATATTTTCTTCAGATTTGTACCTCTTTTATCAAAATTTGGACAATTCTGATATTTAATAAGTTACTTCCTTCAGTAATTTTTGTATCTCTTTTCATAATTTTTTGACATAGCATCAATTTCTTTTCCTAATTTATCCTCTACCATTTGTGCTTGGTTTTTAAAATCTTTTTTTTTTTTTTGCTCTTTTTATCTCTTTCTTTGATGACCCTTGGGAAAAATTAAGATTTTGAACGGACACTAATGAATGACACTGTTGGTATTGTGAACTGATCCAATCATTTTGGAGACCAAATTTAGAGCTATGCTCTCTACCTCATACCCATTAGATTGGCAAAGCTGTCAAAAAAAAAAAAAAAGGAAAGTATTAAAGATTGGTGGAGCTTTGAAAAGCAGGAATATTAACACTGCTGGTAGAACTGTGAATTTCTCTAGTCTAGCCATTCTAGAAAGCAATTTGGAAGCAAACCCCTAAAGATTCTGAACTATGTAAACCTTCTTACTTAGTGATACTACTATGCCTATATTCTAAAGAGATCAAAGAAAGAGAAAAAGGATACACATATAACTCCCCCCCACCAAAAATTAAATTAGTGGGGGGGGGGGGCAGAGCCAAGATGACGGAGTAGAAACAGCACTTCCATGGTGCTCCAGGCCACACCACTTCAAAATTATGTAAAAGGTGGACTCTGAACAACCTCTGGAGCTCCAGCACCCACAAAATGACACAGAGGAGCTAACCTCCTGCTGAGGACAGGCTGGGCCCAGCAGTGGCCAGCACAGCCCTCTGGGAGCCGACAGCACAGAACCCTGTGAGTTGGAGGTTTTAGCCCCAGGGCTGCTGGTCCAGCAGCCAGCTGGAGGGACCCCAAAACACCAGCAGCTGTGGATTTTCCAGAATTTCCAACACAAAGTGAAAGGCTAGTGCCCTATGGACTTTGGGACCAGTATTTGGGAGCCCATCAGCTTCTTCCCCTGGGGGCGAGAAGCCACTGAGGAGACATGGCACATTCGACATTTTGCAGCTTCAGTTGCAGCTTCAGCTCCTGGCCTGCAGACTGTAGGGGGATCTAGGAATCAGTCTTGGGGGTAATCACTCTTGCTTTAACCTCCCTAGATCTGGATTGTGGTCTGGGGTGGAGGTCTTGGGGTGTGTGTCCAGCTTGCCAGAGTGTGTGGGGGCTTCAGGGAGGGCACCCAACTAATACCTTCAGCAGCTCAGAAGACCCCAATGTTTGGGACAGAATCTGTTCCCCTGTCTGGTGGCAGAGTCCTACTGTGGCAACAAGCCCAAAAGTCAGGTAATTAAGTGGCAGCATGCCTAGGCAAAGGAAATAAAATAAACAGAAAAATTCAACAGTAGACTTCTATTTGGGGGGCAAAGAGGATTGAAGCATGGAACAGGAGGAGGACTGTGAGGTCAGAACTCTTGCACCAAAAGCCCCAAATGTTAACAAGAGTGGGTTACAGGCCATAGAGGACCTTAAGAAGGATTTCAAAAACCAAATAAGAGAAGTGGAGGAAAAACTGGGAAGAGAAATGAGAAGGATGCAGGAAAAGTATGAAATGAAAGTCAACAGCCTGACTGAGGAAAATAACACCTTAAAAAATAAAGACTAACTCAAATGGAAAAGGAGGCTCAAAAAGGCAATGAGGAGAAGAATGCCTTAAAAAGCTGACTTTGCCAGATGGAAAAAGAATCTCAAAAGTTCACTGAGGAGATTCATTCCTTCAGAATTAGACTGGCGCAAATGGAAGCTAGTGACTTTATGAGAAATCAAGGTTCTGTTAAACAGATCCAAGCAATAGAAAGAATAGAAGGCAATGTGAAATATCTCATGGGAAAAACCACGACCTGGAAAATAGGTCCAGGAGAGATAATTTAAAAATTATTGGACTACCTGAAAGCCATGATCAAAGAAAGAACCTAGAATTCATCCTTCAAGAAATTCTCAAGAAAAATTGCCCTGATGTGTTAGAACCAGAGGGTAAAACAGAGGTTGAAAGAATCCAGAGATTACCTCTTGAAAAAGATCCCAAAAAGAAAACTCCTAGGAATATTATAGCCAGGTCCAGAATTCCCAGATCAAGGAGAAAATACTATAAGCAGCCAGGAATAAACAATTTCAATATTGTGGAAACACAATCAGAATAGCACAGAACCTGGCAGCTTCTACACTGAGGGATCAAAGGGCATGCAATATGATATTCCAGAGGTCAAAAGAGCTGGGATTAAAACCAAGAATCACCTACCCAGCAAAACTGAGTATCTTGTTTCAGGGGAAAATATGGTCATTCAGTGGAACAGAGGACTTTCAAGCATTCTTAAGGAAAAAACCAGAGTTGAATAGAAAATTTGACATTCAGACACAAGAAGAAAGAGATGCTTGAGAAGGTAAACAGGGAAAAGAAATCACTATGAACTTATCAAAATTGAACTATATACATTCCTACAGGGAAAAACAATAACTGTGACTGATGAAACCTTCCTCATTATGAAAATAATTGAAGAAAGGTATATGGGCATATGAGTACATATGTGAATGTGTTATATGTTTACAGGTATACATGGGATATGTATACCTGTAAAAATACCTGTAATTCAGTGGGAAGGCATGATACTTAAGGGGTGAAGTTAAGAGGTGAGAGAGGAAAGTGGCAAGAGGAGATGGGGAGAGACAGGATAGGGTAAACTATCTCATGTAGAAGAGGCAAGGGGAAGTAGTTGCAGGGGAGGGGAAGAACAGGAAGGCAAAAAGGCAAAACCATGTTCTCATTGAATTTGGCTCAGGGAGAGAATGATACATACTAAATGGGATATCTCACCCTGCAAGAGAGCATGGGGAAGGGGGATCAGAGGGGGGATGATGGAGGGGAGGGCATGCTAGGGGCAGGGGAGGTTGGAGGTACCCACTTTTGAAGAGAGACAGGATCAAAATAGGGAATAGACCAGGTGGGGGGTGGGATGGGTGGGAGGGAAATATAGTCAGTCTTTTACAATATATCTACTATGGTAATGTTTTGCATAGCTATACATGTACATGTACTGAATTGCTTATCTTCCCAGCAGGATTGGGTGACAAGGGATGAAAGGAATGGATCTGGGATTTGTAGTTTTAAAATTAAATGTTTCAAATATATATAAATACTATTATTAATACTATTTTCACGTAAATGGGAGATAAGATGTGCAGGCATGGGGGCACAGAGATTCACCTCGCCCAAATGTTAAAGTCTAAGGGGGTATGGGAGAAGATATGGGAAAGAGCAGATTGGATGAGGGGATATCCTGTGGGACTGCTATTCTCGGGTGGTGGGTAGGGGAAAAACAAGGAAAAAATTGTAACTCAAAATCTTATGGAAATGAATGATGTAATCCAGAAGTTAATAAAGCATTTGAAAAAAAAAGAATTAATAAAATACAGCTTAGTCCCATAAACTTTTGCATCAATACCCAATTATCCTTATATTGTTTTTAAACGTATGAGGACCTTATATTATACACAAATATAGAATTAGTAACAGTCAGATGACAAAGCCAAATACTCATTTCCTTAACGGTTTAGAATAAAGGACTAAAATCCTTAGGCTAAATTGTTCAGATTTTATATCTGCATCTTATTATAATAGCTCAGATGTGCTCCAGCATTAGCCTAAAGGATAAAGATCTCTTATTCTTTATCCTGAGCACCTACCATGATTATAGAAATTTGCCATAAAAGAAGACTCAGGGACATAGTTACCCTTACACAGTAAGGGAAAATGTTGCTTTAACTTGATGTCAGTTCCAGACTCAAGTCATATAGATAGCCAATTGCACTGAGTCAAGTTTAAAGTCAGTCAAGTAGTATATTTTCCATTCAAGAGGAAACGTCATCCTGGGGGAAATCATGTCAGGAGGCTACTACCTCAGTTTGTGCCAATGTGTCATTTTCCCAAACTCTTCCCATGAGAACTCCACCTCCAATTCAATGATGTTAACCCCATAGGGTTGCTGGCATCATGGATCATTGGCTTAATAGCACACCTTAATGATTACGCTTAGAATCAGACTCAGGATAATATCACTTACAGTCCAATAAGATCTTAAATAGAAAATTCCAATAATCATAGCTTTGGATGGATTCAGTTCTCAAGGATCACTATTTCCTTGATAACAATATTGACTATAATCTCACATTGACAATAGAAAGAGATTCAGCATTTTTTAAAAATCACAGCTTATCTTGTCCTGGTCAGAGATATTTGCTATTAGGAGTCAAGGCAGGAACATGAATTTAACATATCAATAATTTCCTTAAATGTATATTATGCACAAGGCTCAGAATGACTATAAGCAGCCAAGTATAGGAACCATGTGGGCATATGTCTTGTATGGGAAAATTAAGAGAGGCCAACCTTAGTTTTCTTAAGGTTGCTCTCCTAACCTTATTCCCAGGGATAGATAGATATTGACTGGTCCTAGATCTCAGAAATCACTCCCATTGAGTGCTGGCTTTTCTTGAAGTCTCATTTAAGGTTGGCCCAAGCACACAACAAACCTAAAAATTAAACTCAAAAAGAATATGCAGGGTGCCCCCCCCCACCCCCTGCAAAAAAAACCCAACCTTTTCTCCTCAAACAATAAAGTCTCATTAACCATGCTAGGACTGGACACAACTGTTATCAATACCATCAAATTATTGCAATAAATTGGCTTACAAATAAAATTTATCAGGCCTTCTAAAAATCACACAAAAGATCTTTACTTAAACATGGGCACAAAATATTTTTTTACTTAAATATTCCTACCTAAAAGTATTTCTCTTTCTTAAAAACAGCTTTAAAATGTACCCTGATTTTAAAGGCAGTCATTAGAAGCTAATAATATAAATTAGATGGAAACCTCTAAACTTACAGGTATTTCTTATTCAATCTTAAAGCAAAAATAAATCCTTAAATTTGGAATTTATCAAAACAAAGTTGTAAAATATCTTTAAGTATCATAAATAAATCCCAAAAGTATGATAAGCAAAAAAAATTCTGAATTACCACAAATTCCTAAGTACTACCTCTCTCTAGTCAAAAGGTGTTTGCAATCAGGAGGAGATATGTGGTGAGCCAAAGAGGCCTGAGCCAGAACTTCAGATAATTACCCTGATATCAGTGGACCTGAACAACAAAGACCTCTTCGAGATGCGACTTTTCACTAAGTCAGCTCTGGAGTTCTTTTGATATGGGTTACATTTATAAGAATGGTATTTGAGTTCTGAGGCTAAGAGGCTCTTCCCCAAAACTATTAGTTGTCCAAAACATTTGCAGGAAGTCAGTTCTTATGCAGATGTTCTTGATGATGCAGCCTTGGCCATTAGGCTTTGAGGCCAGCTCTCAGAGCATCCTTTCAGATGTAACTGACTGAGATAACTGCCCAATACTCTATGGCACCCAGGAAACAATAGGCCTTATTACCATGCTACTTCCAGGACACAACAGACTAAGATAATGATTTCTCTTCCTTCCAGTCCTTTGTCTCTTTGCTCTATAAAAACCTTTCCCTGAGTATCAATAAATGGAGTTCATGGTTCTTCCTTGAGCTACCCACATGGCCTGGTTGTTTCTTATTCACATCTCCAAATCATACTAAGTGCTGGACACTGAGCAGCCCACGGCAGAGATATGGTTTTTCTAAGTGAAGCAATGTCAAAAATATGCCCAATTAGACTAGCTCTATCAAAATAATCCCTAATAACATGTCCAGTAACCTTACAATTTTCATAATTGATAGTTAAATAATTTTAGATGCAACTTCCTCTTTATTATAGGTAAGTACTTCAGAATATTAATAGTTTGCAAAACTTTTCTTTTTTTTTCATTTTTAACAGTTAAATTCACAACATAGCATCATCTAGATTAGAAAGAAATTGTGATCCTAACAATATATCTATAAAATATCATAAAAAATAGTACAGATTTGAAATATAAAACAAAACTAATTTCTAGTCAACGTATTTCAATTCAATTGAATGAATCTCTAAATTACTTTACAAAGGAAATCATTCTGAACAAATTTAAGTGGAACTTACATAAACTGATCTATGAACTTCCTACTTATAATTAGGGGTGGTAGGTAGTTTTACTTCTGTAAGCCTTAGGTTTAAGTATTACAGGATTCATAACTTGTCACCAGCAGAATTGAAATAAAGTTATAACCATATCAAATATCTTATCAAATAAAAACAAAGTCTCTCAAGAATGCTGAATGGGGATAAAAAGGAACAAATTTTTTAGCAGTACATGGCACCTACACAAAAAGTGTCTATGTATTAGGGCATAAAAACTTCACAACCAAATGCTGAAAAGCAAAAATATGAAATGAATTCTTTTTGTATGATAGTGAAATAAAAATTACATTCAATAAAATGGCTATGAAAAGATAGATTAAAAATCATTTGGAAACTAAATAATCTAATTCTAAAGAATTAATGGGGGCGGCGGCTAGGTGGTATAGTGAGTAGAGCACTGACCCTGGAGTCAGGAGGACCTGAGTTCAAATCTGGCCTCAGACACTTAACACTTACTAGCCATGTGACCTTGGGGCAAGAAGAAAAAAAACAACTTAAATATGGCAATGGTACAATTAGAATCACACGAGACCTAGCAGCAGTGACACTGAAGGACTGCTGGTCTTGGAACACTATATACTGCAGAGCAAAAGAACTGGGGTTCTGATCTAAAATCAGCAAACCAGCAAAGCTAAGCATAATCCTGAGTGAAAATAAAATGGACACTTAATCAACTGTCAGACTTGCAAGACTTTGTTAAAAAACAAAACCAAAGACACAATACCTGAACTTAATAGAAGACTTGACATACAAGATCCAAGAGAAATACAAGGTACATACCAAAGACTAATTAATTACTAGGGATTCAATAAGGATAGACTGTTTGACTTTTATGCGTGTAAAATATAAAATATATGTCTAATACTGTTATTGGTAATTGGGCAGTTCATAAGAAAGACTGGAATAGACCTGAATATGATGTAACTTTAAAAATTAAAACCATTTAGGAGCAGTCAAAAAGAATAATTATCTTATATATGAGGTGTGAGAGGAAGAACCGACAATGGCTATTAGGAATTAGATGGGGGAGAAGGCCTGTCAATTCTGGAAACCTACTTTTTTTTTTTGCTTTTTGGAGGGCAATTGGGGTTAAGTGACTTGCCCAAGGTCACACGGCTAGTTTTTGTGTTAAGTGTCTGAGGCCAGATTTGAACTCAGGTCCTCCTGACTCCAGGGCCAGTGCTCTATTCATTGTGCCCCTAGGCGCCCCTGGGAAACCTACTTTCATAGGGAATAGGTTCAAGAGGGAATATATGTATTATATACTCCATTGGCCCTGGAGTCAGGAGGACCTGAATTCAAATCCAGCCTCAGACACTTAACACTTACTAGCTGTGTGACTTTGGGCAAGTCACTTAATCCCAACTGCCCTACCTTACCCCCTCCAAAAAAAAAAAGCCAAAAAAAAGGTGCTTAGATTTATGGAAATGGGAGGATAAGGGAAGTATCTTTTTTGAGGGGGGAGGAGAAAGGTTAAGTAATAGGAGAGCAAGGTAGCATGTAGATATAAAGTAGAAGAGTCTGGAGGGACAGGAAATAAGAGACATGCACAAACATAAACACAAGGATCAGGAGTAGAATTTGTTAGGGAAAGTATAAGTCTATATATGTATTATGTACACACACACACACACACACACACACACACACACACACACACACACATATATATCCACACTTAATTGTAGCCTGGAGAGGAGGAGAGGAAGGGGGGAAAAGAACAAAATAAAAATCTGCACAGCAGAGAACAAAAGAAAACTTACAAGGACTCAAAGAAAAGAATGACAGCTCTCAATACAACATGTAGTATTTGTTATATAGACTTTCTTGAAATGGATTTATTGCTATATATTTTTAATCCTCTCATGTTCTGCTGTGCACATGACATCTTTTTCTTTTCTCTGTTGTATATTTGCATTTTGGTGTTTGAATCTGAAATACAAAAAATAAACTCTTAAAAAAAGAAAAAGAAATTGAACATGTCATCAGTGAACTCCCTAAGAAAAAATCCTCAGGACCAGATAGATTCACAAGGTTAATTCCAGCAAACATTTAAAGAACAATATCAAATAAACTACTTGGAAAAAAATAGGCAAAGAAGGAGTCCTACCAAATCCTTTTATCACACAATATCGTGCTGATACCTAAACTTGGAAGAGTAGAAACAGAAAAGGAAAATTATAGACCAATTTCCCTAATGAATATTGATGCAAAAAATTAAATACAAGCAAAGAAATCATAGCCATATATTACAAAGATCATATACTATGACCAGGTAGGATTTGTATCAGGAATGCAGGGCTGGTTCAATATTAGGAAAACTATCAGCATTATTGACCATATCAATTAACAAAACCAATAGAAATTATATGATTATCTCAACAGATGTAGAAAAAGCCTTTGACAAAATATAATACCCATTTATATTAAAATCAATACAGAACACAGAAATAAATGGAGCTTACCTTAAAATGATAAGTAATATTTATCTAAAACCATAAGCAAGCATTGTCTGTAATGGGGATAACCTAGAAGCCTTCCCAATAAGATCAGGGTTCCTGTGAATCAAGGATACCTATCATCAGCACTATTATTCAATATTGTACCAGAAATCCTAGCTATAGTGATAAGAGAAGAAAAAGACATCAAAGGAATTAGACTAGGCATGGGGAAACACAACTATCACTCTGCAGATGATGATGATATACTTACAGAATCAACTAAAAAAACAACTTGAAATAATTAACAACGTTAGCAAAGTTGCAGGATACAAAATAAACCCATGTAAATCATCACCATTTCTATAAATCACCACTAAGATCCAGCAGCAAGAAAAAGAGGAATTCCATTTAAAATAACTGTAGTCAATAAAAAATACTTGGGAATCTACTTGCCAAGACAAACCCAGGAAACATATGAATACAATTACTAAACACTTTTCGCATAAATAAAGTCAGATCTAAACAACTGGACAAATGGGTAGGCCAAGACAATGTAATAAAAATGGCAATTCTACTAAATTAATCTACTTATTCATTGCCATACCAAACTACCAAAAAAGATTTTACACAGGTAGAAAAAATATAATAAAATTCATCCGGAAGAACAAAAGGTTAAAAATAATCAAGAGAATCAATCATAAACTATGTGAAGGAAGGTGGCCTAGCCATACCAGATATCAAAAGGTATTATAAAGCAGTAATTATCAAAACAAGTTGTTACTGGTGAAGAAATAGAGTGGTGGATCAGCAGACTAGAGTAAATACATGGTATTGTAAATGATCACAGTAATCTAATGTTTGATAAACTCAAAAGATCCAAACTTTTGGGACAAAAACTTCTGGGAAAACTAGAAAACAGTATGGAAGAAACTAGTTATAGACCAACACCTCACACTACAACTGTAATGGCAAGCACAGAAGCAGTTTACACCTTGTTTCAGTCTGTTAAGAAACAAAATGTGTGAACTCTACAACTTGTGAACCTTAGAACTTGTGAACTCCTGGGGAGGAGTTAATGACTATATACAGAGAGCCCCAGGGCCAGAGATGGCAGGAGCTGAAAAGAGGACTCTTGTGGTGACAGAGTCAAGGAGAATACTTGTAGTATTCTGGTGTTCTGTCTGTGTTGATGTTTGTGATACTTTGTACAGAAGCCCTGGCACCTTACTGGAAATGCTGAAAGATGATTTTCTGGTTGTATGTTTACAGAAGTCCTAGAGGAGGGCTTTGGAGGTCCTGGGACTTTAGTGATGATTTGTGCTGACCTCTTGCACCTTGTTTGTGGGTCTGTGTTGATTTATACACTGATGATTTGTGTTGAGTTCTCAGACCTTGTGGGTAGTTCTATGTTGATTTCACAGGCAGATAGTGAATTGATGATGGTGCTGGCAATGTGCATGAATATTATTGTGGCTGTGTCGAGCTTTGTCTTCCCAGAAACAGGAACTATGAAGGACTTGAGGTGGACTGGACACTGTGAGCTTCATTATGGAACAGGAACAGGATGAAGAACTGGACAAGGAGCTGGACAACGAACTGGGAGCTGCCTGCCTTTGAACCCAGATGACAGTTGGAGCTGGAACCATGGAAAAGGAACCATGGAAACTGAGAGCCAGCCTCGAGTCAAGCTGAAAGAAAACTTTACTTGGATATTGTATACTGACTGAGAAGATTGTGATTTACTTGTAAACAAGGGGTGGGTGGCCTGTGTATTTTCCAGTACCCCTTAAGAGGGTATTGAGTAGCCACTAATGACTAAGTAGTGACTGATGATTGAGTGGTGACTGATGACTGAATAGTGACTGATTTGTAACTTAGCGTGCTCTATGCGTGGAAAACTCTGACTATTGGATTTTGTGACCCTTAAGGAGGCAAGCCTCCTGGGATGATTGAATAATTGAGTTATTAAATGATTGTACTTTGTTGAAAACTATTGTGACCACTTTGGTGAAAACAATGTGGCCATTTTAGTGATAAGGCATTGTGAATGTTGTATTTTGATTTTCTGTGATAAGCTGCAACATTGTGAATGCTGTGCCTTGATTTACTGTGAATGTTTTGCTCTGATTTGTTATAGAATAAATAGAGTGTTCACTATACTGTGTAATCAGAACCTTAAAAGCTGTTCACAGTAGCATTCTTCTGGAAAGCTGCTTATGCATGGCATTACAACAACAAGATAATTTCAAAACTGGTATATACAAAGGCTGATACTATAAACAAATTAGGAGAGCATGGAATATTTTACCTGTCAGATCTATGACAAAGGGGAAGAATTTAGGACCAAACAAGAGAAAAAAGAGCATTAAGAAATTTAATATTGATAATTTTGATTATATAAAATTTAAAAATATTTTTTCACTTAACAGCATTTTATTTTTTTCCAGTTACCTGTAAAGATAGTTTTCAATATTCACTTTTATAAGATTGTGAGTTCCAAATTTTTCTCCTTCCCCACAACAGCAAGCAATTTGATAAACTTTATACTTATATAATCACATGAATCATATTTTCACATTAGTCATGTTGCAAAAGAAGAATAAGAACAAACAGGAAAAACCACGAGAAAGAAAAATTAAAAAAAAATGAAAAATGTATGCTTTGATCTGCATTCAAGTTCTATAGTTCTTTCTCTGAATGTGGATAATATTTTCCAGCATAAGTCCTTTGGAATTATCTTGTTGCTGAGAAGAGCTAAATCTATCATAGCTGATCACTGCACAACATTGCTGTTACTGTGTACAATGTTCTCCTGATTCTATTCACTTTACTCACCATCATTTCACGTAAATTAAAAACTTTTTGCATAAAAATCCCCCAATGCAACAAAAATCAGAAGGAAAGCAGAAAACTGGGGAAACAATTTTATAGTAAATTTCTGTGATAAAGGCCTCATTTCTCAAATATATAGAAAACTGAGTCAAATTTATACAATTACAAATCATTGTACCACTGATAATGGTCAAAGGATATTAACAGGCAATTTTCAAATATCTATAGTCTATCTACAGTCATAATGAAAACATGTTTTAAATCACTATTGAGTAGAGAAACACAAATCAAAACACCTCTTAGGTACCACCTCACACCTATCAGGTTGGCTAATATGGCAGAAAAGTAAAAGCACAAATGCTGGAGGGAATATGGGAAAACTGGAACACTAATGTATGGTTGGTGGAACTGTGAACTGATCCAAACATTCTAGAGAGGAATTTGGAACTATGCCCAAAGGGCTATAATACTGTGCATACCCTTTGGTCCAGAAATATCACTGCTAGGTCTGTATGGAAAACACATAAAAAAAAAAGGGAGAAAAGGACCTATTTGTACAAAAATATTTATAGCAGCTCTTTTCGTGGTAGCTAAAAATGAGAAATCAAAGGGATACCTATCAATTGGGGAATGGCTGAAAAAGCCGTGGTATATGATTATAATGGAATATTATTGTGTTATAAGAAATCACAAGCAGGATGATTTCAGAAAAACCAGAAGTGATCAGAACCAGGAGTCCACTATACATAGTTATAGCAGTATTGTATGGTGAAGTACTATGAATGACTTGTTCATAATCTCTCTTCTTTTTCCTTCTTTCTTTCTCTTCCCTTCCTCCCAAATCACCTGGGCTCTCACTGATTAGCTAACAATAGGTCCCAGGCCAAGTCCCCACTTGGTCATTGTTTGGGCCCTGATTGGTTCAGAGTGAATATAAGTGGCCAATTGTTTCTGTTTTGGCCAGAAACTCTCAGAATCTTCCCCTCCCATATGGATTTTTTTTTTTTTACTAGGTAGAAGAGGCCATTCTCTTAGTCCTTTCTTCCTTAGTCTTAATCACTGATTGGGTGTTGCCTCAGTCAAACTGAGACACAGTCAGGATCTTAGCTTGAAAAGGCCAAGGTCTCCCACTGCATCCAGGCCACCTCCTGTCATCCAGATATCTTGCCACTGGATCCTGATGGCTCCAGAGGATAAAGTGAGGCTGGTGCCTTTGTACGGCCCTCCATCACTTAAATCCAATTCACTGGCATGTCATGGCATCCCCTCCTTGACGTCATGGCCCCCTTCACAAACACAGGACAAAAAACAACAGGGAATTGTATAACCTATGTCAGACTGCTTACCGTCTCAGCAAGGGAAGAGGGAAAAGAGGGAGGATAAAATTTGAACTCAAAACTTTTTATTTTAAATACAAACAAATGGGATGAAAGGAATAAAACACTTAAAAAAAGTACCTCCTGGTATATATAATTGCTGTCCTCCCAAACCTTTCCTGCTCTTAAATATTAAATGCAGACACATCTTTACAATCTGAAGCGGGAACCGGAAAAGCTTTATTTTAGCTTTAAAATGTGGCTCTTTTGCTCGGCGCCTCCTCCCACGTGCAGGAGATGAGGGATCTTTGCCCCTCCCCCCTTTAGGAATAACTGCAGGAGGTGAAACTGATCAGAAGCTCGGGCTGACCTCGGGTGCGCAGGAATCCTCACTTCCGGTTGTGCACGTTATTTCCCTCCCCTAACTTCAAAGTAAAATAACCGGCCCTAAACCACTTTCCTTGGTAAATAGAATCAATTCCCAAATGTTAAAGGAATTGTATTTCATGTTCTTCCTCAGTGCGTAGAAGCAGTTATTCACAAATCAAACTGGGGATTAAAATGAACTCCACAGTATAAGGAGAAAGCGCTGATACTCACACAGCCATTATTAAAGTCCCCTCACTTAGACACTTCAGCCCCGGCCCCACAGGCAGCCCCAGGCGGGCGAGGCTTTAACTCCTCCTCTCCCCCCTCCCGCACCTTCCTTCCTCCGGCCAGAAGAGGGCAGTGGAGAGTACTAAGAAAGTGGTACCGTCCATGCTGAACACCCCTGTCTTCCGTGGAGTAATGGTTCCTTCCAGTGTGGTAGAAAAGGCTGGCTGGGAAGGCAGAGCGCTCTTTTCCAGCTTTCAACGTGACTAATCTCGCTCGGCTCTTCCTAGCTTGCGGGCGCCATCATGGCGTGGTGCCCAGGGGATGCCGGCGGGGACCGTCCTCCGTGATTGGGGTTCTTTGGGGTCATGCCCACAACCACCCTGAGGTAGGTAACCTGGCGAGGCCGGCCGGGCGGTGGAGGGCCGTGGCCGGGCCCTGGTGGCCATTACTGCGGCCTCACCCCGTTCCCCGTCTGCGCGTGCGCGCTCCTGTGGCGTCGCGGGTCTGCCAATGCAGCCCGGCCCGGCCCGGTGTGGCCCCCCCCCGCGCCCCCCCCATGCGGCACCTCTATCGACACGTGCTAGTTGGGGTGAAAGGAAGTAAGAAGCGGGACGCCATTAACTTGGTCATTACTCCACGTGCACTTAATTTATTAAAGCACTTAATGGTGCCAGATAGTGCCCCGGGGATACACCGCCCCAGGACCATTGAGTGGGGGCGCCCGGGGAGTCCTCCTGGTCAGTGTTTAACCCTGGTCTCCCGGGAGGGCGCGCGAGAAACACTTTTAAGTTTAATCAGCATTACTTAAGCTTAGGTTGTCAGCAGAATAAATCACGCCCGAATTGTCTCGTTTATCAGTTCCGGAGTGTTTCGTTAGGAAAGCAGGTTAGAGCCAGTCCCAGCAAACCCCGGAGGAGTCAATGACCAGGGCGGGGAGGGCGCAGCCGCGGCGCGTTCACGGACCTTGAGTGGCTTTTTAATGCCCCTTTTAGGCCCGAAGTGGGCCGGAAGTCGAGTCCGGTGCGGTCCGTGGGGAGTGCGCTGCCGTGTTGTGAGACTCTTACAAAAGGCGGATTTAATAAAACAACTCAAGTCATTCTTCGGGCCGTCTTGTCTCGGTGTCAGCCCCCGGGGAAGAGAAAACCTAGGACGCGCGTGCGGGGCACTGCCCGCCCCCTTGCCTTTGGTGTTGCCCGTTCACTTTGGCCGCTAGTGGATGTGGTGTCAAAAAAGGCGGAAATCAAACGCTTTGCAGCCTGTGCTCGTGCCTTGGGGTTTTTGTTCCTTTGGCGAGGGTGCTGTATAAGGGACAAGGTGTACTTGTGAAGGGTGAGGGCTTAAGCAGTGTCCAGAAGAGGAAGCGCCTCTTAAACCGCATTGCTTCTGTTTAGATGAAATGATCAAGGACACACACGCCAGAATCCGCCGCTGTCAGCGTTTTTGTGGACTCCGAAAGGGACTGAGGTACGGTTTTTACCTTTTTTTTCCTTTTTGGAGGAGGGAAGTTGGGGTTAAGTGACTTTCCCAAGGTCACACAGCTAGTAAGTGTTTCTCTTAGCCGTTCTGATCAGTCACTAAATCTTGTCCAACTTCCTTTAAGACATCTTTTGCCCAAAATACTTTTCCAACTGCTATATCTCGCCTAGCTCAGGTTCCCCCGGGATCTTGCCTGCCCAGTTGTGTTTTCACTGTGCATAACCCATGCCCGCTTTTCTTTTCCCCCAGCTTTATTTCAATGCTCCAAATAGTTTCACCAAACTACAATACAATACAATACAAAACTACAATAGCTTTGTTTTGAATTACTTCTTTTAGATAGCATGGAGTTATTTATGTGTCCAAACCTCACGTTCCATGTTTGTATTCTTTGGTAAAAAATTGTTAGCCACCATACAGAACTTTTCCCAGGAGACTGGGGTTCAAGTTCTGGCTCAGATAATAGGTAGAAAACTGAAGTGCAAATTCAATCTCCATCTTGGTTTTAGTCATATTGGAATAGGTTTCTCAATTCAAGTAATGTGACTTGATTGAAATTTTTTTCTCTTTCTCTTAGAGCTGTAATCCTTTCTCGTGCACTGAGTCTCCAAAGAAGTTGCTTAATCTTGAATTTCATGCTCCTGTTGAATTGCCCAAGTAATCTAAGGTCTTCATGGAAGAGAAGCTACTAAGTCCAAAAGTGTTTGGACTTGGGTGATAAAGTGGTGATTTTTGGATTGAGCTCTCCACAGGGCACAGTTGGCATCTGTAATTTTATCCCTTTTGGTATGGGTCTGTATATTAAAATATATGTGAAACAAAGCTTGTCTTCCTGCCCTTTTTCAAAAGGTTGTTGCTTATTCTCTTGATATTAAAAGGCACTTTCCTGAGAAGCATCATTTTTCTTTAATAAATGGAGAAATAGGACCCCCCCCCCAAGTTGAATGATTCTCCCTTTAGGTATACAAGCTATTTAATCACCTAGGCATTCTGATTCCCTGACAGTTGTGGTACCTGTTTGTTCATTTCCCGACTTGCACTGCAAGTGTCAGGTCCCTATTCTGAGAGATTTAGATAGCTATTACTGGAAAAAGGGCCCTGATTATAATCAACAATGCCCTCAAACTCATAGCTGGTACTCCAGTGTTTGAAGTGTGGCTTCTTAATGGGCATTTTGGATAAAATAATTCATAAAGCACCTATGAAGATTAAATTAACATTTGAGAGTATCTGATTTTGAGAACTCAAAGAATTCCGTTGTTTCTACATTTTGGGAATACAAATTGAGAAGGACAAGATAGTTCATTGTGACTTCAGTTTTAAGCAGGTAGAAAAGCCCAGAGACACTAAGGGTGCTGCAGAGGGTCCATTTCTGAAGCATCTGACAGTGGTTATAAATAGATACAAGTGGTGTCTTTAAAAAGTCTTAATTTAGGAATATCTCTCAGGCCTTTAAACCAAAACATTACTGAATTTAAAAGATTTTGTACATCGAAGCATTGCATTAAGGTAGTAATGGCATGATTTACAGTTCAAAGAACAATACTGGTACTACTTTGTCACAGATCAAGTGTCTATTTTGAAGTGGGATGTTTGTATGGTCTTTATTATCTTTGTGCTGTATTTTCCATCCAAGTTGCTTGTAGATAGCTGAGGTTTATCTTGTATGAGGCTGTCTTTAGACCCAATTCTAATCTGAAAAAAAAGTTATAATGCTGAAAGTGAGATGTATAGATTAAAATTTTTGTTTTCATGTTTCAAGTATGGTGAAAGCACTTTTAAGGAAAGAATCTTTCATTGTTAATACCTTTTAAGAGAATAGGATGACCTTCCACAATATTAACAATATGAAGGTTCAACACATGAAAGTGTGATTTACCAACTAGACATAAACAAAGTGATTATTGTAAATCGGGTGTCAAACAGGGCCATTACTTTTAGTGCAAGAATAATAATGGATCATTTGTGGATGGTACATGTGAGAAATACTTTCCCCATTCCCCTCCTGTTTAAAGTGAGACAGGAATCTGCCCAAACTCATCCTCAACCATTCTATATGTAGTTTTCTTCCCCCTAGAAACATGGGGAAGTCAAACCACCTGAATCCTGCATATTTTTATGTGGTGGGGTTTATTCAACTGGTGATGGGGGCAATTGAAAAGGGAAGAGAATTGGGGCGGCTAGGTGGCGAAGTGAGTAGAGTGTCGGCCCTGGAGTCAGAAGGACCTGAGTTGTGGCCTCAGACACATAACGCACACACAAAAACCTAGCCGTGTGACCTTGGGCAGGTTACTTAACCCCAATTGCCCTCCAAACCCTCCCCTCCCCCCCAAAAAGGGAAGAGAATAAATGCAAGTGGAATATATACTCCCTGCAACTGAATGTTCAAATATAGGTATAGTATAGAGGAGATTCCTATACTTGACAGTCTTGCCCTCAAGAAGCTAAAAATCTAATAGACAAGCAAATAAATACAAATAAGTTATAAGCAGGATAAATAGAAAATAAAAGACTAGAATTACAGCTTGAGAAAAGCTTCCAGTAGAATCCCTATAAAATGGGATTTTTAATTGGGACTTGAAGTTAGGGAAGGCTATTGATGGAGATGAGGAACAAGAGCTTTCCAGATACATAGATGACAGCCAGAGAAAATGCCCAAGTAGGAGGGTCTTGTTTGTGGAGTGTCAAGGAGACCAGAGTCAGGTTGGAAGAGTGGGATGGAAAAGAAAGTGCAAAAAGAGAGGAGGGGGCTAGATTGTGAAGAATTTGAAGATTTTGCATCTGATAGAGTGTGTGTGTCTGGCATAAAACTACACAAACAAAATTGTCCCTGCTAGCAACAATAAGATTGGGTCTATCCCAAGGTTTCACTAGTCAACTAAGTGCAAGCTGACTCACCCTCCTCTACCTCTGCTTTACCACTCCAGGCAAGGTAGAACAAGATGATTATGAGTGATGTGGGGATGACTAGTGAGAAGGGTGAATATTCAGCTTGGTTCACAGAAAGCAAGCACCTACTATGTACAAAGGACTTTTATGTTTAAGGTGCTTTCCTTATACTGAGGATCTAGAATACACACACACACACACACACACACACACACACACACACACACACACGGCAGTTTGAAGAACTAATTTGGGGACTTCATCCTGTAGGTGGCACCCAATAACAGCCCTGAAGAGGAGGTGGTGAAGTCTTTCAGTCCATGTATGGGGGGGATAGTGGCTTATGGAAATACACAGAGGGGAGGTAGAATATTGAGTTAGGGGAGCATCTGATCTTTTTTTTGTTTGTTTTTTGGTTATTGTTTTCACATTATAGTGATTTCTGGAAATATTGAAACCTTAGCTCATAGAGGTAGAGCTGGAAGGGAAAGCAGAGAGTATCTAATTCAACTATTTTACAATTGAGAAAACTTTGGGGCCCCAGGGTAAGCGAATTGTTCAGTAACAACAAAAAAAGCCAGTTGCACAATAACTTAATATTGTAACTTCATCTAAAAATATATGCACTATTTTGCCATAGCAGTTCCCTGACATGCAGAAAGTTGAGCCGTTATTATTATCTGTTCTGGGGCATACTTGATTCATTTCAGTTATTCGGTTTAATTTTTATTTTGTCAGTGAACTTTTCATTATTATTGTATATATTGTACTTTTTGGTTTGGTCCTACTTCACTAAATCAATTCACACAAATCTTTCTATACATCTCTGAATTCCTCATTCTTATTGCATAATAATATTCTGTTGTTCAGTCATTACAATCATATCTGACTCTTCTTGATCCCATTTGGGTTTTTTTTTGGCAAAGGCATTGTAGTGACCTGCCATTTTCCTTCTCCAGCTCATTTTACATTTAAGTGACTTACCCAGGGGCACACAGCTAGTAAGTGAGGTCAGATTTGAACTCAGGAACATGAGTGTTCCTGACTCCAGGCCTGGTACTCTACTGTGCCACATAGCTGCCTCAAAATATTCCATTACATTCATAAAATCAGTCTCACAAGTTTATTCAGCTATTTTCCAATCAACAGGAACTCACTTTCATTAGCTATCTACAAAAAATTGCTGCTATGAAAGTTTTGGTACATTCAAACATTGATAATGTATTGGAATTAATGATTCTATAAGTTGGATAGAATTCAATTGTAAATCCATCTTGTCCTGGAGATTTTCCCTTTGGGAGTTCATAAATGGCTTTTTATTACCTAGTGTTTCTGTTTTCTTTTACAATTTGGAGGTACAGGTTAGGAGGGGAAAAGAAAATAGTTGCCCCCAAAAAGAACAAAAAAGGTCATTGAAACTTAAAACGCACAGAAGAGAAAAGAAGGAAAACCATAAGTCTCATAGACAAGCTAGATAGCTTTGAAAGTTATATATTGAGTTTTACTTGAAAGGCAAACCACTTAAGTAGATGTAATTTCATACATTATCCTCATTTTCATATCTACTTTGTCAATTAAAGTGCTCATTTTATTTGGTGTCTTTTAGAAATTTAAAAAAGAAACCAAAACTTTAAATAAAAGGGAAAAAAACTACACGATTACTAACCTGATAGGAAGTAGAACCACTAAAACATTGCAAATCTGAAGACCGAGTCACGGGAAGTGGTGGCACAAGATCAGTCTTTGCACTGTAGAAAGAAAATTAGGTTTAAAATTCATGACTGAAAGCTAGAATCAGAGAGTGTTGAAGTTGGATGGCACCTTAGAGTCCTGTCTGGTCTAGTGTTTCTCAAACTATGCTGCAGGGAACCCTGAAACTTTGCAAGTGTTTCTGGTTTGTTTTATTTTTAATGAGCCTTGTGATGTTTGTTAATAAGTATTTAAAATAATTTTAAATGATTTTACTATGAGGGTTCTGTCAAAGTTTTGTTTAAAGGGTTCTATGCTGTTTCCCCACCCTCATAAAAGTTCCAGGACAACTGATCTAGAATAACCTTATTTTTCAGATAAGGAAACTGATAATCAGATAAGTTTAGTAAAGCCAGGTTTAGAACTCAAGTCTCTTATCCTAGTCCAGGGCTTTTCCCATTATCCCACTTTGCCTGAATTTCCTTTCCATAGATTCAGACTAAGGACAAAAGAAGTACTTGGCTACTTGTCTGCACTTCGGGTTTATATTTTTAGAAAAATACTAAACAAATGAATCAAAAGTATACACAGTCCATCAATGGCAGAGCTGATGCTAGAGTCAAAGTCTTCTCATTCCTGTCTAGAGCTCTGAGGCACCATAATTCCAATGTTCAGCATAAGCACACTGAGGCACCCCGTGTATTTCTACTTCATAGGAAGTCCAGGGGTCCCTAATTGAGTCCAAGATCTTCCTCGTGGTCAGGGTGCTAGCTACTTAAAACAGCACTAAAATAAAATGAGGCAGTACAGTTTCATGACTGGTTAACACCAGAATTGGGGAAAACTATGATTAGTTGAGGAGCAAGATAATTTTGATACCCTCTACTCAAATCATCAGTGATCATATTAGTGAATTAAGCAGAATAGGATCAACTTTCAGTTAGTTATGTATGTTAACCACTGTCAGATGGCTTTTGAGTCATTAACTGCAGGTTTTTCCTGGTAAAGGCATTCTCTCTGCCACCTCAATAGGGGTTTTCATAGGAAATCAAACAAACCAGTGTTTTGATCAGTGGCATCCTAGGAAATTAGTAAGTGGTAGAAATGAAAGGTCATGAAGGAGCAGTGGCAATGATTCAGAGGGGTGATGGGTGTTGATGCTGCTATAAGTATCAGGGTCAAATGTAATGTGCTGCTCTATAATAGACAGTGAAATTATTTTATCCTATAACCTATAATGATATTAATATATAAGAGGTTATTGAGTCCTAACATATATAACTCTTATCCTAACAGCATTAGCTTTTATAATTTTAATTCTATTCTGCTTAATTCACTACACTAATAGCCATCAAATCACAATGAACTGAATAAATGCTGATTAATTTGAGTAGGGAGCATCAAAATTATTGTCACGGTTTTCTTAACTAAGCTGCCCTTCCTCACAGTGTATTTAATTCTCATCAGAATCTTTAGGCCCACTTCAAAGTTTGTTTGCTTATTAGTTTCTCTATTCACTGATATATACAAATGGCTGGATTATGAATGTCTTTTAAGTATCAAAGCCACTTCTCTCAAACTGGTTAAGCCATTCATTATAGAATATCTTTCTTATAATTCGCCCCTTTCCTTCAGAAGTCTCTCTGACTCAGGGTCTGGATCCATAATCTAATAAAGACTTTGTAGGCTAATGGACTACTAATCAATCCCTTGTCTAAAATCCACACAGAATTGAACCTAGAATTCTGGTCTCATAAAAGTGTGACCTGATCAGATCGACACACTTACTTCACTTCAGATAGAACTGATCTCTCTCCATCTGAACACTGGGATCTGCGGTACTGACGGTAACTTCGAGGGGAGTGAGAATGCCTTATACGAACTGGGTCACCTTGAGTCCTGAAAAAGCAATACAAATCCATGAAAATAAACAAAGAGATCAGATGCCAGAAAGAATTTTTATGACTTTACAGTTGAAATTCCTCTTCTGATTGTCAAAGGAATTTAACTTTTAGAATTTTAAAGCACTGATATTTTCTATCTTTTAAAAAGAATTTAGTTTTCAAAAGTTAGGTATAAAAAAAAGCATTATTACGGACACAGATGTAGATGAAACATGAAATCTTTTAAGATTTAAAAAAATCAACAAACCAAATGTTCTAGGGAATCATCTCTTGCCACAGGGTTTAGTCCAGTGACACAGTACAACGAGTTGGGAAAAGACTTGGAAGGGGATTATCTATTGACTTGAAATATCCGAATGGCACACACACACACACACACACACACACACACACACACACACATGCATATATATATATGTATATATATATATGTATGCATATGTGTATATACACAATTTAGTGCATCATAAGAAATGAGGAATATAAAGGATTCAAAGAACATAGGACCATTTATATAAATGCATGCAGAGTGAAGTAAGCAGAACTAGAAAAACAATGACAACAATGTAGATGGAAAGAAGAAATCGAAACTGAAAACCTTGTAATTATGGTGATTGAGCTTGGTCCAGAGAAGAATTGAGAAAATGTACCTTCTTCCCTGCATTGCAGTTGGGGACTATGGGTGTAGAATACTGAACATACTATCAGATAATCTATGTGTTAGTTGATTTTGCTGAGTTTTTTCTTTTAAAATCTTTGTTACAAAGAAAGGTTTTTTGAGTGGAAGAGAGGGACAGCAGAGGCAATCTGTTGTAGGCCATAGGATGGAACTGGATCACTTGAAGAAGTAGAGGGGTTTCTCTTGGTAAGGAGTAAGGCCATTTTATCATATGAGATAGGGGTGAAGGAAGAGATAGTGACAGAAGGCATCTGATAGGAGATGAGGAAGACTGGAGAAGAGGGAGTTCATAGTGAATGGCCTCCATTTTTTTTCTGTGAAATATGAGTCAAGGTTCTCAGCTGAGAAGGGGGTGGGAGGGAACCATGGGATGATTGAGGAGGGATGAAAAAGTTTGGAAGGACTGCTGTGGAGAGTGGGGCAGTGAATTGTTAAGGGAAATATAGTAGGATTGCCTAGCAGCAGTGAGGGCTGAGTTGAAGTTGTGTAACAATGGACACAGAATAGTTGTGTGATTTTGTCCATCTTTGTGCCACAGCACGTGTATAGAAACAAAGGTGGCAAATTGTGGGAGTGATCCAAAGCTGAGACTTGGCTGGGCATAATCAGTGATGTAATAAGGGGGTTAGGGATTCAATAGAGGAGGACAGTGTGGAGATGAATTGGTTCACCCTGGGTCAACATGGGGAGAAGAGGAGAGAGTGGCTAGTGTAGGGAAGATGGCCTAGAAGAGAAATGAGAGGTTAACTGATTGGAAGTTGTGTTGCAGATAACAAATAGGGTTGGTTTTTTCTTTGCTTTTTGGAGGGCATTTGGGGCTAAGTGACTTGCCCAAGGTCACATGGCTAGTTTTTGTGTTAAGTGTCTGAGGCCAGATTTGAACTCAGGTCCTCCTGACTCCAGGGCTGGTGCTCTATTCACTGCACGACCTAGCCATCCCCATGAGTAGGGGTTTTTTTAAAGGAAAGGCAAAGGGAGAAGTAAAAAGTCACAAATTATGCATGGATAAGGAGACTTCAGAATTCTTGAATACAGAGGTGGTACATTTGGGGGTGATGGCAAGATCAAAGATATGACCATCTTTCTGCATGGCTGAGGGGAGATGGAGGAGTAACTCATGGAAAGTAAGTAGATTGAGAAAATGGGTAGTTAGGGTATTTGAGGGAGAGTCAATATGTGCTGCCATCACGCAATGAATGAATATAAAGGTTCCCAAGAGGTTTCCAGAAGCATGTTTGATATGTTGAAAAATGGGTATTTCATTGGGCATCCTCAGGTGAAGTTTGTGGGAGACGTACTTAAATTTTAGGGATTAAGAAATAGGTATTGTTATTGTTCACATGGCATTTTGAAGGATTAATCTTGTAGGAAAAATTCACTATGGTCTTTATAGCCATAGCTGTTTCTGAGATAGAAGATAAGCAATTGATAGAAGCAGATACTTATTCTCATGTTCCTGCAAACAAGAATTAGTGGTTTTCAAGAATCACCTACACCTGCAAAACTGAGTATCATGTTTCAGGGGAAAATATGGTCATTCAATGGAATAGAGGACTTTCAAGCATTCTTGAGGAAAAAACCAGAGTTGAATAGAAAATTTGACATTCAGACACAAGAAGCAAGAGATGCTTGAGAAGGTAAACAGGGAAAAGAAATCATAAGGAACTTATCAAAGTTGAACTATTTACATTCCTACATGGAAAAACGATAATTTTTAACTGATGAAACTTTTCTCATTATGAAAATAGTTGAAGGGAATAGAAATATACATATAATCTATATCTGAGGGTATATGGGTGTATGAATACATATGTGAATGTGTGTATATATGTTTACAGGTATATATAGAGGGCACAGGACACAATTTAATAGGAAGGGATGATACTTAAAAAGTGAAATTAAGAGGTGAGAGAGGAATATAATGAGAGGAGATGGGGAGAGACAGAATGGGGCAAACTATCTCATATAGAAGAGCTAAGGGAAAATGGTTACAATGGAGGTGAAGAACAGGAAGGCAAAAGGGAATGGGTCAACCTTACTCTCACTGAATTTGGCTCAGGGAGGGTATGACATAACACACTAAATAGGGTATCTCACCATACAGGAGAGTAGGGGGGAAGGGGATGAGAAGGGGGATGATGGAAGGGAGGGCACACTGGGGGGGAGGGCAGTTGGAAACACACACTTTTGTAAAGGAACAGGACCAAAGTAGAAAATAGAATAGGTGGGAGGTGGGATAGGAGGGAGGGAAATATAATCAGTCTTCTATAATATATCTACTATGGTAATGTTTTGCATAGCTACACATGTACAACTTATATTGAATTGCTTATCTTCTCAGTAAGGGTGGGTGACAAGGGAGGAAGGGAATGAATCTGGAATTCAGAGTTTTAAAACCAAATGTTTAATATATATATATATATATGTATATATATATATATATATGTATATATATATATAATACTATCTTACATGTAATTGGGAAATAAGATACACAGGCACTGGGGCATAGAGATCCACCATGCCCTACTGGAAAAGTCAAAGGGGGTATGGGGGAAGATATGGAAGGGAGCAGATTGGAGGAGGGGATATCCTGTGGGACCACTATTTTGGGGATGTGGGTAAGGGGAAAATGGGGAGAAAATTTGTAACTCAAAATCTGGTGGAAATAAATGATGTAAACCAGAAAAAAAATGAATTAGTTGTTTTAAGGGAAGTTCTCACAATCACCTTCATCTTTAAAGTGCAAATTCAAGACAAAATTCACAGAAGTGACTAAAGTCTCATTTTACTTACACTGGATTTGAGACAATGAGTAAAGCTTATTTTCACTTTTTTGAAAATAAATTTCAAATATAAACTCACTCTATTTTGGTGTAAGGAATCTCTTTTAATTGTTCTTCTGACAATCCAGAAGGATCCACAAGTTCTTTCCTGGAAGGGAAACAGGCAAGAGAGCAAAGTTTATGATGATGCAATTGTCTCAGACACAATGGCATTAATCATTATTGGCTCACTAGTGTCCTATGATAAAACATATTGCAATGTCAAATGTAAAAACAGATGAATGTTAATTCAAATTCAAGGAATTGTTCTAGGAGAAAGAAAGGAAAAAATAATCTTTGCTGAACACCATCTTTGTCTTTCTGAGTTTGTCTCTTGCTCTGTAGGACTGTCTCTTTCACAAACAATTTTCCTCAGTGCTTATTTGGGTCTGGCTGGCCTGTCTTATATCCTCTTTCAAGTTACATAGCCCTAGACTGGAAAGTTCCAGAGCTTTCTGGTGGTCAGGGGCTATCTCTCTATCAGGAACAATAGTATATGATGTATTCTGGCTGCTTTATTACCATAGCAGTGTAATAACAATAAGCAACACATGGATAGGATCTGGCCTAATGATGATTTTCTGAGTGTTGGCTAGACTTTCTTCTATAAGCTCTACAAACAGCAGCCGGGTCTGGTAACCTTTGTTACAATACTCACTGAATATGTTTCCACAGCTCTTCCTTTGCTTGGATATCTGGGCTTCTCCTGTAATCACAAAAATCAGGAATCAACCCTGAAAGCCTGGCATTTCACTTGACCCACTGTCAGTACAGACCTTCAATTTGGCAAAAACAGCAGGTGCTAAGGTTTGAGAGACTTGACGAGCTTTATGTGATGATTACAAGCACTTTAACTATAAGAGTTATTAAAGCAAAATAAAACAAAAATCAGGCCCTCAACTGAACAACAAATGAGCAGCACATGCTGCCTGAGTTTCCTACAGTGACTTTTTCTTACTAGTTTTCTAAAAGAACAAAGAAGGCTAGTGCCTTTTCTTTCCTGCTTACCACTTCTAAGTTGAAGCAAAACAAGTACGATAATATTTTCGTTTTGTGGATACTGTGGTACAACATGAACTGTCTTGACCTAATTTAAAATAACAGATACAAGGGAAAATGAGTTGGTGGAACTCCCAAGATAGCAGAACAGGTGACAGCTGCTTAGAGAGTTTACTTTTGGTGAAACACTTTTTATGTTACAATTCCGCAGAGGCAGAAGCTGTTCTAAATTAGAGATGGCTCCACCTGGCTAGTAGAGGTTGGAAAACTGCTGGTAACTTGGAAATGATAGAGCTCAGCAGAATGTCCAGTGCATCATCTACCATCTTGGTAGTTCTACCATCTCCCTCTCCCTTGTAGCTATTAACTTACACTGCTGAATTATATGCCTTTATTAATAATCAACTAGGCTACCCATCTTCAGAAAAAGGTAGTTTAAAGCAGTTGAGATTTGCACTGGACACCAAATACTTGATAACTAAAAGATTCTTAGAAAAAGTAAAGAGAATATAGTTAATTGCTGTAAAGTTTCAAAAGTGTCTGTATATCTGATATTTGTGACTATCCAACTATCAGTTATTCACTGGACTGTGGTTTTAATGATAGGAGAGTGAGACTGAGTGGCCTTGAAGAGTAGTTTGGCCCTCACCATTATTTCTATTACTTAACAACATAAAAATTAAGTAGATTCTGGGTGAGTCACTAATATGCATCTCCAGGTCTCAGTTTCCTCACCTATACATTGACTAGATGATCTGAAAATTCTCTTCCAGTTCTAACTTATGATTCTATTAAATGATTCAAAATTAATATAATTTATAATCCCAAAGTAATTTTCATTTCCACAACTGAAGACTAGTCAATTAAGAGTCACTTTGTTATTTTTTAACTGAATTGATAAATTTATCTCTATTAAGCTTTATGTTGCCCATATTCTAGTTCAAATTGTGTTTGGAGTACCCCAAATTCCAGGGCAAAGGATATTTCCTAAACTAAAGAAGCAAATGCCAGTTGCCTTCAATTGCCAGATTTTGTATGTGCACGTGCAAACGTGCTCATGCACATATGTTTTTAAGTAAATCTAAATTGTGCTCTGGGCTAATAAGGAATGCATTAACTTTCTGTTTACACCAATACACATTTTAGCTATAAGCTAAACATCATTAAAATTTTTTATTCCATAATATTATATTATATTTTATAAATACATAAAATTATATTTTATTATGTAGCTTTATCTTACCCCAAACTAATATGTTTGACTTTCTTGTTCTTCTATTTTTTTAAAAACACTTCCATGTACTTAAATGAATTAGAAGTTGACATTTAACTGGATTTTACAGCTTTCTACACATGTTAGGAAGGGGGATATATTCAGGTAAAAGAAAAAAAATTACCAAAACATTGTGTCTACTAAATTCCTTGTAAACATGAACTTTAGACCTTCAAGGTTTTCTTGATTTTCTTGTTTGTAGTTGACTTCAAAGGGGATCATTTGATATTTCAATAAAGGAATCTCTTACTCTGGAGTTGTATTATTAATGTATTGTTAATGGAATGGGAAGATCTTTCTTGCCCATTAATAGGCCTATGTGACCTACTTTGAGCCTGAGTCACATAGAGCCTATGGTGGGAGGAACTTGCTGAATGGTAGAGCAGGAAGTGGGAGAGTCAGGTGGAGCTGAGAGAGAAGAGGCAGAGAGGCACAGCAGTTAGCATGGGTGAGAGAGGGGTATTTTGCTTAAGGGAGCTTGTTTGTGGAAGGAAGACTTGGGAATGGCAGCACTCCCTGCATTGGTAATGTGTACCAATTTCTTTATTATGATGGTGGATTTGGCTTTTTGGTATATGAATAAATTTTTTGGTTTTGTTTTTGAAGTAGAGAGTCTATTATATCTTGTGATTCAAACCTGGAAATATGCCTTCACATTCATAGCAACCACTGTGATCATCGCATTGGTGATATAGGAGTCAAAAACAATCAAAGAATATACCCAAGTGTGCTTTGTAAGGGAGGCTATAATGTGTTCAATTTTTGAGCTAAAAACTTTATTTAGTAAAAAACCAAAATTCACAAAGTATAAGATATTTAATTCTTATGTTATTAAAAGCTATTCTTATACTATTAAAATCCTCAGTATAAAAGTATCCCTTTGAAAATAATAGCATATCCTAGATTGGCTACTGATTTAACTATCCTGACAGTCTGTTACAAAGGCATGCCGGGTAATGGCTTCACTTAGGCTTCTTTAATATTGTCCAGCCCTCTCCATTTCTCTCTTGACATCTTTCTGCCCACTTCTCTATCTCCTACCTACACAGGTTCTCTCCAGCATTCACTTTCCTACAGCTGGTCACCCCTCTTGCTATCGGGGTCACACCTCTCCTACTTGGCAAAAGTAATTCCAGGCATCCTACCATTTATTTCAGGGCCATAAAAGAATCAGTGGTGAATCTAAATTCACTTCAAAGAACTATGCTTGGTGAGCTTCTAAACCCAGATGCCACATAGATTAAATAAAAGACAAGAGTAAAGTTAAACTATTCCTTTATCAGTTCAAAGAAAAATTAATTTCAGCAAATGGAAATCTCATTGTTGAAATGGGATAATTATGTTCATATGTGGCATCACCTAGCAATACCATGATTAATAAAGGATTGATTGACATTCACTGACTCCTGCTTACCAATGTTAATTTAAATTATTTTAATGTTAATTTGATTTGACTAAATTCAATCTGGAACAATACATTAAAAATTCTGGTGACAAACTATGGTTTAACAAGTATTTCACCAATAAGCCTTTCTTGACCAAAGGATCATAAAGTCTGTGTTGAAAAGAATCTCAGTCATTATCTAGTCAAATTCCCCTTATTCAACAGATGAGGAAACTAAGACCCAGACAGTCAAGTGACTTGCCCTAAATTATACAAGCAGTAAATGAAGATACAGAATTTGAACACAGATCTTCTGATTCTAAATCCAGGAATCTTTCCATTGAAATGCTTTAAAAAAAAAATTAAGCATCTGCCTTTGTTTTTTTCTCTTCTTGAGGATAGTTTATTTTAACTATTCTCCAACCCTGATAGTGGCTATCAGAAACCAAGGCAACTAAATATATAAAAGTAGAAAAACAGTGGAACAAATCAGTTTGAATTCATTCATTATGAAAACTATAAATATGCAAAGGAAATGGACCAGCCTGATTGGCTTAACATATAATAATACACTTTTTAATTTTTCTTTTTTAATATGAAGAGCTAGATTTCACATACGAGCGTGATCTGTGTCTGGATCGCCGGTTATTGTGGTTGGCTTCATTTTTTTCCTTTTGATGCCTTAATGCTGCTTCCCACTGAGGCACTGAATCAACCATGCCATTCTCCTGCCTTAACCTGGAAGAAAAACATTCATCTGAAGTTAACTTCCCTGGGGCCTGGTTGTTTTTAGATTCCTGCTTTTAAAAGTTGTGGCATAAGGAGGAAATTCCAGTACTTGTTGCTATTCTAGAAAATAGATGCAAATATGTGTATGCATATTCAAATAATATGTAACATACATATGCTGTTGACTAGTTTTGCTTAACTATTTTTCTTTTTAAAAGGAATAGTTCTAAGGGGGAGATGTCAAGCAATGGCTCACATTACAAAAAAGAAGTCATTAATAACACTCTGATGTGGATGTAATGTCTATATGTGTACATATACACAGTATTCTTAGAGTTTTACCTGTTTCCAGTTTTCTAAGGCAAAAAGTACATGACTATTGTGTGTATATGTGGGTATATATAAACTTTAAAAAATAGTTCCATTTTTGAAATTTAAATCTTGAATTCAAGTATTCTTTGAACCAAAGACAAGTGTTTTTCACAAGATCTAGAGAAATGCACTAAGATGAAACTAAAGTAGGAAGTGTAGTAGCTTCATATATAAAAACACTCTGTAACTACCTTCTTCAGGCTTTTATAATTTCATTTACACATCATAAAATTGCCCAACAGCAAGAGATAGAAAGAGAAATTCTATTTAAAGTTACTGAAGACATTACAAAATATTTGTGAGTCTACCTGCCAAAACAAACCCAGGAACTATATGAACATAATTACAAAACACTTTTCACACAAATAAAGTCAGATCTAAACATCATAAAACTTGTGTAAGATAGGTGACAAATACGAGGGGAGATAGGAGAAACGCAAAAAAATTGAGTAAACTGCCCAAGGGTTCATAACAGTTCAAGACCTCTGATTTCTGACCTCATTTCCATCTTGGTACCATCCTATGAAGTTTTATTATACTTTTGAACCATTCTGGAGTTTCTACTATTGAATGATCCTTAGAGAATATATAGAATTTTCTTTTTCATTGTGTTTTTGTTTCACATTCCTTTATGGTAAAATTCTTACTGTTCTGGACTTTTAAAAAGTTCTTCCTCATTTTGATTTCTGTATTTAGGAGTGTCACTGTTGATTTATCTACTTGGGAGCTAGGATTAAACCAATTCTTAACTGGATTTTTTGGTCTTTCAGACTTTTTCATATATTACCATTCCATTGTCTCTGGCTTCATTCCTTATTGTTTGGGCTCCTCTTCCTTCTAGTGCTGCAATTTCTAATTTTTTTCCTTAAACCATGTCAGCTTCCTCTAGTTGGGCGATATGGTGTGCCAGCTGGGACAATGCCCAGAGCAAATTGACTACAGCCAGATTTCTAGTCCATCTTTACCTTCGGCACATTAGCCCAGTTCTCTGTGCCTAGCCAGTCTTCCATTCTATCCCCTAGAACACTGCTTGCCTTTAGTGTATCTGGGTAGGATCAATATTTTCTACTTCTTGCCAGCTGTAGGAGGTTCTGACCAAGTCAAAGACTTGGGGAGTATAGGGGTAGGGATCACTAAAACCAGATCCTGACATCCAAGCCTATGAAGTAGGCCAAGCCAAGTGGGAACTTAGAGTATTTTAGCCCTATGATGTTATTTCATAAGACTTTTTATTTCATTCATCTTTGATCACTCTATGTTGTACATATGTCCTTTTTTTGAGGTTATTATATTAGGGGGAGTCATACTAAAAAACAAACAAAAAACCTACTCTTATCTCTCTATGTGCTCCCTCATTCATTTATTTTAAATAACTACCCCCACCTCTACTCCCAAAGAATCATTCTTATTTTCTTTTAGAGATGCCACTGTCTCTTTCAGATATTCCTTTTCCTTTACATACTCAAAAGGCATTATGTAAATTTCCTTGTATTTTCACCTTTTTTTTTTTTTTTTTTTTTTTTTTAAGATTTGGTCTCCTTATCTCAGGTAGGCTAGAAATGCAAGGGCTACTCATAAGCCTGATCCAGCTAAAGACTGACACAGGAACCTTGATTTGCTCCATTTCCAACCTGGGCTGGTTTGCTATCCTTAAGCAACCTGATGCCTCCACTCCCTCCTGTGGACAATTCATATTGATGTCTAAATAGACATAGATTACAGAAATGTGACACCACACCAAGCTCTCAATTTGTCTTAAATCTGTTTTGAAGTTGTTCTTCAGATACAGCTCCTGAAGGATGCTTAAAGAACAGAAAGGAATTTTTGCAAGCAAAGAAACGTTCTAGTAAAAACTTGCATTAAAAATAACTTATTTTCATTTCATAATAGCTGTGATTGATTTTTTTATTTTCTATGTATTTTCAGGTTCTACAAGTCCTTCAGATACTTATGCATATGGCAGCAAATGCCCATTTATTTGTATGTTTTGATCTCTTATACGTAGGTAGCCCAGACCCTAACAAATGTGGACCCCTGAAAGTTATGCCTATTTGAATGTATGACCATGCACACAACAGTCCATTTCTTGATTCTGTATACTTTCACTGGCTGCCCTCTATACCTGGAATTCTCTCCCTCTTCATTTCTACTTCCTTGCCTTCCCTAGCTTTCTTCAAGTCTCTAATAAAATATCACCTTTTGCAATAAGCCTTTCCCAATTCTTATTAAACATAGCGCCTTCCCTCTAAGATTATCTCCAATTTAATATATATATATATACATATATATATTTACATACACACATATAAAAATATATTTGAGGATATGTATCTGTATATCTGTATCTTGTTTGTAGATAGTTGTTTGCATATTGTCTCCCTCACTGGACTGTGAGCCCCTAAGGGACTGTTTTGGTCTTCTCTGTACTCTCTGTGAAGACTTCCCAGAACAAGGAAGGAGAGAAAGAGAGACTGGAGCAGAGTCCTGGATTCCCTAAGAAACATACACAACTCAGGACCCCTTCCCCTTCCCCTTGCTGGTACATTAACATTAAACCCTTTCAAAGCTTTTTAGAAGCCCTCCCTTTTCCCTGTGGTAGCATTTTTCATATAGAGGTATATATATTTAGATTAGCACTAAGCCTTCTTTGTCTCCTTCCCACCTCCCTCCCAGCCAATGGGAGCAAGGAACATCAG